>CM038677.1:162988850-163325135 GCA_021605205.1 Aegilops longissima | reverse complement strand
CTCGAGGCCCTGGCTTGTATTATGATGCTTGTATGACTTATTTTATTTGTAGAGTTGTGTTGTGATATCTTCCGTGAGTCACGATCTTGATCATACACGTTTGCGTGTATGATTAGTGTACGATTGAATCGGGGGCGTCACAGATTCGGCAGCGGAGGAAATCTGCCCCAATCATCTCCAGGGTAAGCCCGGCAACGGTGAGGCGGTGGATCTTGGTGGTGGCGATCTTTAGCTTGTCATCCTGAGCGTCGACATCGCCTAGTCGTTCCCGCGAACCGGCGGCGCCTGGCGGACCCGGCAGAACTCATGTGGGTCATCCTCCTCAATCTAGCACCACCGGCCCCGCCATTCTTCCCACCTCTCCTTCTGGGCGCCCTTCGGGTACGTCCCTTTGGACCTGGGGATCCAAGTGACGCAACCAGAAATGGCGCCTCCCTTATGGATGCGGGGGTAAAAATAATGGCGGAAGAGTGCCGTGTTGGGAAGAACTCCGGCGAATCCCTCACAGAGATGGGCGAACAGAGCCATGCACACCACGGTGTTTGGAGTGAAATCCAGGAGGTGGAAGCTGAATGTGTGCATGATATCATTGAAGAAATCAGAGAAAGGGGGCAAAGGCCGCAGGAAAAATAATCGACGAAGAACGGGTACCGATTCGGGGCGGCCTCGGCGCAATTGGCGGGGATGACACGCATGGCTGGATGCCCCGCCATCCCCCCGTCTTGCACCCCCATAGGGGCTTGAAGCAGTCCCGGAGCTCGAACACGTCAACCGCCGAGGGTAAGTAGGCGAGCTGCGTCCGCCGTGCCACCGACTCGGTCTCCGGCGGATCCATCGCCCCGGCATCCTTGGCCACTCCCTTGCATTTGTTGCTGGTTTTGGGGGCCATGGTGGCTGCGAGAAGTAGAAGACGGAGGGCGGTGAAGACGCGGCGGCGGCGAGCAAAGGTGAAAGCTTGTGAAGGAAGGAGAAGGGGACGGCGGTTCCGAGATTAAAGAAGACGCAGGGGGTAAATGGGCAGCGCGCCCGCGGTTATTCCTTTTTACGGGGAAGGCGCGGGCCGCCTCCTTTCCCATTAACTGCGATGTGACGCATGCATGCGGGAACCGCCCCACGCATGGCCCCCACATCACACACGAACCTCCATGTCGCGCGTTCAATGTGGGCCGTGGGGAAGCACAGTGGATGAAACAGTTACTACGGTAAAAATCCGCCCCACCTGCCCGCGCACCGTTTTGGGCCTGGCCCAACAACGCGTCGCACTTATGTGTGGCCCAGACCCGGGGGCTCCAGCCGGTGTACAAAAGTAGGGGCTCTCCTTTTGACCCCTTTACTTGTGCAAGGGCAGTCAGAGCCACGCGCCACGGCCACACTTAGTAGGGCAGAGGAGGGAAGCCGGAGAGAAGCCAAATTACAAGACAACCAAGGCAACACCAAGACCAGGAACACAGGAGAGCAAGAGGGCGAGGTAGGCTCCCTCGGCAAGATCCTTGTCGAGGCAGCCTCCGCAGTCCTGGCAAGAGCCTTGCCGGGGCAACCTGTCCGATGCCAGCGGAGCAAGCCACCCTTGAGCCCATGGGTCCCAACACCACCAACTACATTGGAACCAAGGCTCGAGAGACGCCTCTGTGGTGGCATGTAGATCTTCGTCAAGATCATAAACATGTGGGATCAGATGAGGACCAGAAGACGGCGACCCTCGGCGGGATCCTAGCCGAGGAAATCCAAAAGACCCCCGGCAAGGCCCTTGCCGAAGGCATCAGTGGGGCCACTGCCAGGCCCGCGCCAGCCAAGACTCCACTGCCATCCCCAAGCAGCTGCTAGCTCAACCAGCTGGGCAGGCACCTGCGTGGCAACGGGCGGCCTCTACACCGACTTAGCAAGCACCTGTGTGGTGGCATGCAACCCTTCGTGAAGGCTCCACCACCACGCCAGCCCAGCAGCCAGCCAATGTGGCGCCACGATGCCTCGTTAGCTCTGACGCGTGTCAAGGCCAGGCGAGGTGGCGACAGCTGGGACATGCTTCCTTGCCGTCCATGATAAAGCAAGGGGGACACGTCGGCAGCGCATGAAATGCGTTTGTCCGACGGTCCCAGAGGATAGGCTTATCAACTGTAGACCTTTCCATCTCCTGTGTGCCACTATGGCAACCCCTTTTTGCCTATAAAAGGAGGCCTGAGGTGACCAGGAGAGGGATTCGGCTCTTTTGGGCAAGTTGCACCCCGTAGCTAGCTCAAGAACACAAGAACATTCAATACACCCACCAAAGCAGGACTAGGGTTTTACGCATCTTCGCGGCACGAACCTGGGTAAATGATCTGTGTGCTTCCTGTCAGACCCACTCTTTACACAACCTCACGCCCGCTAAGGGAGTCCTGGATTAGGGGGTGTCCGGATGGCCGGACTATAACCTTTGGCCGGACTCCTGGACTATGAAGATACAAGATTGAAGACTTCGTCCCGTGTCCGGATGGGACTTTCCTTGGCGTGGAAGGCAAGCTTGGCGTCTGGATATGTAGATCTCCTCCCATTGTAACCGACTACTGTGTAACCCTAGCCCTCTCCGGTGTCTATATAAACCTGAGGGTTTTAGTCCGTAGGACGAACAACAATCATACCATAGGCTAGCTTCTAGGGTTTAGCCTCTCTGTTCTCGTGGTAGATCTACTCTTGTACTACCCATATCATCAATATTAATCAAGCAGGAGTAGGATTTTACCTCCATCGAGAGGGCCCGAACCTGGGTAAAAACATCGTGTCCCTTGTCTCCTGTTACCATCCGCCTAGACGCGCAGTTCAGAGCCCCTACCGAGATCCGCGGTTTGACACCGACATTGGTGCTTTCATTGAGAGTTCCTCGTGTCGTCATCTTTAGGCCCGATGGCTCCTCCGATCATCAACAACGATGCGGTCAGGTGAGACTTTTCTCCCCGACAGATCTTCGTATTCGCGGCTTTGCTTTGTGGGCCAATTAAGCAGCCATCCGGAGCAGATCAGCTTCGCCCTGGCCATCAGGTCAGATTTGGAAGTTTAAACTACGGTGGCGTCGCGGAGACTTGATCTTTGACGGACCCGAGCCACAACCGTGCGAGCCGCACTGTTACGATGGGCATGATCTAGCTATATCGTCGAACAGTGCCCAGGAGGCCGCACCCGTGCCCGCTCCGACCCTTAGCTCGGGCCATTGCGCTCAACCGAGGCGGGTGGCTGGACACCGCCTCGGGGCTGCAATCTCTACGGTGATCGAGCCGAACACCAGCCTTGTCCTCTGCGAAGCCCGTGACTCCAAAGTGTCGGACTCCTCTCCGGACTCCGAAACTTCCACGCCCCTGCCAATCGAATCCGATTGGCCACCGATCATGGAGTTCACCGCCGCGGACATCTTTCAGCACTCGCCCTTCGGCGACATTCTGAATTCATTAAAATCTCTCTCTTTATCAGGGGAGCCCTGGCCGGACTATGGTCAGCAAGGTTGGGATGCGGACGACGAAGAAATTCAAAGCCCACCCACCACCCACTTCATAGCCACTGTCGATGATTTAACCAACATGCTCGACTTCGACTCGGAAGACATCGACGGTATGGACGGCGATGTAGGAGACGAACAGGAACCAGCGCCTATAGGGCACTGGACAACCACCCCATCTCACGATGTATACATGGTGGACACACCTAAAAGAAACGACGACGACGAACAAAGTGACACAACGAGGGATCGTTCCCTCGAAAAGCAGTCAAAGCGGCGGCGTAAGCGCCGCTCCAAACCCCACCTCGACAAAGACAGCAGCCATACAGACCCAGCCATAGAGTAGGGCGAACCGGCGGACGACAAACATGCCATCGAGCAACCGTCCGAACAGGGCAACTTGGATAAACAACCCGTCCCAGGCGAAGATAACGATGCGGGCGACCTCACGCCGGACAAGCTACGAGAGCGAAGAACCTCCACAAAAGGCTGCGTCGCCCGCGTGCGTAGCCTGAAAAAGCAAGCGGAAGCTCAAAACAGCGGAAGATGCACTCAAAACTAGATGGAGCAAAGTACTCAACACATGAGACAAAAAGCGATGGCGATGCGCGCGCATAAAGAGCTACCCGGCGAAAATTACTGCGGAATTTGATGAGGAGGCCTTAGAAACCGTGCAATCAAAAAAATAAAGGAAGCCACCGGTCGGGTGAACAACCCCATAGCCAACATAGGCGGCAAAGGCGCCGCACACAAGCCGACACGCGATCCGCTGAGATTCGCATCAAAAGATGGCCCAGCTAGATCTATCTACGGGGCCAAGAAAGCAAGCTCTAGTAAGCAATACAGCGCATCAAGTATCTGAACATCACGGTACACCCAAATAGGGGGGTGCACACCCCTATGTTTCACCGATGAGGTCTTTGGATCATAATTTCAGCGGCATTCAAGCCCGTAAACATAGAGGCATCTGACGAACAACAGATCACAGGAGTGCGGATTGAGATTACATCCTCCACATACACATAGCTAGAGGAGATGATCTCCACGCCATAAAATACTTACCCTCAAGCTCAAAGGGCCAGCCCGGCATTGGCTTAAAAGCCTTCCGAAAACACCATTGGAAGTTGGGAAGAGCTTGAGGATGCTTTTCGGGCAAATTTTCAAGGGACCTATGTCCGACCTCCGGATCAGACGATTTAAGTCATATAACTCAACAACCGGAGAGTCAGCCGGAAACTCTGGAACAGATTTCTTACTAAAAGAACCGGTAGTCATTGTCCGGACGCGAAGCCTTAGCAGCTTTCAAACACGGTGTTAAAGGCGAATGGCTGCTTGAACACCTCGGCCAAGAAAAGCCAAGAACAATGGCCGCATTAACAAGCCTCATGACCGCTTTTTGCGGAGAGGATAGCTGGTTGGCAAGATGTAGTACCAGCGACCCAAGTACATCGAAGTTAGGGATGGAAGCGAGGAAACATGACGCAGCAAGTACCAGCGCGGACCAAGGGAAACAGCCGAAGAGCACGGCGATCAACGCCGATTCAAAAGCTTTGGCAGAATCGAAAAAGCTGCCCCTCAAGGATAACGAGGACGAGCTATCTAACCTAAACAAAATCTTGGACAAGAAGTGTTAAATCCACAGTACTCGGGAAGCACGCAAACCATACCCACAGAGATTGTTGGGTCTTCAAGCAATCCGGCAAACTCAACGCCGAACACAAGGGCTCGACACACCAAGCGAGGGCGATGGCGAACCCCACAAGCGAGCACCGGAAAACAAAAAGAATTTCCCACAAGAAGTCAAAGCAGTAAACTCACTTCACGTGACAAAAGGAAAAACAGGGTGGCGCCTAAGAATACGCGCCATATCGGCCTATCGAGAGGAGTCCGCCTTTGGTTGTTAAAACCAATCACCTTGACCATCGAGGATTACTCTAGAAGTATCGAGAATGCGGTGGACTGCCTTGATATTAGATCCGATGGCGGCGGAGTCAATTTACACAAGTCCTATTGGACGGCGACAGTGATCTAAACCTGCTATATTAGGACACGATCCGCAAAATGGGGATAGACCCAACAAAAATTCGCCATAGCAACACTTCCTTTCAAGGGGCAATGCCAGGCCCAGATGCCTATTGTACGGGCTCTCTCCCACATCTTTCTCAAGTGCATGATGTCTTCCACGTCTCTCAACTCAGGCGTTGCTTCTCGGATCCTATCCGCGGAGTGGACCACGAAACGCTTGATCTCCAAGATAACCTCACATATCGAGAGTACCCGGTTCACATTCTTGATCAAGCGAGGCGTGTTACTCGACATCGAACATCAAGTTTCTCAAGGTTCGATGGTCTCATCATTCCGAGAGAGAAGCTACTTGGGGCGAGAAGATCGTCTTCATTGGAGTACCCGCTTTCTTTCCGTCGACCCCTGAATATCGGGACGAGATTCTTTCAAGTGGGGGCGAGTTGTCACAACCCTAGTTCTGGTATGACCTAGACTAGCTAGTCATGTGTGCATCATGTTTAAATTCCATTTAAGTTTGAAATGGGGATTTGTGAAACCCTCAGAATCATTTTTTGGAAATTGACCCAAGTAAAAATTGCTCCAAAAAGGTCCAAGAAAATGCTCATGTTGCTCTCTGAAAATATTGGAGCTAGTCATGTGTGCATCATGTTTAAATTCCATTTAAGTTTGAAATGGGGATTTGTGAAACCCTCAGAATCATTTTTGGAAATTGACCCAAGTAAAAATTGCTCCAAAAAGGTCCAAGAAAATGCTCATGTTGCTCTCTGAAAATATTGGACAGAGATAAAAATCAAACCAATATTTTTAGGAGTCCATAAGTAATTATTTTGGGCAATTGGAATTAATGCAGTAATTATTTGCCTTGGATATATAATGTTATATATATAAAATATTGTCCAAAATTATGCTAGTAGTTGAGGAGCTTTGGAATAATACCACTAGCCCCTACAAAATTGGCATAAGTAAATAAATTGATTTAGTATTATTACTAAATCAGAACAAATATCAGAAAAATAGAAAAGAAAACAGAAATAAAAAGATGCTTACAGGCCTCCTACAGCAGCCCAGTGACCCAGCCGAGCCAGCCAGCCACCTGGCCAACGCCGTCGTCACGACCTCTCGCCCGAGGAGGCAGGCGTGTGGCAACAGCGTGCGCTTGCCGTGCCGCCACGGCACCTGCTGCCTGTCCTCCCCGGCGCTGGGCGTCGGAGCAGCGCCACCGCGCCGCCCGCACCGCTCTGTCTCTCTCCCCTGGCCTCCCCTCCTCTCCCTCGCTCTTTCTCGGGCGACGTCCGAACACCACCGTCGCCGCCGCTCACCGTTGCCATAGCCACCGTCTCCCCCTCGCCCTCTCTTCGTGTCTGCAAGCTTCGCACCGCCGTCGGCAACCTCTCCGTCGAGCCATGCGACGCGGGAGGCCCTGGAACTCCGCCATCGCCATCGTCTTCGTCACTGGCTGCCCGAGATCGCCGACAATGCTCCGGCCGCACCAGTGCTTCCCCGAGCTTGTCGACCCCTCCGCTGGATCCGCCGTGAGCTCTACTTCATTTCCCCGTCCTCCCCATGCTAGTTTGCCCCGCCTAGCTAGCTCAGCTGCCGCGCCCGAGACCTCATCGCCGCCGGCCATGGCGCCACCGTGGCCACAGCTGCCACAGCTCGCAACCGAGCTCACCGCCGTTCTCAGTGCCCTCCCGCGCGTCGTTTGCACCCAACCGCAACCCCCCTAGTGCCCCGTAGCACCTAACTCGCACGCCCCAGCTCCGGCCGACGCTGTAAGCCTCGCTCCGGCAAGCTCCGCCACCCCCGCAGCCTTCCGCCTACTCCCCTGGATGCGGCGGGGCGCGGCGACCTCTGGTGCCCCAGTGCCGCTCTCCGGCCTCCGGCGAGACTCCGCCCGAGCCCGTGGTCGCCGGCGGCTAAACGGTGGGGTTGACCGGGTCTAACCCCCCCCCTAGTTGACCTGGAGTTTGACCGTGTGGGTCAGTGACAGGTGGGGCCCGGCCCTGCTAATGTTTCTGTTAGAATTAGTTTAATATCTAATTAACTCTGTTAACTAACTATGACAGCGGCGTGTGGACCCCACACGTCGGGTTTGACTGATCAGCCGCAGTTGACTTGCTGACGTCATGCTTACTCAATGCTGACGTAGTAATACAATTTTCTGGATTTATTCTTATTCAGGAATTTCCAGAAAATGCCCAAAACTTCAAAAAATCATAGAAATTCAACCGTAGCTCAGATTGAAATAATTTATATATGAAAAATTATCAGAAAAATGCAATCTATCCATCTGTATCAGTTTCATGCATGACAAAACAACTTACACCTGCTGTATAGGTGAAAACATATAATGGCATATATAAGAGCTTAACTAGGAGTTGCATTTGAATTTTTGGTTCAAATGGACTTCAACCAAATGAACTCTAGCTGCATTAGCTCAACAACATCACATCTTCATGACATGTTCATACATCATATTGTTGCATATGCTTGTGTATTGATTGTTGGCACGTTCCTTCTCGATAGGTTACGCTCAGGAGGCTGTTCCGAGTACCTATCGTGAGCGATGCCTCCTTGTTGATTTACCGGGCAAGCAAACCCCTTGTTCATTCGATACAATCCTACTCTCTTGCTCCTGCTCTCGGTTATTGCATTAGGACAACAACGATTCATCTGCTACTTTGTGCTGCGGTAGTTGAACCCATTCCTCTGCATGACTGTCATTGCCACGATAAATAGTTGAAACCCACTAGCATGTGTAGGAGTTGATTGAGCCATGTTGTGTTCCTACCATGCTATGCCTGCTATTGCTTAGAGTTGTGTCGGTCTGATTCATTTGGAATGAATTGGAGTACAGTTCTATGTTACGATCTTTGAGTGAAATGTGTGAACACGATTTGGTAAAGGTAGCGGTGAGAGGCCATGTAGGAGTACATGGTGGGTTGTCTCCTTTGGAACCGTCCTTAAGCCTTGAGTTCTATGTATGTTGTCCAATGACTCGATACTACCACACATTGGGTTCGGTGACTCGACCCTCTCGACTTATTAACCAACTTGATCTCTGTCCAGGAGTCGCAACTAGTTTCTGGTGTTTGTAGGTAGTGTTAGTAGTCTACCAAGTGGCACCCGGCCAGGTGGGCTTGGGACAGACTAGGCACAAGTGGCACGGTGTAAAGCGTAGATCCATCCGGCGAGGTGGGCTTGGGAACCCTGCACACATCGTTTGGGGCCGTGAGCAACACCCCGGCCGGATCTCCTTGCGGATGGAACCCGAATAGGCGATAAACCTGGATTAGAGTCTTATGTGGTTAGTCGGTCGTGGCCGACACCTCGCCGAGCTTCCGCTTGAAGGTTGCGAGATACATAGCGTGTACATGGCGGTAAGTGGCGAGGCGTGTGTGAAGAAGTACACCCTGCAGGGTTAACATGATCTATTGAATAGCGGGTCCGCGGTTATGGACTTCTTGGATGCTTCGTGGTACATAGACAACTTGAAGTGGATACTATAAAATGCTCAAGACAAGTGTGAGTGCTATGGATGGCCTTCTCGTATGGAGGCGGGATGAATCCATAGTAGTGTATTGTGTGGTGACTAGTGGACTCGTGTGCATCATATCACCTCAAAGAAGTTCTCGTGAGTAGTAGAATAGGATAGCCACGAGTCAAAGCTGGCTTGCTGCAACTAAACCCCACATTACCCTCTTGATACAAATGCATGTATAATAGGAACTGATGTAAGTCTTCTTTGAGTACCTTTGTACTCACGTTGCTTTATTTATGTTTTTGCAGTGGAGATTTTGGTCTTACTAGTAGTTCCGCTTGGACTTCGACGAGTAGCTTGTTACCTCAGCTACGATCTTGTACCCTTGGGAGGGTCTTGTAGATAGTCAGGCTTTTTAGCCTTTTTCTTTTGTAGTTGTCTGTACTCAGACATGTAATGCTTCTGCTTGTTGCTTGTATGCTCTGAACGATGGGTCATGTAACCCCTGTTTGTATTTAATGCTATGTGGCTCTTCTGAGCCTTTATCTATATGAGTTTACGTTATGTTGTGATGCCATGTTGTACAGCACATACTTGCATGTTATGCATACGTGTAACGTGTATTGCTATGTGTGGGATCCGACAACCTAGTTGTCTATCCTTGGTAGCCTCTCTTATGGGGAAATGTAGTCTAGTGCTTCCACCGATCCATGGTAGTCCGCTACAGCCGGTTTACGAGCCACGCTAGCCCAGCACTACTGCTTGGAACACTTGGTGGCTGGCATGTGATTCACTTTGTTCTGTATACATCCCTTGAAATGTCCTTGGTGACATCCGAGTCTGCCTAGCCTGCTATAGCCGGGTTCCCGAGTCCTGTTAGCCAGTGCTACTGCCGGATTCGCGCTGCTGGCGTCGACATGCTCGATGTTGATTCATGTATGCCTGTCCCCATAGGTTAGTGCCACCGGGTTCACGACTAGTCATGTCGGCCTGGTTCTCTGTCATATGGATGCTAGCGGCACTATCATATCGTGAGCCAAAAGGCATAAGCGGTCCGGGCCATGGTAAGGCGACACTGTGGGAATACCGTGCGTGAGGCCGCAAAGTGATATGGTGTGTTACATGCTAGATCGGTGTGACTTAGGATCGGGGTCCCGATAGCTTTGGTATCAGAGCCTGACTGCCTGTAGGATTGCCAAGCCAACCTGGTCGAAGTTGAGTCTAGAAATTCTTTAGTTATGTAAGGGAATTGATTGTGGGAAGGAACGTAAGGCTCTTTTTACTCCTTTACCTCATGGCCCTCTGATCTGAGTCATCTTACTTTTCCTATGGGGTTAAGGAACTAGGCTTTCTTTTCTGTCTATCAGGGTCACGTGTTACTACTCCGTAGTCCCATAGGATTGGTTGATCAGAGTCATACCCCAGTTTTCGAGTACCTCCGGTGTAGCCTGTTTAGTAATATCTCAGAACCTTGATTGGTGATGTTGAGTATGTTACTACCCCATCTTAGCAGGATGTCTCATCCTGAGCATTTTACTGCCGGAATTGCCCTAGGAGTTCGAGAGATACTAATTTCTTTGTCCTACATTTTACAGTCTGTAGTTGATGTTGATTCCGTCCTTGGTTTCGTTTCTCAGGATGTCATCAGTTAAGCGAAGTTCTGTTGCTTGTAGCCAGAACCACTGAGATGGTAGGCATGAGGATCCTCCCGACCAGCCTTCATTGGCAGAGTTTATGTTAGAGTTGGAGAGGAACAAGTGTGAGTCTAACCGCTTGTTGGCACGTATCGAGGAGAACACCGCACATCAGTTCAAAGGATCAGTGACCCTTCATGACTTCATTCGCTTGCACCCATCTACCTTTCATCATTCCTTCGAGCCACTCGATGCAGATGACTGGCTCCGTAGTATCACACGCAAGCTCCGTTCTGCGAACGTAGCTGAAAATGACAAGGTCACCTATGCCACATACCATCTGGAAGGTCCTGCTAGTCTTTGGTGGCAGAACTATGAGGCTATGCTTCCGGCTGGTTATATTCCTACCTAGAGAGATTTCACTGAGGCTTTTCGCGAGCATCACATTCCTAAAGCCCTCATCGATCACAAGAGAGAAGAGTTCTGTAGTTTCACCCAGGTAAGATGCTGTTGATGCTTCTGAGAGAGTTTGAGAACCTTGCCGCTATGCTTGAAGAGGTGTCCTGAGGCGCTAAGAAGCGAGCTAGGTTCGGAAGGGTCTCAACCCCAAGTTGCGTCGTGATCTCCACTTGCACCATTGCAATACATTCCAGGCTCTTGTGAACAAGGCCATTAACGTAGAGACAACTCAGCTCACTTACGAGGAGTCTCGTAAGCACACCCGTGAGTTGGGATCTTCTTCCGGTTCGGGCTCGCAGAAGCGCCGGATTTGGGTTCCAAACTCCGCTCTTCCTCCTGGATATACACCAAGGCCATCTTATGTGGCACCTCACCCGGTTCACTTATATGCTCCACCCAGGCCTATTGGTGGACCACACCCAATCTTGGTCCATGTCCTACCTCCAAGATTTGTTACAAGTGTGGAGAGCCAGGCCACATTGCCCGTATTTGCACTCAGACCAGAGTTGCTCCACCCCAGCCCGAGAAGTCTGTTGGCCGCGGTAGTAAGCCATCACGCAAGATGATTAGTGTCAAGTCAGCTCCCACTAAACATGGACGTGTGCATCACGTCTCAGCTAAAGAAGCTCATGATGATCCAGATGTCGTTCTTGGTACACTCCTTGTCAACTGTCATCCGGCGATCGGTTACATTCGATCTTGGAGCATCTCATTCCTTCATTTCTGAAAGCTATGCCCGCTTGCACGACATGTCATTTTGTGATATGCCCTCCCGCTGCTCATTCAAACTCCACGGATCCAAATGGCAAACTTCTTGTGTAAGCCATAATGTGAAATCCTTGTTGACAGACTTGTATTCCTTGCCTCACTTATAGCCCTCAAGTCCACAGATATTAACATCATCTTGGGTATGGACTGGATGAAAGCTCATTACGCCAAGATTGATTGTTTCACTAGGTCTGTTCAGCTTACACACCCATCTGGCAAGATAGTCACTGTCTCCACTAGAGTTGCAAGCGACAACTCTATTCTCTTAATGCCAGCCCTCTTCCGGACCTTGAAGATATCCCAGTAGTCCGTGACTTTCCGGATGTCTTTCGGAGGAGCTGCCGGTGTTCCACAGCGAGAGATGTAGAGTTCGTTATAGATCTTATCCGAGAACAGCTCCAATCTCTAGGAGACCTTATAAGATGGCACCCTTAGAACTAGCGAGCTTAGAAACAACTTGATGAGTCCTTGCAAAGGGCTTCATCCGTCCTAGTTCTTCTCCTTGGGCTTGCCCGTCCTCTTTGTCAAGAAGAAGGATGGTACGGACCGGATGGTTGTAGATTATCGTCCGTTAATTTGGTTACGATAAAGAACAAATATCCGCTTCCCGGGATCAACGACACTGTATGATCAGCTCGCTGGATCCTCGATCTTTTCAAGATGGATTTGAGGTTAGGATACCACCAAATCAAGATCGAAGCAGGGACATCCCAAGACAGCCTTTATCACTCATTATGGCGATCTGAGTACACCGTCATGTCCTTTAGTCTAACCAATGCTCTAGCTACCTTCTCCCGCTTGATGAACTCGATCTTCATGGAGTACTTAGACAAATTCGTCGTGGTTTATCTCGATGATATACTTATTTACTCGAAGAACGAGGAAGAGCATGCCGAACATCTTAGACTTGTGTTAGAAAAACTCAGAGAGCACCGTCTTTATGCCAAGTTCTCCAAGTGTGAATTTTGGTTGCCAGAAGTGACCTATCTCGGCCACGTGATCTCTGGTAAGGGCATTGCTGTCAATCCCGAGAGAGTTCAGGCCGTTCTCGATTGGACTCCACCTGAAACCGTTAAACAAGTTAGGAGTTTCCTTAGTCTAGCCAGCTATTGTCGTCGCTTTGTAGAAAACTTCTCCAAAGTAGCTAAACCCCTCACGGAACTTCTCAAGAAAGATAAAAAGTTCGAGTGGTCCCCACAGTGTGAGTACAGTTTTCAGGAACTAAAAAGACGCCCGACTTCTGCTCCCATACTTGTGCCACCGGATTTCACTAAAGACTTTGTTATCTACTGCGATGCCTCACGACAGGGACTAGGTTGCATTCTTATGCAGGATCGTCATGTGATTGCCTATGCATCTCGTCAGTTGCATCCACATGAGGAGAATTATCCTACACATGATCTAGAGCTTGCAGTCGTAGTCTATGCACTCAAGACCTGGCGACACTACCTTCTTGGTAGCGTTGCGAGATCTACACGATCACCGAGTCTCAAGTATATCTTCACCCAACCAGATTTGAACCTTAGGCAAAGATGTTGGTTGGAGTTGATCTCAGATTATGATCTAGGGATCACCTACACCCCAGGCAAAGCTAATGTCATGGCTGATCGTAAGCCGTAAATCCTATTGCAACAATCTCATGTTGCAGCAGGGTCAACCACTTCTCCATGAGGAATTACGTAAGCTTAACCTTCACATTGCTCCTCACAGTTCCTTTCTACCTTGGTGGCGAAACCTACTCTTGTGGATCATATCATAGAAGCCCAGAAGCATGATACGGGGATTACCGGATCAAGAGAAACATTGCCAAGGGTATTGCTAGTAGTTTCTCTATAGATGATCGAGTGTCGTTTTCTTTGGGAACGCTTTGGTGGTCCCCAAGAAGCGACATCTTGACAGTTGATTCTTAAGGGCGCATGAATCTCCTCTCACGATTCATCCGGTAGTTCTAAGATGTATCGGGACCTCGCCGGAGGTTACGGTGGACTAGGATGAAGAGAGAAGTCACTCGGTTTATTGCTAAGCTGCGGCGTTTGTCGTCGCGTTAAGCGAAACATCGAGGCCTCTTGGCACCCTTCACCTTTAGCCATTCACGAGTGGAAATGGGATAAAGTTGGTATGGATTTCATCACCGGCTTTCCCAGGACCAAGAAAGGGAATAAAGCTATCTTCGTAGTCGTTGATCGTCTATCCAAGGTGGCTCACTTCCTACCTGTTCGAGAGAGTATCACTGCTAGTCAGCTCGCTGACTTATACATTTCTCGAATAGTGTCACTTCATGGTGTTCCACAAGAGATCAATTCAGACCGTGGCAGTCTTTTCACTTCTCATTTCTGGGAGAGTTTCCAAACTGCCATGGGCACCCATCTTTCCTTCAGTACCGCTTTCCACCCTCAATCAAGTGGTCAGGTGGAAAGGGTCAATCAAATTCTCGAAGACATGCTTAGAGCTTGCGTTATCTCATTCGGTATGGATTGCGAGAAATGTCTTCCTTTCGCCGAGTTTGCTTATAACAACAGCTATCAATCCAGTCTCAAGAAAGCTCCTTTTGAGATTCTCTATGGACGAAGATGTCGAACACCCTTGAACTGGTCAGAAACCGGTGAAAGACAATTCTTTGGACCGGACATGATCCAGGAGGCAGAAGAGCAAGTTCGCATCATTCGTGAGAATTTGAAAACAGCCCAATCTCGTCAAAAGAACCAGTATGACCGTCGTCATAAGGAAGTGGCTTATGAAGTTGGCGACAAGGCTTACCTTCGGGTTACCCCTTTGAAGGGTACCCATCATTTCGGTATCAAGGGCAAGTTGGCTCCTCGTTACATTGGTCCTTTTCGCATTCTCGCTAAACGAGGAGAGGTTGCCTACCAATTGGAACTACCCCACATCTTTCTCGAGTGCATGATGTCTTCCCGTCTCTCAACTCGAGCGTTGCTTCTCGGATCCTATCCATGAGTGGACCACAAGCGCTTGATCTCCAAGATAACCTCACATATCGAGTACCGGTTCACATTCTTGATCAAGCGAGGCGTGTTACTCGACGTCGAACATCAATTTTCTCAAGGTTCAGTGGTCTCATCATTAGAGAGAAGCTACTTGGGGCGAGAAGATCGTCTTCATTTGGAGTACCCGCTTTCTTTCCGTCGACCCACGAATCTCGGGATGAGATTCTTTCAAGTGGGGGCGAGTTGTCACAACCCTAGTTCTGGTATGACCTAGACTAGCTAGTCATGTGTGCATCATGTTTAAATTCCATTTAAGTTTGAAATGGGGATTTGTGAAACCCTCAGAATCATTTTTTGGAAATTGACCCAAGTAAAAATTGCTCCAAAAAGGTCCAAGAAAATGCTCATGTTGCTCTCTGAAAATATTGGAGCTAGTCATGTGTGCATCATGTTTAAATTCCATTTAAGTTTGAAATGGGGATTTGTGAAACCCTCAGAATCATTTTGGAAATTGACCCAAGTAAAATTGCTCCAAAAGGTCAAGAAAATGCTCATGTTGCTCTCTGAAAATATTGGACAGAGATAAAAATCAAACCAATATTTTTAGGAGTCCATAAGTAATTATTTTGGGCAATTGGAATTAATGCAGTAATTATTTGCCTTGGATATATATTGTTATATATATATAAAATATTGTCCAAAAATTATGCTAGTAGTTGAGGAGCTTTGGAATAATACCACTAGCCCCTACAAAAATTGGCATAAGTAAATAAATTGATTTAGTATTATTACTAAATCAGAACAAATGTCGAAAGATAGAAAAGAAAACAGAAATAAAAAAGATACTTACGGGCCTCCTACAGCAGGCGGCGTGCCCAGAGGCCAGCCACCGGTGGGTATGCTTGATCGTCACGACCTCTCGCCGGGAGGGCAGGCGTGTGGCCGATCTTGTCGCACCGCCGTGCCACCACGGCACCTGCCTGCCTGTCCTCCCCCCCAACGCCTGGACGTCCGGAACGATGCCACGCGCCGCCCCGCACTGCTCTGTCTCTCTCCCCTGGCCTCCCCTCCTCTCCCTCGCTCTTTCTCGCGCGACGTCTGAACACCACCGTCGCCGCCGCTCGCCGTTGCCATAGCCACAGTCTCCCCCTCGCCCTCTCTTCGTGTCTGCAAGCTTCGCGCCGCCGTCGGCTACCTCTCCGTCGAGCCACGTGACGCGGGAGACCCTGGAACGCCGCCAACGCCATTGTCTTCGTCACCGGCTGCCCGAGATCGCCAACGACGCTCTGGCCGCACCAGTGCTTCCCCGAGCTCGTCGACCCCTCCGCTGGATCCGCCGTGAGCTCTACTTCATTTCCCCCTCCTCCCCGTGCTAGTTTGCCCCGCCTAGCTAGCTCAGCTGCCGCGCCCGAGACCTCATCGCCGCCGGCCATGGCGCCACCATGGCCACAGCTGCCACAGCTCGCAACCGAGCTCACCGTCGTTCTCAGTTCCCTCCCGCGCGTCGTTTGCACCCAACCGCAACCCCCCTAGTGCCCCGTAGCACCTAACCCGCATGCCCCGGCTCCGGCCGCCGCCGTAAGCCTCGCTCCGGCGAGCTCCGCCGCCCTCAGCCTTCCTTTGCTCCCACAGATCTTGTGAGGCCTTGGCGACCTCTGGTGCCCCAGCCGCCGCTTTCGTGGCCTCCAGCGGGGACTCCGCCGAGCCCCGTGGTCGCCACCGGCTAAACGCCGGTGGGGTTGACCGGGTCTAACCCCCCCTAGTTGACCTGGTGTTTGACCCGTGTGGGTCAGTGACAGGTGGGGCCCGGCCCTGCTAATGTTTCTGTTAGGATTAGTTTAATATCTAATTAACTCTACTAACTAACTATAACACTGAAGTGTGGACCCCACACGTCAGGTTTGACCCGATCAGCCGCGAGTTGACTTGCTTGGCGTCATGCTTACTCAATCTTGTGTGATAATACAATTTTCTAGATTTATTCTTATTCAGGAATTTCCCGAAAATGCCCAAAACTTCAAAAAATCATAGAAATTCAACCATAGCTCAGATTGAAATAATTTATATATGAAAAATTATCAGAAAAATGCAATCTATCCATCTGTATCAGTTTCATGCATGACAAAACAACTTATACCTGCTGTATAGGTGAAAACATAGAATGGCATATATAAGAGCTTAACTTGGAGTTGCATTTGAATTTTTGGTTCAAATGGACTTCAACCAAATTAACTCTAGCTGCATTAGCTCAACAACATCACATCTTCATGCCATGTTCATACATCATATTGTTGCATATGCTTGTGTATTGATTGTTGGCACCGTTCCTTCTCGATAGGTTCTGCTCCAGAGACCGTTCCAGAGTACCTGTCTGTGAAGCAGTGCCTCCCTTGTTGATTTACCAGGCAAGCAAACCCCCTTGTTCATTCCGATACAATCCTACTCTCTCGCTCCTGCTCTCAGTTATTGCATTAGGACAACAACGATTCATACGCTACTTTGTGCTGCGGTAGTTGAACCCATTCCTCTGCATGACTGTCATTGCCACGATAAATAGTTGAAACCCACTAGCATGTGTAGGAGTTGATTGAGCCATGTTGTGTTCCTACCATGCTATGCTTGCTATTGCTTAGAGTTGTGTCGGGTCTGATTCATTGGGAATGAATTGGAGTACAGTTCTATGTTACGATCTTTGAGAGTGAAATGTGTGAACACGATTTGGTAAAGGTAGCGGTGAGAGGCCATGTAGGAGTACATGGTGGGTTGTCTCTTTGGGACCGTCCTTAAACCTTGAGTTCTATGTATGTTGTCCAATGACTCGATACTACCACACATTGGGTTCGGTAACTCGACCCTCTCGACTTATTAACCAACTTGATCTCTGTCCGAGGAGTCGCAACTAGTTTACGGTGTTTGCGGTAGTGTTAGTAGTCTACCAAGTGGCACCCGGCCGAGTGGGCTTGGGACAGACTAGGCACAAGTGGCACGGTGTATAGCGTAGATCCATCCAACGAGGTGGGCTTGGGAACCCTGCACACATCGTTTGGGGCTGTGGCGACACCCGGCCAGATCTCCTTGCGGATGGAACCGGATAGGCGATAAACCTGGATTAGAGTCTTGTGTGGTTAGTCGGTCGTGGCCGACACCCTCGCCGAGCTTCGCTTGAAGGTTGCGAGATACATAGCGTGTACATGGCGGTAAGTGGCGAGGCGTGTGTGAAGAAGTACACCCTGCGGGGTTAACATGATCTATTGAATAGCGGGTCATGGTTATGGACTTCTTGGATGCTTACGTGGTACATAGACAACTTGAAGTGGATACTATAAAATGCTCAAGACAAGTGTGAGTGCTATGGATGGCCTTCTCGTATGGAGGCGGGGATGAATCCATAGTAGTGTATTGTGTGGTGACTAGTGGACTCGTGCGCCATATCACCTCAAAGAAGTTCTCGTGAGTCGTAGAAACAGGATAGCCACGAGTCAAAGCTGGCTTGCTGCAACTAAACCCCACATTACCCTCTTGATACAAATGCATGTATAATAGGAACTGATGTAAGTCTTGCTGAGTACCTTTGTACTCACGTTGCTTTATTTATGTTTTTGCAGCGGAGATTTTGGTCTTACTAGTAGTTCCGCTTGGACTTTGACGAGTAGCTTGTTACCTCAGCTACGATCTTGTACCCTTGGGAGGGTCTTGTAGATAGTCAGGCTTCTCAGCCTTTTTCTATTGTAGTTGTCTGTACTCAGACATGTAATGCTTCCGCTTGTTGCTTGTATGCTCTGAATGATGGGTCATGTAACCCCTGTTTGTATTTAATGCTATGTGGTTCTTCTGAGCCTTTATCTATATGAGTTTGCGTTATGTTGTGATGCCATGTTGTACAACACATACTTGCATGTTATGCGTACATGTAACATGTATTGCTATGTGTGGGATCCGACAACCTAGTTGTCTATTCTTGGTAGCCTCTCTTATGGGGAAATGTAGTCTAGTGCTTCCACGAGCCATGGTAGTCCGCTACAGCCGGTTTACGGAGCTGCTAGCCCAGCACTCTTGCTCGGAACACTTGACTGGCGACATGTGATTCACTTCGTTCTGTATACATCCCTTGGGAAATGTCGCGGTGACATCCGAGTCTGCCTAGCCTGCTACAGCCGGGTTCCGAGTCCTGTTAGCCAGTGCTACAGCCGGATTCGCACGCTGCTGACCGACATGCTCGATGTTGATTCATGTATGCCTGTCCCCATAGGTTAGTGCCACCGGGTTCACGACTAGTCATGTCGGCCGGGTTCTCTGTCATATGGATGCTAGCGGCACTATCATATCGTGAGCCAAAAGCATAAGCGGTCCCGGGCCATGGTAAGGCGACACCCGTGGGAATACCGTGCGTGAGGCCGAAAGTGATATGATGTGTTACATGCTAGATCGGTGTGACTTAGGATCGGGGTCCCGACACCTAAACAGGTCGTTCAGACCCCGGACATGGCTAGACGAGTCCGGTGTAAACATACAAGGGCTTACTAGCCGCATATCCCCGTACAAGGGGCTCCGCGCATGTACAACAAGAGATGATAAAGCTCAATTTTATTCATTTTTTGAACTATACTTTGTTTATTTAATATAACGTATATTTTCGCATGATATTTTTCAACTAAGTTCTTCTCTTTTACTGAGATGAACACGTGCTACACCCGTCCGAGGATCGGCTGCGCGGAACCAGTAGCAGGCGTGCGGTGAGGGACCCGTTCAAGGATTCTTTTAGATTAAGACCCTCGTAAACCTTTTACTGTCTCTTGTTGATACACATCCCTGGTTTCGTGATATAACCGAGGAGGAGGCTGGCGTCTTGGCATGTGGCCACGTCAGAATTTTGCGGCGTGCACGGACACGAGGGCTCATTACCAAAGGCGTTGTTCAGCCCGTTTTCATAAAGACCGAATACCTTAGGGAGTGTTGGCGTCGCGAGTTGGCCTTATATGCATCAACTCTGAATCATGTCTTTGGTCAAATGTTGGGTTTGCCCGACTCCTGTGTTTTGCTGCCTTACGTTCCGCTCTATCGGCTAAGCGGCACCACGAGAACTCTGCGATTGTGCCCGGTTCGCCCGGCGAGCACCTCGATGAAAGCGGCGGTTGTCATGATATAGCGTGAGACTGGTCAACCACTCGATGACCCGCCGGAATCTTTAAGATTCCTCCGCATTAACGAAGGGCGTTTCGGCCAGGCACACGCAGCGCCTCGAATTCGGGTGGTAGCGGTGCCCCTAGGGGCTATATAGTAGCCCCTTGTCAAAATCCTATGGCTAAGTGAAAGTGATAAAGCATTATAGTCCGGTTGCCTAGTTAAGCTGCGCTATCACCTCCATTATAGGACCAAGCCGTTGGATCAAGTGTGAAAATCGCCTTCTGCGAACACCCGCATTATATGTGTGGTGGTGAAGCCGACGAGCGCCATCTTTCGGGTTATATATACATATACATTAACGGCCGCACATGAGGTATTTTAATTCCTGAAGGCACAAGTATAAAAAGCTTTTATATTCCCTCGAAACATTGTTTTACAATAATACATGTTATTGAACATAATATCCTTGAGCCTTTGCATCTCTATTAAGCAGCGCCTGCAGAACTTCACGAAAATAGTGCTCGGCGGTACTCGGCTCTCGTCCGAATCTTGGGATGCAACAGCGGTGGCCTTCATCTCTGCCCGGTATGTCTTGACACGGGCAAGAGCCATCCGCGCACCCTCTATATGCGCTGACCTCTTCATTGCATTGATATGCGGCACCGCGCAAGGAACTGCTCCACCAAGCTAAAGTAACTCTTGGCTCGGGCCTTTCCGCCACAGATGACTCACGACATACTTCATGGCGAGTCCGGATAACCTATTCAGCTCCACCCCACGGCCAAGCGATCGGTTAATGGAAGTGGGCGCTCGGATTGTGGGCTGCGACCAAAAAGTTTTTCCGCCGTGATCCTTTTGATCCGGAAGTGTTCGACCATGTCGCGGCTTTTCGCCGCCAAGTCCAGATAAAGGTCCGCCGCACTCCACAACCGGTCCAACGGAGCATATTTAGGATCCCCGAACGTCATCCGCAGCATAAAGGGCTTTCCAGCCCTGATATCTCCGGCCTGATGTAGCTCCTCCTTCATAGCTCTCATCATAGAGCGAGCATCTTTGGCCTCGGTAGTGGCCTTCTTCAGGTCCTTCTATTCCGCTCGATCTTCTTTTTCAAGAAGCTTGCAGCGGTCGCCAGCATCCTTCAATTTGACAGTCATCTCGGCCATTTCCTTCTTGCTTGGCGATGAGCAGCCTGTTTGGCTTTCAGCTCTTCCGCCGCCTTTAAGGCAACGCATCACTTTTCTGGCCTGCTCACAGGCTTGGCGAGTTCCACCGAAGGTTCTCCACAGCAGCGGCACCATCTGCATCAAGCATACAGGTTGTAAAGTCGAGCATCAAACCCCTTACCAGTGTGTGCGGAGAAATTACATACCTTGTGACTCGTCAAGCCGCTTGTTGACAAGCGCGACGTCGACATCTGCCACGTCAAGTTGCTGCTTTAGCTCGGCAAATTCATCAGTCCGGCTAGCCAACGGACACTTCGCCACCTACATAGGAAAAGTGACATATCATACCTGGGATTATGATCCTCGGCGCGCCGTCATTTTTTTACAACGCACCGAGTCTCAGGGGCTACTATCTATACAGGGCGCATCTTTTATATGCGGAATTGTCAAAAGGTACATTCCGCGTACCTCAAAACCTGTCAGTAAACTCCTGACAGCTTCGTACAACCCACTCTCCGCGGATGAAATCCTTTCAATCACCGTACCCATCAACACACGGTGTTCTTCTGAGATAGACGCTCGCCCGAGCAGATCCTTCAGCTCCTCCGACCGCGCACCGGACGGTGCCGGACTCGTCCGATGGCCTTTTTCGAAGGCCGGACACGGAGGGCTTTGGGGGGGCATACGACTACCTTCCGGCCCTACCGGATTCGAAGAAACCCTCCGTGACGACACCTCGGGGTCACCCGCCTCGCACGGCGGTACGACAGGGGGAGGCGTTCCGCTCTCCATCATCTCCGGTCGAAGATCCCCTGAACATGAGCTCTGCTGAGAAGGGCTGAGATCCGAACTACAAGGTAAAAATTCGGTTATCTTCCTCAGAAATAGAACAGGGATGTCTCTTATTTTAAAACTCCCCTCTCTACTTATGGCTCGCTGGAGGGCTGATCCCTTGGGGGCACACAGTCTGGACGAGGCATCTCCAGCGCAGGACCCTCTAACGAAGATTTCTTCCCCGCTTTGAGACCATGGTCTCCGGGTCTTGAGGCGGTCCTCTTCTTCCCTGGATGGAGGATTCTCGATTCCTCCTTTCCTGACAGCCTCCTTCGGGGAGGCAGTAGCTTCCTTGTTCCCCCCTTCGCCTTCTTCCAAAGGCGCAACCTCCAGTATCCTGGTTAACACGGGATCCGGCGTGGTCTCAGGGAGGGGGGCCGGACACCTGATTAGCTTTGCTTTCGCTATCCACACATGTTTAAGGGACAACTCTTTTAAGGGCAATTTTATGATAAATATCACGGATGGGCGTGTCCGGTGCAGGACTACTTACTTGAGTATCAGGCGATTGCAGCTCAGACCTCGTCCTCGGTCGAAATCACGGACACATTGCTTGTGATCCGAAGAACAATTTGTACATCTCCATGGGCGTCGCGCCCGTAAAATGTTGGAGAGCTTGTGGTCCCTCCGGATTAAACTCCCACATGCGGAGGGGGCGACATTTGCAGGGCAAGGTGCGGCGAATCAATATGACCCGCGTCACCGCGACCAGATTGATGTCTCTCTCTAGGAGATCTCGAATGCGGCCCTGCAACAAGGGTACGTCCTTGGACGGCCCCCAGTTAAACCCTTTATTGACCCATGACGCTAGCTGTGGTGGGGGACCTAAGCGAAAGGCAGGTGGCGCCACCCACTTGGTGCCCCTGGGAGCTGTGATATAAAACCACTCTCGTTGCCATAAGCTGAACTCCTCTTGAAAAGAGCCCTTGGGCCATGGAGCGTCAGCATTCTTGCTTATAACAGCGCCTCCGCCCTCCGCGTGCTGCCCCTCGATCATCATCGGCTCTACTTTGAAGGTCTTAAGCCACAATTCGAAGTGAGGAGTAATGCGGAGGAAGGCTTCGCACACGACGATGAACGATGAGATGTGGAGGATGGACTCCGGAGCCAAGTCATGAAATTCCAGCCCATAATAAAACATGAGCCCCCACACGAAGGGGTCCGTCGGGAAGCCTAGCCTCCGAAGGAAGTGAGACGCGAACACCACACTCTCACCAGGCTTGGGAGTGGGAATAACCTGCCCTTGAGCAGGCAGCCTATGCGAGATTTCGCCGGTTAGATACCTGGCATTTCTCAGCTTTAGCACGTCTTCTTCCGTAACGGAGGAAGGCATCCACCGGCCTTGAAGGCCAGAGCCGGACATCGAAGGTCCGAAGTGCCTGAATCTGGAGCTTCGGGTGCTGGAACTTGAGGCGAGAGGCGGATTCGATTGAGATCGAAAGAAAGGAGTAGAGCCTTGGTCTCTTTATAAAGATGTTGAATACCAAGAGCCCTCCCCGTGACCGTTTGGGACTCGCCTTCGATTGAGGAAATATACCAACGGGCACGATTGGGTTACCCACGCCCGTTTTGATGAGAATCCCAGAATAAGGGGACACGATCTCTGCTTCGACAAGACGTGCGAAGGAAACCGCCTCGCTAAATGCGCTGAGGTGGGATAGTAAAAATGATTCAAATGAAGGCTTGGCCGCGGTGTGATGTCACGCTGCGGAATACGTCAGCAGATTGGATTTGTGTAAATATTATTCTCTCTGCGGTGGTATGTGGAACTTATTTTACAGAGCCGGACACTATCCTTGTGTACAAAATCTTCTATGAAGTATTCGGAGGAGGAACCCGCCTTGCAATGCCGAAGACAATCTGCGCGCCGGACTAAATCGTCATTGAAGCCTGGTTAGAGACTCTTGAGGAGTCTGGATTAGGGGTGTCCGGATGGCGGACTATAACCTTTGGCGGACTCTGGACTATGAAGATACAAGATTGAAGACTTCGTCCCGTGTCCGGATGGGACTTTCCTTGGCGTGGAAGGCAAGCTTGGCGATCTGGATATGTAGATCTCCTCCCATTTTAGCGACTCTGTGTAACCCTAGCCCTCTCGGTGTCTATATAAACCGGAGGGTTTTAGTCCGTGGGGCGAACAACAATCATACCATAGGCTAGCTTCTAGGGTTTAGCCTCTCTGTTCTCGTGGTAGATCTACTCTTGTACTACCCATATCATCAATATTAATCAAGCAGGAGTAGGGTTTTACCTCCATCGAGAGGGCCCGAACCTGGGTAAAAACATCGTGTCCCTTGTCTCTTGTTACCATCCGCCTAGACGCACATCTCGGGACCCCCTACCCGAGATCCGCCGGTTTTGACACCGACGCCCGCCAACCGTAGAAGGGATCCCAGTGATTCCATAGGTGTCGTTCCCACCGACACTTAAGTCATCCACTTGAGGGAAATTCGCTACCGTCCTACAAAACTCTACACTTGGAGGCCCAACAATGTCTACAAGAAGAAAGGTTGCGTAGTAGACATCATAAACCTATTGTTGATCAACGGTGACACTTGAATCCTAAGATGAAAGAAGTGGTCAGAACTGAAATATTAAAGCTTCTGGAAGCAGGTATAATCTATCCCATTGCTGATAGTAGGTGGGTAAGTCATGTTCATTGTGTCCCTAAGAAAGGTGGTATTACTGTTGTTTCTAATGATAAATATGAACTTATTCCACAAAGAATAGTGAGTGGCTATAGAATGGTAATTGATTTTAGAAAATTCAACAAAGCTACTAGAAAAGATCATTACACTCTACATTTTATTGATCAAATGCTAGAAAGATTATCTAAGCGCACACACTTTTGTTTTCTTGATGGGTATTCCGGTTTCTCTCAAATACCCGTATCACAACCCGACCAAGAGAAAACCACTTTTACCTGTACTTTTGGAACTTATGCTTACAGACGTATGCCCTTTGATTTATGTAATGCTCCTTCTACTTTTCAAAGATGTATGACTCCTGTATTCTCTGATTTTTGTTAAAAGATTGTTGAGGTTTTCATGGATGATTTCTTCGTTTACAAAACTTCTTTTGATGATTGCTTAAGCAACCTTGATCGAGTTTTGCTGAGATGTGAACAAACTAATCTTGTCTTGAATTGGGAGAAGTGCCACTTTATGGTTAATGAAGGCATTGTCTTGGGGCATAAAATTTCTGAATGAGGTATGGTGGATAAAGCTAAAGTTGATGCAATTGAGAAAATGTCGTGTCCCAAAGATATTAAAGGTATTCATAGTTTCCTCGGTCATGCTGGTTTCTATAGGAGGTTTATTAAAGACTTCTGTCGGGGATATATAGCGACATATGCCAGGAGGTGGCGTATCATGGATGGGGACAAGAGTACGTCACCGGGCTCTAGAAGCGGGAGTGAGCGAGACCTGATAACCCTCAAGTATAGGGGATCGCAACAGTTTTCGAGGGTAGAGTATTCAACCCAAATTTATTGATTCGACACAAGGGGAGCCAAAGAATATTATCAAGTATTAGCAGTTGAGTTGTCAATTCAACCACACCTGGATAACTTAATATCTGCAGCAAAATATTTAGTAGCAAAGTAGTATGGAAATGTTGACAGCGGTAGAAAATGTAATATTTTTGGGTTTTGTAGTGATTATATGATAGCAATGGAAAAGTAAATAAGCGAAGAACAATATGTGAAAAGCTCGTAGGCATTGGATCGGTGATGGAGAATTATGCGGATCACGGTTCATCATGTAACAATCATAACATAGGGTGACCAGAACTAGCTCCAATTCATCAATGTAATGTGGGCATGTATTCCGAATATAGTCACACGTGCTTATGGAAAAGAACTTGCATGACATCTTTTGTCCAACCCTCCCGTGGCAGCGGGGTCCTAGTGGAAACTAAGGGATATTAAGGCCTCCTTTTAATAGAGTACCGGACCAAAGCATTAACACATAGTGAATACATGAACTCCTCGAACTACGTCATCACCGGGAGTGGTCCCGATTATTGTCACTTCGGGATTGCCGGATCATAACACATAGTAGGTGACTATAGACTTGCAAGATAGGATCAAGAACTCACATATATTCATGAAAACATAATAGGTTCAGATATGAAATCATGGCACTTGGGCCCTAGTGTCGGGGAAGCTGATCATGGCCCACGAACACCTATGGGACCGGGTCCCTTGTGGTTCGGAGGGGGGCGGAGATTGCACAAAGAGCGGATCGAAGCGATGCACACGAGCAGATTTACCCAGCCGGAGCTCTCCGGAGATAACCTCCTCTGCTGCTTGTCGATTATCGAGTTCTTGCTAGGGAGCAATGAGGGCTACATAACCTAGCTCGAGTGTGTGTGTGTATCGAATGAGTCGAGTGAACTAAACCGGAGCCGAACCGAACCCTTTCTACGTTGCACTTGGGCCTCCTTTTATAGGCACAAGGGGTCACCACAGGTGGCAAGTAAAAAAGGGTAGAATAGGAAAAACAGAGGTTGGTACACCACTTTGTACAGTGTACAGTGATCTATACCGAACTCTGACGACAAGGGACAAGAGTCATAAATGCCCGTCTCAGTCGCCTGAACAGTGTAACAGGGACTGTCAAGCGCGCCTCTGTTTGCCACGATGGTAGCTTGTCAGCGCCGCTTATCGCTGCTCCCCGCTGGCTGCACAGCCCGTCGACACGCGTGCTTGGGAAAACCCCATGGCGGCACGTTGGCAGATGAGCTGGAGCGGAGATGAAGAGAGGTCATCTTGCCACGGCGAGCGCCTTGCCGCGGCAAGGTTCTTGTCGCGCTCGGGAGCTTGTCACTCACCAAGCCTTCCCGGCAAGCTCCTCTTGCCGGGGTCTTGTTTCCTTTGTGCCCTGAGTGGCCTTCCCGGCAAGCTCCTCTTGCCGGGGCCTTGATACTTTGTTCTTGAGTGGCTCCAAAGGAGCCCCGAGATCTTAATCGGTCACTAGGCCAGCCCTGCAGCGGGGTGCTGCGATTTGTTAGTGCTGCGAGTTCGGGATACTAGGGTACCCTACTCTAGTACACCGGCAGGAGCCCCGAACTGGGCCACACATGACGCCAAGCTCTGTTGGGCCAGGCCCAAAAGCGATTGCACAGGCACGCTTGCGGCTGGATCATGCGATTATTCGCCGGACCCACCACGTCCCCCACAGGCAGCACGTTCCGGACGTGGCGTCGTGGGAGAGATCGTGGGGCTTTTTAATGGGAAAAAGCGGGCGCCCGTCCCTCTCCCCTTTATAAGCAGGGGAACAGAGGCAGGGCGCCCACTTGCCATTCTTGTCACATCGAAACCCCGCCGCTCGCCCCTTCTCCTTGAGCCCAAAGAGAGCGACACTCCGCCCCTCCCCCATTGCCACCGTCACCATCATCGCCATCGACCTCCTCCACCACCTCCGCCATGGCTCCGAAAGCCGACAAGGGCAAAGGGGTGAAATCGGCCGAGGCGCAGCGGCTCGCGGCGCTGCGGAAAAAGCGGGCCCTCTTGATCCCCAGCAGCGGGGAAGGAGCTGCGGGAGCTGTATTACCTTTTCTGGTCGACGGAGACACGGGCGCACCCGCGCACGAGAGTCATCTCCGCCGCCACATCCGAGAAAGTTTCCATCGGGTACCCATTCTTCGCGCTTTTCTTCCACTGTTGCAAAATCCTCTTCAGCGGAAAGCGAGTGACAACTGTTATCTCATGTGCTTGGAAGTAATGGCGCAACTTTCTCGAGGCCATGAGGAGGCGAAAAGCAACTTCGCACACGCAGTACCTTGACCTAGCCCCTGCGGAAGGAGGCCGACAAAGTAGTAGGCGCTGCACCATCCTTTTACGTATCTTATGCAATTCTGCAAAGATCCTTCCTTGTCGGGACCGAGCTTGTGGTGAAGCCCCACCTTGTCGCTGGATGCACCTGCCTCGGTTGCGGCTCATCATCTGCCTCCTCTCCGCTACTAACGCAGCACTAACCACTTGATTGGTTGCCGCTATATACAGCAGCAACTTCTCTTGTGGCCTAGGTGCGACAAGTATTGAGTGGAGGACAGGTATCTCTTCAAGTCTGCAGCGCAGCCTCCGCCGAGTCCATTTCATTGGACCTGCCTTTTCAAAATCTTGAAAAATGGCGAGGCGTGCTCAGCAGACTTAGAGATAAACCTCTTGAGAGCAGCCACGCAACCGGCAAGCCTTCTTACATCTTTGGCGCTTTGGTGCTTCAATCTGCTCAATGGCCTTGATCTTGTCGGGATTGGCTTGATTCCCCGCTGAGACACAAAGAACCGAGAAGCTTGCGGAAGGGACTCCAAACACGCACTTCTCGGGGTTGAGCTTGAGGTTGATCTTGCGCAGATTTGCAAAAGTCTCACCCAAATCTTGAACTAGAGTTGCTTTGTCCTTGCTCTTGACCACTATGTCATCCATGTAGGCTTCTACATTTCTGTGTATCTGTGGCTCAAAGGCATCATGGACTACTCTTGCAAAGGTTGAACCAGCATTCTTCAAACCGAAAGGCATCCGTATGAAGCGATCGTGCCACATGGTGTAATGAATGCGGTTTCTCTTCGTCCTCTTCGCCATGAAGATCGATGATATCTGAATATGCATCAAGAAATGAAAGCAGATCACATCCAGCCGTGGAGTCAACAATCTGGTCGATACGCGGCAAGGGAAATGGGTCTTTGGGACAAGCTTTATTAACATCTGTAAAGTCAATACAAAGTCTCCATTTCCCATTTGCCTTGCGTACAACTACCGGATTGGCCAACCACGTGGGATGGAGGACTCCTCTAACAAGGCCTGCTGCTTCCAACTTCTTAATCTCTTCTGCAATGAACTCTTCTTCTTGCACTTGCCGGTGGAGCTCGATGGTGCGTCCTCGACGGTAGCGCAGCACTCCGAGGAGGTGCGCTTGCCGGAGTGGGCATCAGAGCTCTTGCCGGACTTGGTGGTCTTCTTCCCCCCGGGAGCTTCAGCGGTAAGTGATTTGCTATCTGTGCAGCTGCTGCATCCCGGTAAATCTTGTCAGCGCAGATAAGCGCATCCTTCTTGTCGCCATGGACAGAAATGACGCTTATCGGGCCGGGCATCTTGAGTAAGTTGTAAGCATAATGAGGCGGCCATGAACTTGGCGAGTCTTTGGGCGGCCAAGTATGCCATTGTAGGGCAATGGGAAATCGGCAGCGTCAAGCGTGACCCTCTCGGTTCGAAGTTGAGCTCGCTGCCAAATGTTACCGCAGCGTGATCTTCCCTTTGGGCTTGCTCCTTCTGGGTTGATTCCTTGGAAAGTACCGGTCTCTTGAGCTCATTGTCGAGGATTTGAAGCTTACGGAGCCTTGAGAGGAGATCAGGTTCAGGCCGGCCCGCCGTCAACCAACATCTTTGTGACCTTGAGGTTGCGGATGGTTGGTGAGACCAACATCGGCAAGCACCCGACCGCGATTATGCGATCGGGGTGGTCCTCAATATCAAAGACAATGGGCATGCTGGACCACTTGAGGCTGCGTGACTCCACGGATGGTTCTGCGGCATTAACTTCGCATCCATTGTTTGAGTTGGCGGTGCGAGGTATGCGAGAAGCACCACCATCAACGCAGAGGACCTCTGTTTCCTTCGAAACTCCTGCTCATCAGCTTCATCATCTTCCATATCTTCATCGTCATCTTCGTCTTCGTCCTTGTCGCGGCGGCGGGAGGGTCATCTCCTTGCCGCTGCTTGGCCTTGCCATGGCGTCCTCCCGGCGGGTCTCTTCTTGCTAGCTGCACTGCACCTTCTGGGCCTTCTCCTTGTCTCCGCTCGTATTCTGCCTTGCAGTTCAACAAGCTGCTCGACTTTCTTGCAGCTCTGGAGGTCGTGGCCCTTGGTGTGGTGAATCTTGCGATCTTGCTTGTTGGAGCTGTCACGCTTGTCGGCGGCCGCCACAGCTTGGCGGTCGGTGTCGTGACATCCTCCTTGTCGAGCCGCTAGCCTTAGCCTTGCTGGCGCCACCTCCGTTGCCGGACTGCTCGACAACTAGTACCTCTTTGTTCTTCTTCCTTCATTGTTCCGCCGCGGTTCTTTCTTGCAGGCGGTCTCCTCACTGTCGATCCTGCTTCAACATTCTCTCACAGAGTCTTCTCCCTTCCTCAAGACGTGCACACTTGTCGGCCAGGCGTAGAGCTCGTGGCGTCTTTTACTTTGCACATCGCCATCTCCTCCCTCATCCTGCGGTTCCGCGTTCGATGGAGCAGCGCTGATCCTGTGGCAGGTGGACGCGGGATGTTGTAGTGCACGGCGAATCTCTGGATGAACTTGCGAGGACTCTCCCTCCTACGGGCAAGCAGGTGAAGGTCACTCTCCTGGCCATGAAGCTTGTGGCCGCTTGTGAAGGCGCCGACAAACTGATGGCATAGATCTGCCCAAGAGGATATGGAACTGTCCGGCAAGTGCATGAGCCAAGATCTGACGTTTGGCTTGAGCACCAGAGGGAAGTAGTTGGCAAGAATCTTGTCGTCTCGTCCCCCCGCAGCCTGCACCGCGATGGTGTAGATCTTTGAGGAACTCCGATGGGTGTGTCCTGCCATCATACTTCTCCGGCACATCGGCTTGAAGTTTTTCTTGTCGAGCCTTTGGACTTGCCGCAGCTCACGAGTGAGCGCAGGGCAACCTACGCGTCTGACAAGTCGCTGGATCCTGGCGCATGCATATCGACGATGGGCCCGCGCGCTGGTCGGATTGACGCGCGCTTCTCTTGGCGCTTCGATCGGGTTCGACCGTCTTCTTCTTGTCGTTCTTTAAGAACTTGCTGCTGGTCACGGCGAGCTCGTGGATCCGACGACGCGGTGGAGTCGCTGTCGATGTGGATCCGAGGGCTGGTGATCTTGGCCTTCGGGAAGGGGAGTGCATGGTGGTGTCACCCCGCGGGTTTTGTCGCCACCGGCTCGTGCCTTGTCGCCTCGCCGCGGCAAGGGCGCGATTGGTTGCCGCGGGGCGTCGCCATTGGCAAAGCCGATGAGACTCTGGTGTGGCCCTCCATTCGTCGACCTTGTCGGCCGTTGGAGGGTAGTCTAAAGTAGCTGAGCTCTCGCCAAGGCTTCGCTGGAGTAGTGGGTGGCAATGGCGTGCGTGGCGAAGAACGGGATGTGCTCGGACTCTAACCAAGTTAGGAGGAGCAGCATCCATGGCGACCGTACTCGCTTCGTCTGCGGCATCTTTGGTGTGCATGAGGGTCTCGAGGGCCTCGGGATCCTCCAGCAGCCTTGATCCAGCGGCGTATGGTGCTGCGAGCATCATAACTGCTTGTCGGTCCGCGCCTCACGAGAAGGGCGCGGTGCGGACTCGGACGCCGACGCTGCGCTGCCTTGTCCTTGGACTGGCGGCGTTGTGGGCTCTCTCGGCGGCGCCCGTTCCTCCTTAGCGTTTTCCCACCACCCGTCAGCTCCGGTGGTGGTGGGTTCGGCAGCGGATGGCTCTGCTGCTGCCGAAGACTTCTTCTTGGCACCATGTTGATGAAGATGATGATGAAGTTGCTCGTGTGACCGCTGGATCAGGTTCACACAGCCTCGGCCCCTACTGGCGCGCCAAAGATGTCGGGAAGCTGATCGTGGCCCACGAACACCTATGGGACGGGTCACTTGTGGTTCGGAGGGGGCGGAGATTGCACAAAGAGAGGATCAGTGATACACACGAGCAGATTTACCCAGCCGGAGCTCTCCGGAGATAACACTCCCTCTGCTGCTTGTGCGATTATCGAGTTCTTGCTAGGGAGCAATGCAGACTCTGAGAACCTAGCTCGAGTGTGTGTGTGTATCGAATGAGTCGAGTGAACTAAACCAGAGCCGAACCGAACCCTTTCTATGTTGCACTTGGGCCTCCTTTTATAGGCACAAGGGGTCACCACAGGTGGCAAGTAAAAAAAGGGTAGAATAGGAAAAACAGAGGTTGGTACACGCTTTATGCGGTGTCTGATGATCTATACCTAACTCGACGGCAAGGGACAAGAGTCATAAATGCCCGTCTCAATCGCCTGAACAGTGTAACAGGGACCGTCAAGCGCGCCTCCGTTTGCCACGATGGTAGCTTGTCAGCGCCGCTTATCGCTGCTCCCCGCTGGCTGCACAGCCCGTCGACACGCGTGCTTGGGAAAACCCCATGGCGACACGTTGGCGGATGAGCTGGAGCGGAGATGAAGAGAGGTCATCTTGCCACGGCGAGCGCCTTGCTGCGGCAAGGTTCTTGTCGCGCTCGGGAGCTTGTCGCTCACCAAGCCTTCCCGACAAGCTCCTCTTGCCGGGATCTTGTTTCCTTTGTGCCCTGAGTGGCCTTCCCGGCAAGCTCCTCTTGTCGGGGCCTTGATTACTTTGTTCTTGAGTGGCTCCAAAGGAGCCACTGAGGATCTTGGCGGTCACTAGGCCAGCCCTGCCGCGGGGTGCTGCGACTGTCCGTGCACGAGTTCGGGATACTAGGGTACCCCTACTCTAGTACACTGACACCTAGAGACAAGCATTAAGCATAGGAAAGTCATAGCAACATCAATCTCAGAACATAGTGGATAGTAGGGATCAAAACCTAAGAAAACTAACTCGATTACATGATAAATCTCATCCAACCCATCATCGTCCAGCAAGCCTACGATTGAATTACTCACGCAGGGCGGTGAGCATCATGAAATTGGTGATGGAGAATGGTTGATGATGATGATGGCGACAGATTCCCCTCTCCGGAGCCCCGAACGGACTCCAGATCAGCCCTCCCGAGAGAGTTTAGGGCTTGGCGGCGGCTCTGTATCGTAAAACGTGATGAATCTTTTTTTTTGATTTTTTCTCCCTGAACACGAATATATGGAGTTGGAGTTGAGGTCGGTGGAGCTCCAGGGGGCCCACGAGGCAGGGGGCGCGCCCCCAACCTCGTGGAAAGGGTGTGGGCCCCTGGCCTTGATTTTTTCGCTAGTATTTTTTTATTATTTCCAAAAATAATCTCCGTGAAGTTTCAGGTCATTCCGATAACTTTTGTTTCTGCACAAAGATATCACCATGGCAATTCTGCTGAAAACAACGTTAGTCCGGGTTAGTTCCATTCAAATTATGCAAGTTAGAGTCCAAAACAAGGGCAAAAGTGTTTGGAAAAGTAGATACGACAGAGATGTATGAACTCCCCCAAGCTTAAACCTTTGCTTGTCCTCAAGCAATTCAGTTGATAAACTGAAAGTGATAAAGAAAAACTTTTACAAACTCTGTTTGCTCTTGTGGTTGTAAATATGTAAAGCCAACATTCAAGTTTTCAGCAAAGATTATGAACTAACCATATTCACAATAACTCTTAGGTCTCATGTTTACTCATATCAATGGCATAATCAACTAGCGAGCAATAATAATAAATCTCGGATGACAACACTTTCTCAAAACAATCATGATATGATATAACAAGATGGTATCTCGCTAGCCCTTTCTGAGACCGCAAAACATAAATGCAAAGCACCTTTAAAGATCAAGGACTGACTAGACATTGTAATTCATGGTAAAAGAGATCCAATCATAGTCATACCCAATATAAATTAAAAGTAATGGATACAAATGACAGCAGTGCTCTCCAGCTGGTGCTTTTTAATAAGAGGGTGATGACTCAACATAAAAGTAAATAGGTAGGCCCTTCGCAGAGGGAAGCAGCGATTTGTAGAGGTGCCAGAGCTTGATTTTTAAATAGAAATAAATAATATTTTGAGCGGCATACTTTCATTGTCAACATAAAAACCAAGAGATGGCGATATCTTCCATGCTACACACATTATAGGCGGTTCCCAAACAGAATGGTAAAGTTTATGCTCCCCCTCCACCAACAAGCATCAATCCATGGCTTGCTCGAAACAATGAGTGCCTCCAACTAACAAGAGTCCCGAGGGAGTTTTGTTTGCAATTATTTTGATTTGATTTGCATAAAGCATGGGACTGGGCATCCCGGTGACCAGCCATTTTCTCGCGAGTGAGGAGCGGAGTCCACTCCTCTTGAGAATAACCCGCCTAACATGGAAGATACAGACAACCCTAGTTGATACATGAGCTATTCGAGCATACAAAACAGAATTCATTTGAAGGTTTGGAGTTTGGCACATACAAATTTACTTGGAACGACAGGTAGATACCACATATAGGAAGGTATAGTGGACTCATATGGAATAACTTTGGGGTTTAAGGGATTGGATGCACAAGTAGTATTCCCACTTAGTACAAGTGAAGGCTAGCAAAAGACTGGGAAGCGACCAACTAGAGAGCGACAACAGTCATGAACATGCATTAAAATTAATAAACATTGAATACAACTAATTTTTTTCTGGTTTTCCTTAAGGTTTTTCAAACACACAAAAAGAAAGCATAAAAAGGAAAATAAACTAGCATGGATATTACAATGAAAGAGTATGAGCACCGACAACTAGCATGAGTGTGCAAACATGAATGTAATATCGGTGAGAGATACGTACTCCCCCAAGCTTAGGCTTTTGTCCTAAGTTGGTCTATTGCCACGGCTGGCCTGGCGGATATCCAAAGTTATACTTGGGGTCGTACTGAGATGCAACAGTTATTGCATCGTGGGCTGCAGCTTGGAGGCGAGCTATCTCAGCCCTCCTCTCGTACTCGTTCGCCTCCTCTCTGGTTATGAAATATCTCCCCTTCGCCTGAAAGTCAAAGAAAGTAGAAGTAGGGAGAGCGAAGTGATAGGTGCATCATCTGTCAAAGATTAGTCGGTACTAGAGGAACTGATCGTTCCTCTCAACAAAATTATGATGAACCATAGCCTCATAATCTAAATGAATAGGAGGCAACTCAATATTATACTCATGTATGGGTATATTAAGAAAATTAGCTAAACGGGTTGCATAAATTCCACCAAAGAAATCTCCATTAAATCTATTATTATGCAACCTACGTGCAACAAGGGCTCCGAAATTATAATGTTTATCTCCTAATACAGCACTCCTGAGAACACTGAGGTCAGGGACACACATGTGACATGCTTCATCCTTACCATTTATGCACCTACCTATGAAGAGAGCAAAATAATGTATAGCAGGAAAATGAATGCTCCCTATGGTAGCTTGTGCTATGTCTCTATATTCCCCCACAGTTATACTAGCAAGAAAATATCTAAATTCAGATTTGCGGGGTTCACTAGGACTACCCCATTGTGGAAGTTTGCAAGCAGTATTAAAATCCTCTAAATCCATAGTATAAGAATTTTCATAAAGATCCAACTGGACAGTTTGGGAATTGCGTGATGATGAAAATTCAAACCTCCTCATAAAGGAATTAGTGAGATAGTGGTACTGAAAACATTTCTCTGCCTCGAAGCTCACAAGATCAGCATTACGCACATATGCGTTAAATTCTTCCTTGATTCCTGCTCGATCCATAAAGTCCTCTGAAAGCCATTCACAAGCCCGCACTTGAGCGTCCCTTGGTGGTTCATCGTCGGCATCGCACATTGTGAGCCTGGGTCCTTGCTTCCTTGAAGGGCCACCTTGGTACATTTTCCTAAACATATTTCTTCCTCTGAAAAATTTATGAAAATTGTAGTAACTTCAAATAAAAGTGAACCAAGCTCAACAAAATTGATAGAAACTACTCCCACAAGTGCCTAGAGACTATATCATGCATTAGAACTACTTGGAACCATATAAATTCAACATGCAAGCTCAAGAACATGGTCACCTAGGCAGCACAAATTTGCAATGAATAAAGCACTAGAAAAAAAACCAATTGGACCATTGGAGGAGTCACATACCAAGGAAAAATCCACCCAAAGCAGTTTTGTGAGAGGTGCTTTGAGCAAGGAGATCGAAAATCGCAGCAAATGAGCTAGAACTCGTGCTTGAGCTGGTTGGTGATTTTTTTGGAGGAAGAAGGAGTGTGTGGGTGCAGGAATAAGTGGAGGGGATCCACCATGGGCCCACGAGGCAGGGGCGTGCACTGGACCCTCGTGGCCAGGTGTTTGCTCCCCGTGATGTGTTCTCAGTGCCACATATTCTCAAATATTCTAGAAAAAATCATATTTCATTTTTGGGGCATTTGGAGAACTTTTATTTTTGGGGTATTTTTTATTGCACGGATAATTCCGAAAACTGACAAAAAATACTATTTTTGCTTCATTTATTCTAAATAACAGAAAATAAAAGGAGGGTACATAAGTTTGTGCTTTCTAACTTCATCCATCTCATGCTCATCAAAAGGAATCCACTAACAAGGTTGATCAAGTCTTGTTAACAAAATCATTTCGATAACATGAAACCGGAGAAATTTCGAATAACACTATGTTACCTCAACGGGGATATGCACATCCCCAATAATAAGAATATCATATCTCTTTTTTACGGTAGGAAGAGGAAATTCGAAACCTCCAAAAATAATCGATGGAATTTTTCCAATAGAGTTGATACTATGAACTTGAGGTTGTTTCCTCGAAAAGTGTACCGTATGCTCATTACCATTAACATGAAAAGTGACATTGCCTTTGTTGCAGTCAATAACAGCCCCTTTACTACCTGTGTAGGGTTATCAAGACCATGTGTTTCTTCAATAGGTGATGAATTAAGACCATGTATTTCTTCAATAGGAGGTAAATTCTTAACATCTTCAGCTTTTATACCTTTTTCCTTCATAGATTTCTTTGCCTCTTGGATATCTTCAGGACTGAGAAATAGAACACCCCTCTTCTTTGGAGTTGGCTTAGGAGTTGGTTCAGGAAGTGTCCAATATTTTCATTTGTCAACATATTATTCAATAGAATTTCAGCTTGATCTGGTGTTCTTTCCCTGAAAACACAACCAGTACAACTATCCAGGTGGTGTCTGGAAGCATCGATTAGTCCATTATAAAAGATATCAAGTATTTCATTTTTCTTAAGAGGATGATCAGGCAAAGCATTAAGTAATTGGAGAAGCCTCCCCTAAGCTTGTGGGAGACTCTCTTCTTCAATTTGCACAAAATTATATATTTCCCTTAAAGCAGCTTGTTTCTTATGAGCGGGGAAATATTTAGCAGTGAAGTAATAAATCATATTCTGGGGACTACGCACTCAATCAGGATCAAGAGAATTAAACCATATCTTAGCATCACCCTATAATGAGAATGGAAATATTTTAAGGATATAGTAATAGCGAGTTTTCTCATCATTAGTGGACAGGGTGGCTATATCATTTAATTCAGTAAGATGTGCTACAACAGTTTCAGATTCATAGCCATAGAAAGGATCAGATTCAACCAAAGTTATTATATCAGGGTCGACAAAGAATTCATAATCCTTATCAGTAACAAAGATAGGTGAAGTAGCATAAGCATGATCATATTTCATTCTAGCATTTAGAGATTTTTGTTTTAGATTAGCTAATAATTTCTTAAGATCACTTTTATCATTGCAAGCAAGAAAGTCTCTAGCAGTTTCTTCATCCATAACATAGCTGTCAAGCACAACAGGCAATTCATATCTAGGGGGACAATCTTCATCATCACTTTCATCAATATTATCAGTTTCAATAATTTCAATCTCTCTAGCCCTAGCAAGTTGTTCATCAAGAAATTCACCAAGTGGCACAGTAGTATCAAGCATAGAAGTAGTTTCATCATAAGTATCATGCATAGCAGAAGTGGCATCATTAATAACATGCGACATATCAGAATTAATAGCAGAAGCAGGTTTAGGTGTCGCAAGCTTACTCAAAACAGAAGGTGAATCAAGTGCAGAGCTAGATGGCAGTTCCTTACCTCCCCTGTAGTTGAGGGATAAATTTTTTTTTTTGCGTCTTTCAAGTTCTTCATAGTGACCAGCAGATATAAATCCCAAGTGACTCAAAGAATAGAGCTATGCTCCCCGGCAACGGCGCCAGAAAATAGTCTTGATAACCCACAAGTATAGGGGATCACAACAGTTTTCGAGGGTAGAGTATTCAACCCAAATTTATTGATTCGACACAAGGGGAGCCAAAGAATATTCTCAAGTATTAGCAGTTGAGTTGTCAATTCAACCACACCTGGATAACTTAATATCTGCAGCAAAATATTTAGTAGCAAAGTAGTATGGAAGTAACGGTAACAGTAGCAAAAGTAATATTTTTGGGTTTTGTAGTGATTGTAAAGTAGCAACGGAAAAGTAAATAAGAGAAGAACAATATGTGAAAAGCTCGTAGGCATTGGATCGGTGATGGAGAATTATGCGAGGCGGTTCATCATGTAATGATCATAACATAGGGTGACACTGAACTAGCTCCAATTCATCAATGTAATGTAGGCATGTATTCCGAATATAGTCATACGTGCTTATGGAAAATAACTTGCATGGCATCTTTTGTCCTACCCCCCCGTGGCAGCGGGGTCCTATTGGAAACAAAGGGATATTAAGGCCTCCTTTTAATAGAGTACCCGGACCAAAGCATTAACACATAGTGAATACATGAACTCCTAAAACTACGGTCATCACCGGGAGTGGTCCCGATTATTGTCACTTCAGGGTTACCGGATCATAACACATAGTAGGTGACTATAGACTTGCAAGATAGGATCAAGAACTCACATATATTCATGAAAACATAATAGGTTCAGATCTGAAATCATGGCACTCGGGCCCTAGTGACAAGCATTAAGCATAGCAAAGTCATAGCAACATCAGTCTCAGAACATAGTGGATACTAGGGATCAAACCCTAACAAAACTAACTCGGTTACATGATAAATCTCATCCAACCCATCACCGTCCAGCAAGCCTACGATGGAATTACTCCCACACGGCGGTGAGCATCATGAAATTGGTGATGGAGGATGGTTGATGATGACGATGGCGACGGATTCCCCTCTCCGGAGCCCCGAACGGACTCCAGATCAGCCCTCCCGAGAGAGTTTAGGGCTTGGCGGCGGCTCCGTATCGTAAAGCGCGATGAATCATTTTTTTATTTTTTTCTCCCCGAACACGAATATATGGAGTTGGAGTTGAGGTCGGTGGAGCTCCAGGGGGCCCACGAGGCAGGGGGCGCGCCCCCCACCCTCGTGGAAAGGGTGTGGGCCCCCTGGCCTTGATTCTTTTGCCAGTATTTTTTATTATTTCCAAAAATAATCTTTGTGAAGTTTCAGGTCATCCCGAGAACTTTTGTTTCTGCACAAAGATAACACCATGGCAATTCTGCTGAAAACAGCGTCAGTCTGGGTTAGTTCCATTCAAATCATGCAAGTTAGGGTCCAAAACAAGGGCAAAAGTGTTTGGAAAAGTAGATACGACGGAGACGTATCAAGACCGCATACGCATGCGAATATTTCCCAGGTTCGGGGCTCTCCATGGAGATAACACGCCTAGTCTGCGGGGTCTCCGCATGATGACTATCGTCAATAGAGTAGCTACAAGATTGCTCCTTGAGCTGTTCGGTTAGAGGAGGAAGAAGGGTGCTACCTCTTGAGCATGTGTTGGTTTTCCCTTGAAGAGGAAAGGGTGATGCAGCAAAGTAGCGTAAGTATTTCCCCCGGTTTTTGAGAACCAAGGTATCAATCTAGTAGGAGACTACATGCGAGTCACCTAGTACCTGCACAAACAATCAATAACCTTGCAACCAACGCGATAAAGGGGTTGTCAATCCCTTCACGGCCACTTGGAAAAGTGAGATATGATAAAGATAATAAGATAAATATTTTTGGTATTTTTGTTGTATAGATTGGAAAATAAAGATTGCAAAATAAATAGTAAACTAGAATTGTAGTTGGAAACTTATATGATGTAAAGTAGACCCAGGGGCCAAAGGTTTCACTAGTGGATTCTCTCAAGATAGCATATATTACGGTGGGTGAACAAATTACTGCCGAGCAATTGATAGAAAAGTGCATAGTTATGATGATATCTAAGGCAATGATCATGAATATAGGCATCACGTCCGTGTCAAGTAGATCGAAATGATTCTGCATCTACTACTATTACTTAACACATCGACCGCTATCCAGCATGCATCTAGAGTATTAAGTTCATAAGAACAGAGTAACGCATTAGGCAAGATGACATGATGTAGAGGGATAAACTCAAGCAATATGATATAAACCCCATATTTTTATCCTCGATGGCAACAATAGTATACGTGTCGTTTCCCTTTCTGTCACTGGGATCGAGCACTGCAAGATTGAATCCAAAGCTAAGCACTTCTCCCATTGCAAGAAAGATCAATCTAGTAGGCCAAACTAAATCGATAATTCGAAGAGACTTGCAAAGATATCAAATCATGCATATAAGAATTCATAGAAGAACCAAATAATATTCATAGATAATCAAGTTCATAAACCCACAATTCATCGGATCTCGGCAAACACACCGCAAAAAGAGTATTACATCGAATAGATCTCCAAGAATATCGAGGAGAAATTTGTATTGAGATCCAAAGAGAGAGAAAAAGCCATCTAGCTAATAACTATGGACCCGAAGGTCTGTGGTAAACTACTCACACATCATCGTAGAGGCTATGGTGTTGATGTAGAAGCCCTCCGTGATCGAATCCCCCTCCAACAGATCGTCGGAAAAGGCCCCAAGATGGGATCTCACGGGTACAGAAGGTTGTGGCGGTGGAAAAGTAGTTTCGTGGCTCCCCTGGATGTTTTCAGGGTATAAGAGTATATATAGGTGAAAGAAGTGGGTCGGTGGAGCTATGAGGGGCCCACGAGGGTAGGGGGCGCGCATACCCCCCTGGGCGCGCCCTCCTGCCTCGTGGCCGCCTCGTTGCTTCCTTGACTTCCACTGCAAGTCTCCTGGATTGCATTTGTTCCAAAAAAAGATCCCCGCGAAGGTTTCGTTCCATTTGGATTTTGTTTGATATTCTTTTTCTGTGAAACACTGAAATAGGCAAAAAAACAACAATTTGCACTGGGCCTTCGGTTAATAGGTTAGTCCCAAAAATAATATAAAAGAGCATATTAAAGCCCATTAAACATCCAAAACAGATAATATAATAGCATGGAACAATAAAAAATTATAGATACGTTGGAGACGTATCAAGCATCCCCAAGCTTAATTCCTGCTCATCCTCGAGTAGGTAAATGATAAAAATAAAAATTTTCATGTGGAATGCTATCTAACATAATTTTCAATGTAATTATCTTTATTGTGGCATGAATGTTTAGATCCAAAAGATTCTAGACAAAGTTTTAATATTGACATAAAAATAGTAATACTTCAAGCATGCTAACCAAGCAATTATGTCTTATCAAAATAACATAGCCGAAGAAAGCTCATCCCTACAAAATCATATAGTTTGGCCATGCTTCATTTTCGTCACACAAAATGCTCCCATCATGCACAACCCCGATGACAAGCCAAGCAATTGTTTCATACTTAGCCTTTTCAAACTCTTTCAACTTTTACGCAATATATGAGCGCAAGCCATGGACATAGCACTATGGGTGGAATAGTATATGACGATGGGGGTTATGTGAGAAGACAAAAAAAAGGAGTAAGTTTCACATTGACGTGGCTAATCAACAGGCTATGGAGATGCCCATCAATTGATGTCAATGCGAGGAGTAGGGATTTCCGTGCAGCAGATGCACTAGAGCTATAAATATATGAAAGCTCATAAAAAGAAACTAAGTGGGTGTGCATGCAACTTGCTTGCTCACGAAGACCTAGGGCATTTTGAGGAAGCCCATCATTGGAATATACAAGCCAAGTTCTATAATGAAAAATTCCCACTAGTATATGAAAGTGACAAAAATAAGAGAGTCTCTATCATGAAGATCATGGTGCTATTTTGAAGCACAAGTGTGGAAAAAGGATAGTAACATTGTCCCTTCTCTCTTTTTCTCTCATTTTTTGTTTGGGCTTCTTTGGCCTCTTTTTTTATTTGGGCATCTTTGGCCCCTTTTTTTTATTTTTCGTCCGGAGTCTCATCCCGACTTGTGGGGGAATCATAGTCTCCATTCAGCCTGGACGGCACGAGCAGGCTTTACGGCCCGCTTGTGGCCCGTTTAGGACCGACCCGTACGGTCCAGGCTCGATAGGAAAATATGCCAGTCCGAGCCCACCAAAAGAGACCGAAAAAAATTCGGCCCGGTTTGGTCTTTAACCGGGCCGACCGAGCGGACCGATGGCGCAAGGCCCATCAACTGTCTAAATTCTAATACATCGAGGCCCCGAGGCCCCGAGCCGAGCAACAACCCCCTCCCCTCGTTCCATTCCCCTCCTCGCTCGATTCGGCAGTGCCTCCTCCTCTGTTCTACTTCTATCCCTAACCCTAACCCTAAGGCGACGGCGCCATTGCCCGCGGTCTCCCTTCACCGACGGCGCCATCTCGTCCGAGTCCGAGCTGGAGGAGCACGTGTACATCGGGGAGGCAGCAAGGCCAGCATGCCGTCGGTCCGTCCTTCCCTGGTTCCTCACCGAGTGCCGCGAAGAGGAAGAGGTAATCTTTCTCTAACATGTACCATGGGATGTGGACTTACGATTGAGGGAGGCTGCTGCGGATGGTACATTGGTACATGCCTGGGAATTGTGCATGAGAGGATTGAGCTGTAGCACTGAAAGATGCGTTCCCATGATTTGTCATATAGGCACCAGGTGTTGCTTGACCTGATAAGTTGTAATACGGGGGGCACTCCAAAGTTGGGATCTTTCTATTCTGAATCCAGATATCAGATGTCTCTATCTGTAGAGGATACCCAAAATATTAAATCAAGTAGGCCATGTATGAAATTTTGTGAGTGAACTCCCTAAATACAAGTAGAATTATGTACCCATATAAAATTCAGACTAAATGTGAACTCCCTAAATACAAGTAGAATTATGTACTCCAGGAGTATGTAACAAGCAGAAAATAATTATGTACTCCAGGTGTATCTAACAAGCTGAAAATAATTTTAAACAATATAAATTTCAGACTCCACGTCCATGATTTGTACCTGTTTGATGTGCTGCTTTTTTGTAGATAATGGTCAGGAGATAATTATGTTTATTTGCACTAGTACTAGATGATTTTCTATGCTACAAAAAGAAGAAGATGAATTATTTGCACTCGGTTGATGTACTGACTGCAGACATTATGTGTTGTCTTTTTGTAGATAATGGTGAAGGAGAAGGGGAATGAGAAGGGAACGGGTGCTGGTAAGGAGAATGAGAAGGAGAAGGCAAAGGAGAAGAGCGTGAATTACCTAATTAGGTAAGATTCGGCGCTGCCTCCGCCGGTTCCGAGGAAGAAGAGGAAGCCTAAGGTGCAGATTAGGAAGGTGAAAGACTTTCCCAATGCCCCAACGGGAGAGTTGATTTGTATGTTAAAAAAACACCCTCCACCTCCTCCATGTCTCCCCGACCGCACCGGTGCCGGCGTGCGTGCCGCGGAAGCCGCTGCCTCTGGCTCTGCAACCTGCTCCGAACTGCCTCATGCATCTACTATTGTAAGATTGCTTTACTTGATGCTTGATGCGGCCATATTTCCATATGACCATATAGGTGTTGTTTGCTTATTTGTGTGCTCATGTGTGTTAGGTGGTAGATGACAAGGAGAAGGAGGAGTACGAGGATGAGGACGTGGACATGGATGAGGACAAGGACAAGGACGATGAGGAATATGAAGAGCAAAATCTGTTTATAGTCCTGCCACAACCGGGTGCTGATATGTCGGATGATGATACATCAGAAGGGTATAGGGAATCAGCTGATGAACTAGAAGGTGACACTATGTCCGAGGAATCACTTGTGCATGTTGTCTCTAGTGAGGAGGAGGCAAGAGAAAGAAAAAGAAAAAAACAAGAGGCCAAGAGCCAATGCTCCTGTTAGGATGTCATCGGATGTTTGGGCCCATTTTCACAACGTCAAAGAGCCATCGACGGAGCATCCCGGAGAGATTGTATTGAAGGCTTTTTGTAATTATTGTCCCAAAAAGAGGTATGCATATACACAAGGTGGCAGCACCTCAACTATTGGAAGGCATGTTTTAAAATGTGAAGGTTTAAGGGACAAGATGGCTAAGAATGCCATCCAAACAACTCTTGAACTGCGCAAAATCAATGGTCCAACAAGTGGTCCAACAATGCACCCCTCTATTGAGTACAACCAAGGAATCGTCAAGGAGCTTATTGCTAAGATGATATGTGTGCATGAGTATTCATTTGGAATGGTTGAACATGAGTGGTTCAACATTCTAATGAAGTGCATGAATCCAAATTATAAACCCATTGGAAGGAAGGCAATACGAGCCGAGTGCATGAGGGTTTACAAGAATGAAAAAGAGGTGCTTAAATCTCTCCTAAAGGGTGTGAGCTCCATATGTCTAACTACAGACTTGTGGACAAGCAACCAAACCTTATCTTGCATGTGTGTGGTTGCACACTATATAGATGGGAATTGGAACTTACAAACCCGTGTTCTTGCTTTCATAGAGTTGGATCCTCCTCACTCTGGAAATGTCATTGCAGATGCTCTCTATGCGGTTGTGACAGAATGGAATATTGAGACCAACATTATGTCCGTCACACTTGACAACGCTTCAAATAATGATGGTGCAGTCAATGCTTTGAAGGCCAAGTTCTTGTTTCGGAGAGGTATGATTCTATCCTGTTTTTTGCTCACATGCTTGCGGTGTTTATGCTCATATGCTTGCTGTATATGCTAATATAGAAGCTATTTATGCTCATATGCTTGATGTTTTTGCTCACATGCTTGCTGTTTTGCTCACATGCTTGCTGTATATGCTAATATAGAAGCTATTTATGCTCATATGCTTGATGTTTTTGCTCACATGCTTGTTGTTTTTGCTCACATGCTTGCTGTATATGCTAATATAGAAGCTATTTTTGCTCACATGCTTGCTGTTTTTGCTCGCATGCTTGCTGTTTTTGCTCATATGCTTGCTGTATATGGTAATATAGAAGCTATTTTTGCTCACATGCTTGCTGTTTTTGCTCACATGCCTGCTGTTTTTGCTCATATGCTTGCTGTATATGCTAATATAGAAGCTGTTTTTGTTCATATGCTTGCTGTATATGCTAATATAGAAGCTATTTTTGCTCATATGCTTGTTGCTATGCTCTATATATGCTCATATATAAGCTCTTTGTGCTCATATGTTTGATGTTTGTGCTCATATATGCTTGCTGTTTTTCCTCACATGCTTGCTACTTTTGCTCATATAAAAATTGTCTTTTGTAGGTAAGGACTTCGAAGGACAATATTTTCATATCCGTTGTTGTGCACACATCCTCAACTTGGTCGTGCAAGATGGAACAACGATCTTAGATAATTTGATAAACAGCTTGAGAGAGACGGTGAAGTACTTCAAGAGGTCACCTTCTCGTCTCCATGCTTTTGTTGCCACTTGCAAAAGCTTGGGTGTCAAAGTTGGTAATCATTTACACCTGGATTGTAAAACAAGGTGGAGTTCAACCTTTAAGATGATTAGCACTGCCCGTGGATATAAGGAAGCCTTGACCTCTCATGTTGGTTCGAATGCCAACTATGCTTGGTCGCCGACAAACGCAGAGTGGGACATGTATCCCATTGCTTGAGAGTTTGGCTGAGGTGACAAAAGCATTTTCAGGAAGTTTATATCCCACTTCGAACATCTTCTACCCATACATTGTTGGCGTCAAGCTTGCAATCAAACATGCAATGGCTAGTGATAGTGACCACTACAAGGAAATGGGTGAAGCAATGTTGGAGAAGTTTGACAAATATTGGGAAGAAAAGAACAATGCCATGGTGATCACAACCATCTTTGATCCACGGTACACATGCTTGCTGTTTTTACTCCAATGGTTGCTGTTTTTTACTCATATGGTTGTCGTTTTTTACTCATATGCTTGTTGTTTTTACTCGTATGCTTTCTAATTCACTCCAATGCTATCATCTTTGATCCTAGGTACAAGATGGGTTACATAGAGTGGGCCTTTGGAGAACTATATGGAGAAGGAAGTACGGGGTTTAGGACTGAGATGAAAATCATGGAGAAAGAGTTGGTGGCCTTGTATGGCAAATGTGTTGCTCAAGATAAGCGAGCTGGAAATGGAGAAAGGTTATCTTCCTCTACAAACATTCCTAGTATCTCGGTTCAAGCTGGGTATGAGTCCTTCTTATCGTCCCGTTCAACAAGAATATCAAAGAGTGAGTTGAGGAACTACTTAGAGGATGAGGTTGCCCCTCGCAACAAGGCTCTTGATCTTCTTAGTTGGTGAAAATACAATGCTCCTAGGTACCCAATTATGGCCAAGGTAGCCAAGAGGTTCCTTACTATCCCGACTACCTCCGTGTCTTCGAATCTACCTTCAGCACGACCGGAAGGATTTTAGGTATGTCAACTCGTACTATTGAACTTTGGATATAAACTTGTCAACTTCTCATCCTCAAACTAGTTTGTCAACTTGTGTCGTATTAGATAACTATAGGAGTTCGTTAAAACCGGTTATGGTGGAGGCATTAGTTTGTGGTGCAAGTTATATCAAGGGTGCTCATGTTGACTTGAATCTGGTGGTATGTTTGCCATCTTTTCCTTACCTTTTTTTTCTTTCTTTTTTGGTCTTGTTGTATGTGATCTGAGCATTTGTCTAACTTCCACACTTGTAGCCGAGGGATGAGAATGAAGAGGATGATGTTGGGAACATCAAGTTACCCATTGTGGTGGAGGAGATCAACGATTGGTAACTATTCTTCCTACATGTTTCACTTGTCATACGATACCAAATATTATTTATGTGAATGTTGCTTATCTTACTTGTAGACGTTCATCATGTGGATGTTGATCTTGCTATTTTGGAGATGAATGTCAAAGTGATCTTTCTCATGTGAAGGCTACTTTTGCATTTCTGTTATGTTGGAACCTTTCAAGTCATGAACTATGAATTGTCACTGCTAGCTTGGAGATGAACCTCTCATTTATGTTATGTTCAACTTATCAATTGACATGGACTTGGAATTGTCATTGCAAGTTTGTAATCATGTCGTTCAATGATGATAAGACCTTATGTTTGTGGATGTGATATTTGTGCTTAACCTGATTTGTGCCATCTTTTCTGTCAAAATCAGTTTGTGGATGTCCAAAAAACAAAGGAAATGTTGTCCAAATTTTGTTATTCTTGCTGTCCAAATTTAGTCCAGTGATTGCTGTCCAAATTAGTTGTTTGTGGCTGTGATATTTCTGCTGTTTCGGTCCAAACTTATCTGAAAACTGTAGTGATCACTGATGACTTGTCATATTACATCCATGTCAGTATGTGATGCCTAAACAGTAGAACACAGCCTAGGTTGTAGCTAACAGTAGTGTTGTTGTTGTACTCTTGATTAATCTACTCTCCAAAACCAGCAGATGCCTAAACATACACTGCCTGGCAACAAATACGACCTAAAAGGAGCAAATATACACTGCCTGGCAACAAATAGGAGCTAAAAGATGGCCGGTCCATTCGGTCCTCTCGGGCCTGACTGAGCTGGCACCCCAACGGTCCGGTCCCAGAATACCAGCTCGTTGGACAGTTCGGTCTGGTCCGGACCGGACCGCCGGCGGCCGGTCCAAACGCCGGCTCGGACCGGGACCGGACCGGCCCGGACCGTGTCCAGGCTGAGTCTCCATCATCCTTTCCTCACATGGGACAATGCTCTAATAATGAAAATCATCACACTTTTATTTACTTACAACTCAAGAATTACAACTCGATACTTAGAACAAAATATGGCTCTATGTGAATGCCTCCGGCGGTGTACCGGGATATACAATGAATCAAGAGCGACATGTATGAAAGAATTATGAAGGTGGCTTTGCCACAAATACGATTTCAACTACATGATCATGAAAAGAAATATGACAATGATGGAGCATGTCATAATAAACGGAACGGTGGTAAGTTGCATGGCAATATATCTCGGAATGGCTATCCAAATGCCATAATAGGTAGGTATGGTGGCTGTTTTGAGGAAGATATAAGGAGGCTTATGTGTGATATAGCGTATCGTATCACGGGGTTTGGATGCACCGGCGAAGTTTGCACCAACTCTCAAGGTGAGAAAGGGCAATGCACGGTACCGAAGAGGCTAGCAACAATGGAGGGGTGAGAGTGCGTATAATCCATGGACTCAACATTAGTCATAAAGAAATCACATAATTATTACAAAAATCTACGAGTCATCAAACTAAGCTCTACACGCATGCTCCTAGAGGGATAGATTGGTAGGAAAATACCATCGCTCGTCCCCGACCGCCGCTCATAAGGAAACCAATCAAAGAACATCCCATGCTTCAAATTTGTCACACAACGTTTACCATACGTGCATGCTACGGGACTTGCAATCCTCAACACAAGTATTTCTCAATTCCACAATTACCCAACTAGCATGACTCTAACATTACCACCTTTATATCTCAAAACAACTATCAAGTATCAAACTTATCATAGTATTTAGTGCACTCTATATGAAGTTTTTATTATACCCATCTTGGATGCCTATCATATTAGGACTAATTTTATAGCCCAAGCAAATTACCATGCTGTTCTAAAAAACTCTCAAAATAATATAAGTGAAGCACTAGAGATCAATAATTTCTATAAAATAAAACCACCACCGTGCTCTAAAAAGGTGTAAGTGAGGTACTAGAGCAGAATTTATCTAGCTCAAAAGATATAAGTGAAGCACATAGAGTATTCTAATAAATTCCGATTCATGTGTGTCTCTCCCAAAAGGTGTGTCCTTCAAGGATGATTGTGGTAAACTAAAAATCAAAGACTCTAATCATACAAGACGCTCCAAGCAAAACACATATCATGTGGTGAATAAAAATATAGCCTCGAGTAAAGTTACCAATAGACAGAGACGAAAGAGGGGATGCCTTCCGGGGCATCCACAAGCTTAGGCTTTTGGTTGTACTTGAATTTTACCTTGGGGTGCCTTGGGAATCCCCAACATTAGGCTCTTGCTACTCCTTGTTCCAAAATCCATCAAATCTTTACCCAAAAACTTGAAAACTTCACAACACAATCCTCAAACAAAAAATCTCATGATCTCCGTAAGTATAAGAAAACAAATCACCACCTTAAGGTACTGTAATGAACTCATTCTTTATTTATATTGGTGTTAAATCTACTGTATTCCAACTTCTCTATGGTTCATACCCCCCGATACTAGCCATAGATTCATCAAAATAAGCAAACAACACACGAAAAATAGAATCTGTCAAAAACAGAACAGTTTGTAGTAATCTGTAACAAACGTATACTTCTGGAACTCAAACAATTCTGAAATAAGTTGGTGGACTTGAGGAATTTGTCTATTAATCATCTGAAAAAATAATTAACCTAAAGTCATTCTCCAGTAAAAAATGGCATCTAATCTCGTGAGGGCTAAAGTTTCTGTTTTTTACAGCAAGAACGCAAAGACTTCACCCAAGTCTTCCCAAAGGTTCTACTTGGCACAAACACTAATTAAAACATAAAACCACATCTAAACAGAGGCTAGATGAATTATTTATTACTAAACAGAAACAAAAAGCAAAGAACAAAAATAGCATTGGGTTGCCTCCCAACAAGCGCTATCGTTTAACGCCCCTAGCTAGGCATAAAAACAAGAATAGATCTAGTATTGTCATCTTTGGTATGCAATACATAAGTGGCTCTCATAATAGATTCATAAGGCAATTTAGTTTTATTCCTAGGAAAGTGTTCCATACCTTTCCTTAATGGAAATTGGAATCTAATATTTCCTTCTTTCATATCAATAATCGCACCAATCGTTCTAAGGAAATGTCTACCAAGAATAATAGGACATGTACGATTGCAATCTATATCAAGAACAATGAAATCTACAGGCACATAATTACTATTTGACACAATAAGAACGTCATTAATCCTTCACATAGGTTTCTTAATGGTGGAATCTGCAAGATGCAAATTTAAAGAACAATCATCAAATTCACGGAAACCTAGCACATAACACAAAGTTTTTGGAATCGTGGAAACACTAGCACCCAAATCACATAAAGCATAGCATTCATGATTTTTAATCTTAATTTTAATAGTAGGTTCCCACTCATCATAAAGTTTTGTAGGGATAGAAACTTCTAATTCAAGCTTTTCTTCATAGGATTGCATTAAAGCATCAACGATATGTTTGGTAAAAGCTTTATTTTGATTATAAGCATGAGGAGAATTTTAACACGGATTGCAACAAGGAAATACAATCTATCAAAGAACAATTATCATAATTAAATTCCTTGAAATCCAAAATAGTGGGTTCATTGCTATGTAAAGTTTTGACCTCTTCAATCCCACTTTTACCAATTTTTGCATCAAGATCTAAAAACTCTGAACCATTGGGACGCCTTTTAACTAAAGTTGACTCATCTCTAGTCCCATATTTATCAAGATTCATATTAGAAAACAAAGATTTAATAGGAGACACATCAATCACTTTTAGATCTTCATCATTATTATCATGAAAACTAGAATCTAAAAGTGCCTCCCGCGGCCAAATCTAAAAGATTTCTAGAAGCAAAATTCAATCCAGCATAAAAAAATTGTATAATCATCCATAAATTCAAACCATGTGTAGAGAAATTATGTATCATTAATTTCATCCTCTCCCAAGCTTGTGCAACATGCTCATGCTCAAGTTGCTTAAAACTCATAATATCGTTTCTAAGAGAGATGATCTTAGCGGGAGGAAAATACTTAGAGATAAAATCATCTTTGCACTTATTCCATGAATCAGTACTATTTTTAGGCAAAGAAGAGAACCAAGTTTTAGCGCGATCTCTAAGCGAAAATGGGAATAGCTTCAATTCAATATCATTATCCACATCTTTCTTCCTTTGCATATCACACAAATCAACAAAGTTGTTTAGATGGGTAGCGGCATCTTCACTAGGAAGGCCAGAAAATTAATCTTTCATGACAAGATTCAACAAAGCAGCATTAATTTCACAAGATTCAGCATCGGTGTCGGGGATATACCCCGCGGTATGACCCGGCCGGAAGTATGACCCGGCCGGACTTGGCGCTTCACCGATGACCCGCTGGAGGACTGGCGACTCACGGGTCTGGCGGCTCACTGGTCAGACAACTCATAGATGACCCCGACGGCGGGTCACATAGAAGACCAGGCCCAAGGCCAAGTAGGCCGGCTCATATTATGGTGGGCTGGCTTAAGACAGAAGGCATGAGGAATATTTCCTTTACGAGGAAGCAAGACCCGTACTTGTATCTGACTTGTAATAGAGAATAAGTTAGTTCTAATCCTAATAGGACTCTACATGTAAGCCGCCCCTTCAACTTATATAAGGAGGGGCAGGTCTCCCCAAAGAGGGACATGCAACAAGAAACAATCTCTAGGGCTAGACACAAAGAGCCGGCTTATCGGCGACTCTCTCATGAGCATAATGAGATCTAGCCACAAACATTGTGTAGGGTTATTACCGGATGATGTTTCCCGGGGCCCGAAGCTGTCTAAATCCTTGTCCTATGTTGCGTCTCTCGATTCCGCTCAACCCCTCTCAAGCTACCACATAGATGTGTTGGCCTCGCGACTAAGTCCTGACCCTAAGGACATCTGCCGTGACAATTCCACGACAGTTGGCGCCCACCGTGGGGCTCGCGCATGGTGGTGTTGAGTTCTTGGAGGGATCTCTCTCAGGGATCGAGAAAGCTTGCGATTGGCAGGAGGAAGGAAAACCGCCGCGGATGATCCGTATGATCCGGTTTACGGTGATCAACGCCTACTACTATAAACCAGCGATGAGTAAAATCCAGGAGCGCACTAGACCCAATTCGTTCATGGTCTGCTCGCATATATAAAAGAAAACCAGAAGAAGATCGCTACATCCAGCCAAAAAAAAGAACAGATGATCAAATCGGATGTTACAAGTGAAGTTATTGCAATAGCCTACTAGCGATGAGGAAAAAATTCACGATAACAGTGCTATACCGCGGCAGCGCCGGACAGGGTATATTGGATTTTTTTTTGCAGAGTGCTAGTATGGCCAATTATTATCCAGATTCAGCCAAGAGATTGCCTCGGAGTACGACTTGATTACGCAAAGATGCGACTGCCTTATCCATCATTAAAAGAAGGGAGCCAACGACCCAGAGAAAAATGCGGACGCGGTTTCATCCGACTGACCGTGACTCGAAGCTGGGCTGCGATCTCTGCCTCTGAGCAGGCTCGTGCGACCTCCTCTGCTGCTGCGTCTTGACGCTCCTGTCACCACATTCATTGCCAAGGAAAATCACCACAGTCAGCACCTAGTCCCTGACGGCTGTTAAGCCAATTAACTCCACGTGGCCAGCACCTGAGATGCGTGATCACGGTGGGAGCTGCTCGGACATACAAAAGTGTTTTGCATTGTTGCTGCCTCATGTGAAACTCTAGAAGGGTTCTCAAAGATTTACTTATTAAAAAAGAAGATTGGATTTATGTTGTTGCGCTCACGGAAAAGTCATGGCCAAGTATTAGGAGTAATAGTTGCACGGTTTACGAGATCTGTTTTGATTAATAGTGCTACTGTTACTACTAGCACGTGAGCTCTAATTAGAACAAGATCAAATCCTATTTATCATGAGAAGACGTCTGAAGCATTAAGGGAAGATTCCAGCGGGTTAAGCCACCTCCGAGTCGACCCGCCTCGTTGCTGAAAAAAAGGGGGAAAAACCCCACGGCCTGGTCTGTTCAACTGGTTACAACTTGGGGGCTGCCACATCAGCCTCGAGGCCACACTGGACTCCGCCTTAGCTTCGCCGGCCGTGACCCGCCTTCGGGCCGATGTGAGTCACCGCGAACGGTTGCATGGTTGCCTTCACTGCCACTTGGGTTCATTGCACCCGCCTGGGTTGACCCGCCCGCCTTCGCCACAGCAGCAGCGTGGTTTGTTTTAAGCCGCTGTCACCATCGCCCACTGAGCCACTGAAGAGTCAACCCGCTGCCCCTCTGATGACTTGCCTGGCCTAACTGTTGGCTCGCCGCGCCTGGTTCTTTTTTGATGCGTCAAGCAGAAGATAAACCCGAAGGCATATTGCAAAGCGCTGGTGATGCAAGTACATTGAACGGATCATTTACGGTCCAGAAAAATCAAAGGTGGTGCCATGTTGTGCCTATGAAGTATACGTCAGCGCCAACACGCACCGGCGTCTGCGTCCGCTTACTGATGGAACAGGTGTGCGTAAGTCGCCGCCCGTGCAGCTTAATCTACATCAACCCGTCGGAGCCGCGTTGAGCCGCCCTTGCCGCTTTGAGCCGCCGGGGGTATATTAAGTCGCCGGTCTGCCTGAGCCACCTCTGTAGCGATAAACGGATCATCCGTCGTCCAAACAAATCAGGTGATATCCATCCAAGTTTGTTTTATTAGCAAATGTTGTTTTGTCAAAAAACAAGTTTATCTTTGCCTTGGTCTGCAATATTGTTTATGCAGAGCAATTATTTATGACAAAAAGTGATATTATACCGCGGAGATGGAGGCACGCCAACATCTTTTGGCACAGGTGGTCATCGTTACTCAACGGACTCCCACACCGGCTTACAACGCCGTGGCCGTCTCTCGCGACCACGCCGGCTTACAACAAGGAGGACAACTTGCCCGTCCGCACCGGCTTACAACGCTACGGCCGGTTCATCTGTCTGTGCCACTTCATATGTTGCAGTCATCTTTACCGTCCGTCTCTCGCGGCCTGGTCTACATCAACACACCGGGCCGCGCCTGTCTGCGTGAGTTGTTCATTGAGTATGAGCAAGTCACTACTTGGGAAGCCCGGTTTCTCTTCCAACAAATTGGAGGCAAATTATCATATATTATCAGCCGCCGTCTGCACTGGATGGTTCAATGGGCAGGCACACAAGTCACCGCCACTACAGTTTGGTTAACTTCAAACAGCCAGTTGGAAGGAGCCATTGGCCGAGTTGCTGACACGGCTCATACGGGATCATTTATAACCCGCCGCAGTCACCTCAACCTTCTGTGGGTTCACCTCACGCTATCACCGCCAATGATATATACCTCTGCTATGGTCAAATATGGAGAATCTCAAGCTAACTCCTCGAGTTGTCTTGAGACTCAGGGGCTACAAAGGTATGACTAGGCAGAACTGGCCGGTTCCAATACATTCAAGAATTCCGGGTCATTGGAGGGAAAAATAACCCGGCCCCGGAGATTACTGCTCTATCAATGAAAATTTAAAAAGCCGTCAGAAAAATTCCGGCTCACAATGATGCTTCCGGTTTACCATCCTATTCAACGGAAATTTATCTACCACAAAGCTTTGAAGCTCTCTAATCCGGTTCAAAATTCGGCTCAAGGTAAACTTGTCCCTCACAAATTTTTGAAGCTTTCAAATCCAGTTTAAAGTTCCGGTTCAAAACAATTAATCTCTCGCAAGTTCGAGTTCTAAGAAAAATTAAAGGTTGCCAAAAAGAGCTTGCTGCCATGATGCGCGGTTCAAACATGAATATCCTGCCTTACGACTTATCTTATTATGGTCACTTGGGGGCTTCCTGCTCATCGAGCATAGTTGTCGGTACCCTCTTGATCGGCATAATACTAAATTTATGGTCACTTGGGGGCTTCCTATTCAAACATAGGTCGTATTCGAACCAAAGAGAACATAGCTGTCGATACCCTTTTGATTGGCATACTGCCAAACCCATTAGGGGGCTTATTGATCGTATCTGAATCATAGCTCAACCCCTTTGGGTCTGACGTGGATCGTATTTGAATCAGCATCATTAAACAACTCTAAAGGTCATTTGGGGGCTTCCTGTTCAAACATAGGTCGTATTCAAACCAAAGATAACATAGCTGTCGATACCCTCTTGATCGGCATCACCAAAGCCACTGGGGGCTATATGATCGTATTTGAATCTTAGCTTAACCCCTTTGGAACGATTTACTGATCGTATCCGAATCAGAAGCCATCAAAAAGTTTTATTCTGTCTCTGGTAAAGTTTATTGCAGCCACAATTACTTAAATTGAGACCTTTTTGGGATTATATCTCAAATATATATAAGTGTTTTATGCTTAACCCGGCTTGACTTTTGACTATAAGTCGCCAGTTTATGACAATTATCATCTATGTGGAAGCATTGGCTTCTAAGGATTGGGTTATCACCCCTACTGCGCAGGTCATGTAAGCCGGCAGTACAAATTCAATATCACAGTGGTTATATGTGAGATATTATGACCCGCCCTGGTTTTGACGCTAAGTCGCCAGGGCATATGTTGTTTAAACTCTCTGCAAGATTTGCAGAAATATGACATATATATGATTAAGTTCAAGCTCATTACCGAAGTTGATGCTTCAAAATGATTATCCATTCTGGATTTTTCTCAAAAGGCTATAAGCCGCCGGGTCATAAAAATTCCGGTTTATAATGAAGGCGTATTAAATCGCCATCGCCCAAGAGCCGCCGGGTATTTAAACTCCGGATTTACTTGTCAACAGATAAGGTATTTGAAATCTTTGAATAGCCAAACTTGGCTGGATTTTCGTTATGATATTGAATGATTGAGGTTTTCAAACCGGGTTATTCAAATCTTTAATAGCCAACATGGCTGGATTTTCATTATGATATTGAATGATTGAGGTTTTCATACCGGATTATATTATTCAAATCTTGAATAGCCAACATGGCTGGATTTCTCTTATGATTATCAATAACCAGTATTATGATTGAGGTTTTCAAAGTCGCTTTAGTGCAATGGCTATTATTTTTATCAATGGGCATGATTTATTTTACAATGGAGGAAATAGTCCCGAGTCGCTGCAGGTTTACGACCCGGTACTTGGGGGCTACATTATTCAGATTGGGATTATATCAAATATGCAAGTCCCATGTCACTGCCAGCATGCACCATGGCACTTGGGGGCTAATGCAAAGTCATTTTTTTCTCAACTTATTGAAGACCCGACTCATCACATTCTAAATGACTTGGCCCTTGGGGGCTACCAATTGCTCCTGTCAAAAATTCAAGGTACACAAGCATTAATCAATTATATTGAACGGTCCACTATTCAGTTGGTGGAGTACAAAGCTCTTAATCTTGTGGACGTGGGTTCAAGCCCCATGGTGGAGACTATATTATATGATGTTATTATCAATTATATACAAAGTCCCAGCTCAGTATTATCTTACTAAGCCGGCCCTTGGGGGCTACACATTGCTGTTCAAATTTACATGGTTATATCTACAAAGTCCCTGCTCATTATTGCATAATGACCCGACCCTTGGGGGCTACACTGGTTGAAGTTTTCATAAGCATAAAGCAATTACAAGTCCCAGGTTGCTGCAAGCATGACAACCCGGCACTTGGGGGCTACATGTGTGGAATATTCCATTTATATGATTTCTTCAAGGTTGCAACGTTTATTGGAGCAAGTTTTAAATCATCAGTTTGTTCTGCTCAAGACTTGGGGGCTACAGGTAATATGGATATAAGGGAGAAAACTCTTCAAGTTATCAGTTTTGAGCAAATCAGGAGGATCAATTACATAAACCGGTGTCAACAACAATTATGACCCGGCATCGTCTGTTTTATAATCCGGCAGGTTTTGGTAATGATAAACCGACAAGTTTTACATCTTCAAACCGGCTGAATATCAAATGAGTATTTGAAGACCAAAATTATTTAACCCGGTGCCTTGGAAGCCGACTCAAGTGAATTATTCTTCACAATATTTTTTCTGTGAGAAACCAACATCAGCAAATTGAGTATGAAGCTAGCTTATTTGACCTGGATTTTCTAGATGAAGGAAATGACAATTGGACTTAAGGATAATCAGGTCCCGTCTCTGGAGAATATTTAACCCGGAGCACAAGGAATTAAGGATGATCAGGTGCCGGCGTACAAGAATTTTTAACCCGGAACACAATCTGTCAAAGTTGTTCTTGTGTTTGTTTTACAGGATCAGTTTAACATGGATAAATCCAAATTAAACTGGGGGCTAATGTCGGGGATATACCCCGCGGTATGACCCGGCCGGAAGTATGACCCGGCCGGACTTGGCGCTTCACCGATGACCAGCCGAGGATGGCGACTCACGGTCTGGTGGCTCACTGGTCGACAACTCAGGGATGACCCGACGGCAATGGTCACATAGAAGACTAGGCCCAAGGCCCAGTAGGCCGGCTCATATTTTGGTGGACTGGCTTAATACAGAAGGCATGAGGAATATTTCCTTTACGAGGAAGCAAGACCCGTACTTGTATCCGACTTGTAATAGAGAATAAGTTAGTTCTAATCCTATTAGGACTCTACATGTAAGCCGCCCCTTCAACTTATATAAGGAGGGGCAGGGCTCCCCAAAGAGGGACATGCAACAAGAAACAATCTCTAGGGCTAGACACAAAGAGCCGGCTTACCGGTGACTCTCTCATGAGCATAATGAGATCTAGCCACAAACAGCATGTAGGGTTATTACCGGATGATGTTTCCCGGGGCCCGAAGCTGTCTAAATCCTTGTCCTATGTTGTGTCTCTCGATTCCGCTCAACCCCTCTCAAGCTACCACATAGATGTGTTGGCCTCGTGACTAAGTCCTGACCCTAAGGACATCTGCCGTGACAATTCCACGACAATCGATATAGGAGCAATCGGAGTGCTAATAAAATCATTGTTGTTGGTATTGGAAAAGTCACATAATTTAGTATTGTCTTAAGCCATCGTGACAAACAATCAATCCAACACACAAGCAAACAAGAAGCAAGCGAAAAGAGACAAATTAAAAAGGGCGAATAAAATGGCAAAGGTGAAGTGGGGGAGAGGAAAACGAGAGGCGAATGGCAAATAATGTAATGCGAGGGATAAGAGTTTGTGATGGGTACTTGGTATGTCTTGACTTGGCGTAGATCTCCCCGGCAACGACGCTAGAAATCCTTCTTGCTACCTCTTGAGCATGCGTTGGTTTTCCCTTGAAGAGGAAAGGGTGATGCAACAAAGTAGCGTAAGTATTTCCCTCAGTTTTTGAGAACCAAGGTATCAATCCAGTAGTAGACTACACGCGAGTCACCTAGTACCTGCACAAACAATCAAGAACCTTGCAACCAACGCAATAAAGGGGTTGTCAATCCCTCCACGACCACTTGCAAAAGTGAGATCTGATAAAGATAATAAGATAAATATTTTTGGTATTTTTGTGTATAGATAGGAAAATAAAGATTGCAAAATAAATAGTAAACTAGAATTGTAGATTGGAAACTTATATGATGTAAAGTATACCCGGGGGCCATAGGTTTCACTAGTGGCTTCTCTCAAGATAGCATATATTACGGTGGGTGAACAAATTACTGTCGAGCAATTGATAGAAAAGTGCATAGTTATGATTATATCTAAGGCAATGATCATGAATATAGGCATCACGTCCGTGTCAAGTAGACCGAAACGATTCTGCATCTACTACTATTACTCCACACATCGACTGCTATCCAGCATGCATCTAGAGTATTAAGTTCATAAGAACAGAGTAACGCATTAGGCAAGATGACATGATGTAGAGGGATAAACTCAAGAAATATGATATAAACCCCATCTTTTTATTCTCGATGGCAACAATACAATATGTGTTATTTCCCTTTCTGTCACTGGGATCGAGCACCGCAAGATTGAACCCAAAGCTAAGCACTTCTTCCATTGCAAGAAAGATCAATCTAGTAGGCCAAACTAAACCGATAATTCGAAGAGACTTGCAAAGATATCAAATCATGCATATAGGAATTCAGAGAAGAACCAAATAATATTCAAATATAATCAATTTCATAAACCCACAATTCATCGGATCTCGGCAAACACACCGCAAAAGAGTATCACATCGAATAGATCTCCAAGAACATCGAGGAGAACTTTGTATTGAGATCGAAAGAGAGAGAAGAAGCCATCTAGCTAATAACTATGGACCCGAAGGTCTGTGGTAAACTACTCACACATCATCGGAGAGGCTATGGTGTTGATGTAGAAGCCCTCCGTGATCAAATCCCCCTCCGGCAGATCGCCGGAAAAGGCCCCAAGATGGGATCTCACGGGTACAGAAGGTTGCGGCGGTGGAAAAGTGGTTTCGTGGCTCCTCTGGATGTTTTCAGGGTATAAGAGTATATATAGGCGAAAGAAGAAGGTCGGTGGAGCTACGAGGAGCCCACGAGGGTGGGTGGGCGCGCCCTCCTGCCCCATGACGTCCTCGTTGCTTCCTTGACTTTCACTCCAAGTCTCCTAGATTGTGTTTGTTCCAAAAAAGATCCTCGCGAAGGTTTCGTTCCATTTGGATTCTGTTTGATATTCCTTTTCTGTGAAACACTGAAATAGGCAAAAAAACAACAATTTGCACTGGGCCTTTGTGTCGGCGTTCTGGGAACGGGGGTCCCCAGACTTGCCTGCCTGCGGCCCATGGCGTGGCTAAGCCAGCGGGCCGTACGACCCATCTTCATCAACAAGGCATCCAAGACCCTCGCGAGGGGCCAAGACTCGCGAGGCGGACGACGCAAGACCTCCTCAGGAGTGGTCTAGCCAGGCAGGCTCACGAGGAGCAGAGATATCAAGGCGGGGCAAACCTCACGAGCCTCTCGTGACATGAGCCATGACGATCAAGACCAGGCGGGCGCCAGCGCACGCAGCGTCCTTGTTTCCTCTTTGGTGCTAAGGAGGCAAGCGCAGGTGAGGAGTACCGAGGCATCAGTCTAAGGTTGCCATATCGGTGCAACGAGACCAGGACCAGAAGGACAGCAAGACGGAGGTCACCGTGGAGCCCAAGACGGCGTCGCCACCAGAGCCTTTGGCAGGCGAAGACCACTTTTATCAGGATAGCTTGTACTAGTTGTCCCCCTTCAAATTCGCCCGCCGTTGTTGGCTCCCTTCCCGCTCAATATTTGGGGAGAGGACCAGGGCCTATATAAGTAGAACTAGCCACCACAGTAGAGGCAACTGATCTGGCATCCAGAGGCGCCTCACTCACACCACGCACAAGAACACCTCAACCTCAGGAGGTTGTTCTTCCCCTTGTACTGTTCATCATCAACCCAAGAGGAAATCCACCACCACACCACACTGGAGTAGGGTATTACACCACAACGGTGGCCCGAACCAGTATAAATCTCGTGTCTTTCTATGTTGTGAGTTCGTCGAGTTCATCAGCAAGATCTTAGAGAGCTAGGGCGTGGATTGGTAGGAGGGAAAGACTTTGCACACACCCCAGAGTTCAAACCTTAAGGGTTTTGCCGGAACCCAACATCCGACATTTGGCGCACCAGGTATACGTGCGCCGGAACTTCTTCTTCGCCGGTCGACTTGCCGACGCTCTGCGGCCACGATGTCCGGCGACCCAAGGGCCGACTCCGACCGCTGGGCAGCCTGGCCAGCCCGGGCGGCGCCGCTCGCCCATGAAGACCTCGACCCCGCGCTCCAGGCGGCACGAGCGCAGTCCAATTCTGCGGGGCGAGGGCAACGCGGCCACGCATCATCCACCCCCACTCCATGGCGAGTACGAGCCGCTGCTAGAGCAGCAAGCCACGCTGCACCGTCAGCGCCGCACTCAAGACGGGAGCAGGCAAACATGCGGGCAACACTCACGGTAGCGAGGGAGATGCTGTGGTGCTGGCTGTTGGAGAGCGGCCGGGACGTGTTGCTGGAACGTGTTGCCGAGCTGCTAGATGCGGCGGCCTCGCTAGCGCCGCCTTTCTGCTATTGGCTCCCTTCTCAGGCAATTACGGGGCCTCATGGCGGGCCTCACCGCAACCACGCGCCGTCGGGCGCGCATGGGAGTTTCGTCAACACCAGTGCGGCCGACGGCGCCGGGGGCTCCGCCACCCCCATACCGCGTGCGACAAGCACGGGCACAAGTGTCGCCCCCCATGGTCCCGGCGAGATACCGCTCTACTATCCTCAGGGCGCCACGCTAGGTCGAGCAATATGGAGTGTGGGGCATGATACGTCTCCGACGTATCTATAATTTTTGATTGCTCCATGCTATATTATCTACTGTTTTGGACCATATTGGGCTTTATTTTCCACTTTTATTTTTTTTTGGGACTAACCTATTAACCGGAGGCCCAGCCTGTAATTGCTGTTTTTGCCTATTTCAGTGTTTCAAGAAAGCGGAATATCAAAGGAGTCCAAGCGGAATGAAACCTTGGGAACGTGATTTTCTCACCAAATATGATCCAGAGACTTGGACCCCATGTCAAGAAAGAAGGGAGGCGGCCACGAGGATGGGCGCGCCCACCCCTAGGCGCGCCCCGCCTCGTGGGCCCCCGAGGCTCCACCGACGTACTCCTTCCTCCTATATATACCTCACGTACCCCCAAGCGATCGAATCACGGAGCCAAAAACCTAATTCCACCGCCGCAACCTTCTGTATCCACGAGATCCCATCTTGGGGCTTGTTCCGGAGCTCCGCCGGAAGGGGAATCCACCACGGAGGGCTTCTACATCATCACCATAGCCTATCCGATGAAGTGTGAGTAGTTTACCTCAGACCTTCGGGTCCATGTTTAGTAGCTAGATGGCTTCTTCTCTCTTTTTGAATCTCAATACAATGTTCTCCCCCTCTCTCGTGGAGATCTATTCGATGTAATCTTCTTTTTGCGGTGTGTTTGTTGAGATCGATGAATTGTGGGTTTATGATCAAGATTATCTATGAACAATATCTGAATCTTCTCTGGATTCTTTTATGTATGATTGGTTATCTTTGCAAGTCTCTTCGAATTATCAATTTGGTTTGGCCTACTAGATTGGTTTTTCTTGCAATGGGAGAAGTGCTTAGCTTTGGGTTCAATCTTGCGGTATCCTTTCCCAGTGACAGTACGGGTAGCAAGGCACGTATTGTATTGTTGCCATCGAGGATAACAAGATGGGGTTTTTATCATATTGCATGAATTTATCCCTCTACATCATGTCATCTTGCTTAAGGCTTTACTCCGTTTTCTTGAACTTAATACTCTAGATGCATGATGGATAGCGGTCGATGAGTGGAGTAATAGTAGTAGATTCTGGCAGGAGTCGGTCTACTTGTCTCGGACGTGATGCCTATATACATGATCATACCTAGATATTCTCATAACTATGCTCAATTCTGTCAATTGCTCAACAACAATTCGTTCACCCACCGTAAAATACTTATGCTCTTGAGAGAAGCCACTGGTGAAATCTATGGCCCCTGGGTCTATTCTCATCATATCAATCTTCTATCACTTTATTATTGCTTAGCTTTTTTACTTTGCCTTTTAATTTACCTTGCATCTTTATACCAAAAATACCAAAAATATTATCCTATCATATCTATCAGATCTCACTCTCGTAAGTGACCGTGAAGGGATTGACAACCCCTAATCGCGTTGGTTGTGTGGAGCTATTTGTTTTGTGCAGGTACGAGGGACTTGCGCGCAGCCTCCTACTGGATTGATACCTTGGTTCTCAAAAACTGAGGGAAATACTAACTCTACTCTGCTGCATCACCCTTTCCTCTTCAAGGAAATCCAACGCAGTGCTCAAGAGGTAGCAGGAAGATTTCGGCGCCGTTGTCGGGAGTCTACATAAAGTCAACATACCAAGTACCCATCACAATCCCTTATCTCTCACATTACATTATTTGCCATTTGCCTCTCGTTATCCTCTCCCCCACTTCACCCTTGCCGTTTTATTCGCCATCTCTTTTCCGTTTGACTTTTTTCTCGCTTGCTTTTTGTTTGCTCGTGTGTTGGATTGCTTGCTTGTCACGATGGCTCAAGATAATACCAAATTGTGTGACTTTACCAATACCAACAATAATCATTTCCTTAGCACTCCGATTGCTCCTCTTACCAATACTGAATCTTGTGAAACCAATACTGCTTTGTTGAATCTTGTTATGAAAGATCAATTCGCCGGCCTTCCTAGTGAAGATGCCGCTACTCATCTAAATAGCTTCGTTGATTTACGTGATATGCAAAAGAAGAAAGATGTTGATAATGATATTGTTAAATTGAAGCTATTTCCTTTTTCGCTTAGAGATCGTGCTAAAGCTTGGTTTTCGTCTTTGCCTAAAAATATGTCGGGGAAGCTGATCGTAACCCACGAACACCTATGGGACTTGGCGGACCGAGTCCCTTTTGGTTCGGAGGGGGGCGGAGATTGCACGAAGAGCAGATCGAGGCGATGCACACGAGCAGTTTACCCAGCTTCGGAGCTCTCCGGAGAGATAATACTCCTACTGCTTCTTGGTTGATTGTATTGTGTTCTTGCTAGGGAGCAATGAGAGCTACAAAACCTAGCCTGAGTGAGTGTGGTCTCAAATGAGTCAAACCAGCCGAACCCTTTCTACGTTGCACATGGGCCTCCTTTTATAGGCTCAAGGGGTCTCCGACAGGTGGCAACGTAGATGAGGGTACAAATGGAAAAATAGTAGTTGGTACACCGACTTGTACAGTGTACAGTGCATTATACCTAACTCTGACGGCAAGGGACAAGATCAATAAATGCCCGTCCCTGTCGCCTAAACAGTGCAACAAGGACCGTCAAGTGCACCACCGTTTGCCACGATGGTAAGCTTGTCAGCGCCGCTTATCGCTGCTCCCCGCTGGCTGCACAGCCTCTTGACACGCACGCCTGGAATGGCCCCATGGCGACACGTTGGTGGATGAGCTGGAGCGGAGATGAAGAGAGGTTTGCCTGCCGCGGCAAGCACCTTGCCGCGGCTGAATCCTTGTCGCGCTTGGTAGCTTGTCGCTCACGAAGCCTTCCCGGCAAGCTCCTCTTGCCGGGGTCTTGTCTTCTGCATGCCTTGAGTGGCCTTCCCAGCAAGCTCCTCTTGCCGGGGCCTTGAATATTCTGCTCTTGAATGGCTCCGAAGGAGCCGCAGAGGACCTTGGCGGTCGCTAGGCAAGCCCTGCCGCGGAGTGCTGCAGCTGCCCGTGCACGAGTTCGGGATACTAGGGTACCCTACTCTAGTACACCGGCAGAGCCCGAACTGGGCCACACTGGCGCCGAGCTGTTGGGCCAGGCCCAAAGCAATCTGCATCGGCACGCGCGGCCTAGATCACGCCGTTACTCTCTCCGGACCCACCACGTCTCCCACGAACAGCACGCGCTGAACGTGGCGTCGTGGGAGAGATCGTGGGGGCTTCTTTAATCGGAAAAGCGAAACGTCCGCCTCCTCTTCCCCCTTATAAGCAGGGGAAACAGGGGCAAGACGCCCACCTTGCCATTGCTGTCACATCAAAAACCACCGCCGCTCCCCCCTTCTTCTCAAGTCCGAAGAGAGCGACGCCCCGCCCCCATCGCCACCAACGCCCTCAACGCCGCCGGCCTCCTCCACCACCTCCACCATGGCTCCGAAAGCCGACAAGGGGAAGGGCGTGAAGTCGGCCGAGGCGCAGCGGCTCGCGGCGCTGCGAAAGGAGCGGGCCACCTTCGACCCCCTGCTCGATGCACAGGAGCTGCGGGAGGGGTACTACCTCTTCTGGTCGACGGAGACGCGGGCGCACCCGCGCATGAGGGTGATCTCCGCCGCCGCATCCGAGAAGGTTTCTGTCGGGTACCCCTTCTTCGCGCTTTTCTTCTACTGCGGGCTCTGCCCGCCCTTTTCCGAATTCTTCTCCGACATCATGAATACCTACGGCCTCCGCCTCCTTGATTTCACCCCCAACGCCGTCCTGACCATGGCGGTTTTCGCACACCTTTGCGAAAACTTTGTCGGAGTCCACCCAAATGTAGCCCTCTTCCGACACTTCTTTATGCCCCGCATTGAGAGAGGAGAGCCGCTTGCCGGAGGGATTGCTTGGATCTCCAGGATCGGCAAGAAAGAAGCATATCTGGAAGGAGAGCTCCGTAGCAAGTGGGAGGAATGGAGAGCCGATTGGTGTTGGATCATTGAGGAAAACCCGCAGCCCTTCACTGCCCAGCGCCAAAATCCCATAGTGCGCGGCAACGATTGGAGCAACTTGGCGCCGGAGGATGCGAGGTTGAAGATAGCTGTGACCCGGATCTTGCGCCTCAGGCATGCCGGACTCACTGTAGGTGTTGTTGGCGCGGATTTCCTTCGTCGCCGCATCGCTCCCTTGCAGGAGAGGGGGAGACCTGCTTGGGAGTTCCAAAATGCGGCAGACATCATGAGGCTGCGCCCGGGCCTCAACTGGAATTTCACTGTCTTGGAGCTGGATGCGATGCTGCTGGAGCTGTTCAAGCCCGACCCAGATCGCCCCGAGTGGTTCATGTTGCCGAGGAGGGTCATTCCTTTGTGCAACAACTCTTCGCTTGACCGCATCCGCGCGATGATGCCGTTGTGCGATTCCCATGGGATCGCTCCAACTTGGCAAGAGCCCGCCGACGACATAGTGCAGCAGTTCTTCGATAGCTTGGAAGAAGTGCCGATCCACGCCGACGAGCAGAAGTGGCTCACCCGCGACACCACCGACGCCGGGCTGCAGCGCATCGCCACCAGGCAGGAGGAGGCGGCGGAAGCTGCTGCCGCTGGTGAGTTCGGGTTCACCGTGGAGGAGGCGGAGGCAGCCGAGGCGGCAAGCCTTGCCGACCGAGAGGAGCTTGCCAGCACGGAGGAGCAGGCCGAGCCTGATGCTGAGCCGAACGAGCCTGCCGGGGGCGCCTCCCCTCCACCTTCAGATAGCTTGTCGAGGGAGGAGCCCGCAGCTCCGCCAAGAAGGCGCCTCCGCAAGACCGGGGAAGTGGCGGGGCGGCAGACGGGCCAACAGCCGTCTCGCCGCGCGACGCGCTCCACCGCGACAAGCTCTGTTGCCGCGGGAGCGCCTCACGCTGCCACAGCAACCGGAGCGGGGCCTTCTGGGACCACGGCTCCCGCACCCGCCAAGCGTCCGAGGGAGCCCACTCTTCCAGCTCGTCGCACCGGAGGTGGAGCGGAATTCGACTTCTCCGCTCTCAGCTCTGAGGAAGAAGAAGAAGAGTAAGATCTTGTCACTGTACTTGTAATTCTTCGATTTGCTGCTTTGTCTTGTATCTGATTTGCTTTATTCTGAACTCTTTCCTTTTTCAGGACGCTGGCTCAGAGAGCGTCGAAGAGGGCCAAGACTCCGGTGGTTGTCATCGAAGACGATCCCCCCGTGGTGACAGGAGGCGCGTCTGAGACCCCTTTGCCGGATCCGGCAACCCTTCGACAGAGCAGCCCCCAGCACAGCCCCCAGCGTAAGTAATTGGTTTATTTCTTACGGTTAGGTGTGCATGGGTGCTCCTTCTTTACTGATATCTGACTTGTTGATTTGTGTAGGAGCAGAGCAGCCTCATCGAGGCCCGGAAGTCACTCCGAAGTTACATCTGCTTCAACCACGCCGCCAAGGGAGAATTCTCCGGCAAGGGAGCGCTCTTCGGCAAGGGAGGCTTCTCCGACAAGGGACAGCGCCGGCGCTCCTCCGGTGGTGGAGACCGCGGCTACAGATCCCATCGCAGGTAGTCCTCTTGCACTTGAAAATTTCCCTAGGGTTCTTTTTCTTCTGTTCTTCTTTTCGAACATTTGCTTGACTGTTCTTTTTTTCTCTGATCATCAGATCCATCTGCCGGAGAGCCGATGGAGACCGAGGTCGCCGGCGAGGAGGACGCGCGCGGCAACAACGACGACGCCGCCAACATGGAGGAGGAGGCCGGCGCCGATGGGTCCGCCGGCGAGGAGGCCGCCAAGGCTGCTGGCGCAAAGGCTGGGGAGGGGTTTGATGATCGTACTGACGACCCTGAGGCCGCAGGAGCGCCAGGCGCTACGCCGACCGCCGATCCCTCCGCCACCAATGCAGCACCAGGCTCCGAAGAGCCCCAGCCCGGCACCTATCTGAAGGCCGGCGACGGTGTCTTCATCAAGCTTCCATGGGCGTCGAGCTCCAGGGCGCCGGTCGAGGGAGAGACCTTCGACGAGGAGCTGCTCGCCTCCGCTGGGCTGTCGCTGGTTGACGCGCCAAGCAGCAGCAGTGGCGAGTCTGAGGAGGAGCAGCTGCTGAAGAAGCTGCTGTCGCTCTACCGCGCCCGACAAGCTAAGCTGGAGTCCAGGGAAGCACTTGTCGCGAGGGCGGGAGCGGACATGGAGAAGCGCGCAGAAGAGCTCCGGCGCGCCAATCAGGAAACTCTCCGGGACATAGCACAAGCGCGGGAGCAACTCTCCGAAGAGTGCACGGCCTTCATCCTTGAGAAGGCCGAGGTCGAGGAGCAGCAAAGGCTTGCCGGCGAGAAGCTATCTGCGCAAGAAGGCGAGCTGGCGCAGCGGAAGATCAACCTCGACAGCTATGAGGAAGATCTTGCGGCGCGCGAGCAATCAATTGGCGGAGCTCTCAAGGAAGCAAAGGACGCTGCCGCAGCTGCCGAGGCCGCCAAGAAGTAGTTGGAGACGAGGGTGACTCAGCTGGAGGCCACCCTCCAGAAGAGCGGCGAGGAGGTCACCGCGCTGAAGCACGAGCGCGAGAAGGACGCCTACACTCTTGGCGAGTTGCAGGGCCGTCTCGCTGAGAAGATCAAAGAGCTCGACGCCGCCAAGGACTCCAAGGCAGATCTTGAGCTGAAGTTGTCCACCCTGACGGAGACGCTGGACGGCGCGAAGGAGCGGGAAGTCGGTTTGTTGGAGAAGATCAAGGCCAGCGAGGAGCTGCTGGCGAATGCCACGAATGCCCATAACACCTTCAAGGAGAACGTGATGCACTGGACGGAGGGTCTTGTGGATACTGCCGCCGCCATTGACAAGGAGCTGATGGAGATGGGGATGGTGGATCTCGGGTACTCCACCGACGAGCATCTCCAACCTAGCGCCAAGCTCAGCCTGTTCTTCAAGGGAGTGGTGACGGCTCTCCAGCGGCTCCGGGAAGAGATCCCAAAGTAGCTGGCCGATGAGTCGCGCCAAATCTGTGCAGGGGCTCTTCAGAAGGTGCTGATGAAGGTGGCCTTCCGCAATCCAGGCGTCAGCTTCACCAACGTCCTCAAGTCCCTGCCGCCGACTGCTGACGTTGAAGCGCTCAAGGCCCTTGTCGCACCCATTGTGGACAGGGTGAGCGGAGTCAAGAGGGTTGATGGCGACCGCGTGGACTAGGCCGCCAAATTTATCTTTCCTTTGTCGCTGCTGATCATGTTTTGGAGAACAATTCATTAGATCTGCGACAAGTTATTTTTGTAATATACTCTATCTTAGGCAACGATTGCAATGTTATTTCCTTTACTTGATTCCTTCCTTTGTATGTTTGTGCCTTACGCTTTTAGGGAACTTGTCGGTGCGGGCACCTTTGCTGCGAGCGCTGAGTGCGGGACGTCAGCAGCCTGCTGGCGATGCCGCCTCCGACAAGAAACCTTGTCGCAACTGGTTGCAGGTCACTTAAGTTGTTGAGCGGACTAGAAACAAAGTAAGGGCGCAAACCAGCCGCGAGTTGGTTCCTTCGCGCACTGGTTTTCCATACAATGTACTATCGTTCGAGGAAGATAACTTAAAAAATTTAAAACTGATTGCTCAAACTTTGGCAACTTAGCTTTTCTGTCGTTCGCTTCCCGGCAAGGCGATATTTCCTCGAGCGACACTTTAGGCCCACACCATTATCTTCTCCTCCCCCGGCTAACTTGTGGGCGAAGGAACCTTCCTTTCTTTGAGAAGAAAGAAGAGAAAATAAAGTTATGGAGCCTCGTGGCTCGTTATCGCTTACCGAGTGTCGATGCTGCACAAAGCGTCAGATAACACATGCAAAATGATTATGAAAGCATGAAATTGACAATTTGCGCGCAACACATGAGCTTTACTGGTGCACGGGGTCTGCGCCCGGCTTTGTACAAAGGATTACATGCAACAACGGCAAGACTTGTACAAAAGGGTGGTTGCTGGAACAGGTTCCGGCAACCGCGCCCTATGGGTAAAACTTACGAAGATGCTCTATATTCCAGGAGTTGCTCACCGGAACGCCATCTTCGGTCTCAAGGCGGACAGCGCCAGGCCTAGTGACTCGTTTCACCCGATAAGGGCCTTCCCACTTTGGCGTCAACTTGTTGGAATTCTTGGCGGACTGAACGCGCCGAAGAACAAGGTCGCCTTCCTCGAAACTTCTGGCACTAACTTTGCGGCTATGGTAGCGGCGCAAAGCTTGCTGGTAACGAGCAGCTCGTACAGCGGCCTGAAGACGATCCTCCTCAAGGAGCAGCGCGTCATCTTGTCGCAGCTGCTCTTGCTCAAGCTCATCATAAGCGAGCACTCGAGGTGACCCGTATACGAGTTCCGTGGGGAGAACTGCCTCTGCTCCATAGACTAGAGCGAAGGTGTCCGCCGGTGGCTCGATTTGGCGTCGTCCTGATCGACCAAAGAACCACCGGCAGCTCCTCAATCCAGTTTCTTCCGCACTTGCGCAGCCTGTCGAAAGTTCTGGTCTTGAGTCCTCGCAGCACTTCAGCGTTTGCCCTCTCTGCTTGACCGTTGCTCCTTGGATGAGCAACAGAAGCAAAGCAGACCTTGGCGCCAAGATCTTGGACGTATTGCATGAAGGTGCGACTCGTGAATTGTGTACCGTTGTCGGTGATGATCCTGTTAGGAATCCCAAAACGGCAAACAATTGACCTGAAGAACTTGACTGCCGATTGTGTTGTCACCTTCCTCACTGCTTCCACTTCCGGCCACTTTGTGAACTTATCGATTGCGATGTACAAGTACTCAAAGCCCCCGACAGCTCGGGGAAAGGGGCCGAGGATGCCGAGCCCCCAGACCGAAAATGGCCAGGATAAAGGGATCGTCTGGAGAGCTTGAGCTGGCTGGTGTATCTGCTTGGAATGGAACTGGCATGCTTCACACTTGGTTACTTGTGCAGTTGCATCCTGGAGGGCTGTCGGCCAGAAGAAACCTTGCCGGAAAGCTTTGCCGGCAAGTGCTCTTGCGCCAATGTGGTGACCACATATGCCTCCATGTATCTCTGCCAACAACTTCTGTCCATCTTCCCAGCAAATGCACTTCAATTTCACGCCGTTGAGTCTTCTTCTGTACAGTGTGTTGTCAACAAACTGGTACATACTTGACTGCCGGGCTACTCTTTCCACTTCTTCTTGCTCTTCGGGAAGTTCTCCTGTCTGAAGGAAATGGACGATCTGCTGTGCCCATGCTGGAGCCTGTGGCTCGACAACAAGAACTAAAGGCACATCTGCCGTTGCGGGAACATCAGCTTCTACGGCAAGAACCAACGGCTCAGCCGGAGCTTGATGATCCCCGACAAGCTTGCCGGAGCAAAACTTGTCGGGAGCGTCTGCTTCAATGAAACAAACCCTAGGGCTTGTCGGAGCAGACTGCTCCTCAGCGATATCTGCGTTGATTTTGGGGACCTTCTTGGCGGTGGCTTCAGGGAGCTCTGCCGGAAAGTAGTCACCAGAAACCAACTTCCTCTTCTTGTTCTGTCCAGTTGATGGTGTTACAGTTGGTTGAGTCAGCTTGAGCACAAAAATTCCTGGTTCCACAGGTAACTTGAGTGCGGCGCACTTTGACAGGCCGTCAGCAATATCATTCTGAGCTCTTGGAACATGTTCCATTTGCAGGCCTTCAAAGTGTTCTTCTAGCTTTCTCACTTCATCAACGTAGGCTTCCATCAACGGACTCTGGTAATGTTTGTTTACTTGGCGGACGACAAGCTGCGAGTCACCCCTGACAATAAGCTTCCTGATCCCAAGGTCCACTGCAATCCTGAGACCGGCAAGCAAACCTTCATACTCTGCAGTATTATTCGTTGCTTGCTCCTTGGGAAAGTGTATTTGGACTATGTACTTGAGGTGCTCTCCGGTGGGTGCGATAAGCAGCACGCCGGCACCGGCGCCTTGCAGCGAGAAGGCACCATCAAAGTACATGAGCCACTCTTTACTTGCTTCCTTGACGGGGATACTCGTCTCTAGAATTTCTTCATATTGCGTCGGCGTCCACTCTACTATAAACTCTGCCAGTGCTCTGCTTTGGATAGTTGAAGTGCTTTCAAACTCGAGGCCAAAGCTTGACAGTTCCAGTGCCCACTCGACAATCCTGCCTGTTGCTTCTGGATTTTGTAATATCCTCTTCAGCGGAAAGCGAGTGACGACTGTTATCTCATGTGCTTGGAAGTAATGGCGCAGCTTTCTCGAGGCCATGAGAAGGCCGAAAAGCAGTTTCTGCACACCAGAGTACCTTGACCTAGCCCCCTGCAGAAGGGAACTGACAAAATACACTGGGCGCTGCACCATCCTTTTCTGAATCTTCTCGCTCGTCTGCGCAGATCCGTCCTTGTCGGGACCAGAGCTTGACGGTGAAGCCCCCTGCTTGTCGCTGGATGTATCTGCCATGGTTGCCGGCTCGTCATCCGCCTCCCTCTCCGCTACTAACGCAGCACTAACCACTTGATTGGTTGCCGCTATGTATAGCAGCAACTTCTCTTGTGGCCTAGGTGCGACAAGTATTTGAGTAGAGGACAGGTACCTCTTTAAGTCCTGCAGCGCAGCCTCCGCTTCGGGAGTCCATTTCATTGGACCTGCCTTTTTCAAAATTTTGAAAAATGGCAGGGCGCGCTCAGCAGAACCTAGAGATAAACCTGCTTGAGAGCAACCACGCAACCGCAAGTCTTCGTACATCCTTGACGCGCTTTGGTGCTTCAATCTGCTCAATGGCCTTGATCTTGTCGGGATTGGCTTCAATTCCCCGCTGAGACACGAAGAACCCGAGAAGCTTGCCGGAAGGAACTCCAAACACGCACTTCTCGGGGTTGAGCTTGAGGTTGATCTTGCGCAGATTTGCAAAGGTCTCATCCAAATCTTGAACCAGAGTTGCTTTGTCCTTGCTCTTGACCACTATGTCATCCATGTATGCTTCTACATTTCTATGCATTTGTGGCTCAAAAGCGTCATGGACTACTCTTGCAAACGTTGAACCAGCATTCTTCAAACCGAAAGGCATCTGTATGAAACAGTATGTGCCACATGGTGTAATGAATAAGGTTTTCTCTTCATCCTCTTCTGCCATGAAGATCTGATGATATCCTGAGTATGCATCAAGAAATGAAAGCAAATCACATCCAGCCGTGGAGTCAACAATCTGTTCGATACGTGGCAAGGGAAATGGGTCTTTGGGACAAGCTTTATTAACATCTGTGAGGTCAATACAAAGCCTCCATTTCCCATTTGCCTTGCGTACAACTACCGAATTGGCCAGCCACGTGGGATGGAGCACTCCTCTGACAAGGCCTGCTGCTTCCAACTTCTTGATCTCTTCTGCAATGAACTCTTGGCGCTCCACTGCCTGCTTCCTGACTTTTTGCTTGACGGGCCGCGCATGAGGACAGACAGCTAGGTGGTGCTCAATTACGTGGCAAGGGAAAGCAACGAGCTCGCCTTCCTATTTAGGGTCGAGAGTGGCACTGATGGTGAAGGTACCACCAGTGCCATCCTCCTTGGCGGGCACTTTCTTGGTCTTCGGCGGAGCTGCCATCATCTTCTTGAACTTGCCGGTGGAGCTCGATGGTGCGTCCTCGACAGTAGCGCAGCACTCCGAAGAGGTGCGCTTACCGGAGTGGGCATCAGAGCTCTTGCCGGACTTGGTCTTCTTATTCCCCCCGGGAGCTTCAGCGGCAAGTGATTCGCTATCTTCGCAGCTGCTGCTTCCCGGTAAATCTTGTCGGCGCAGATAAGAGCATCTTTCTTGTCGCCATGAACAGAAATGACACTTATCGGGCCGCGCATCTTGAGCAAATTGTATGCATAATGAGAGGCTGCCATCAACTTGGCGAGTGCTGGACGGCCAAGTATTCCATTGTAGGGCAATGGGAAATCAGCAACGTCGAATGTGACCCTCTCAGTCCTGAAATTCAGTTCGCTGCCAAATGTTACCGGCAACGTGATCTTCCCTTCGCTTGCTCCTTCCTGGGTTGATTGCTTGAAAGTGCCGTCTCTTGAGCTCATTTGTCGAGGGATTTGAAGCTTCTGGAGCACTGCGGAGGAGATCAGGTTTAAGCCGGCCCCGCCGTCAACTAACATCTTGGTGACCTTGAGGTTGCGGATAGTTGGTGAGACCAACATCGGCAAACACCCGACCGCAGTTACGCGATCAGGGTGGTCCTCAATATCAAAGATGATAGGCGTGCTGGACCACTTCAGAGGTCTGCGCGACTCTACGGATGGTTCTGCTGCATTAACCTCTCGCATCCATTTCTTGAGTTGGCGGTGTGAGGTGTGCAGAGAAGCACCACCGTCAATGCAGAGGACCTTCGTGGCTTTCTGAAACTCCTGCTCATCAGCTTCATCGTCTTCTATATCCTCATCGTCATCTTCGTCTTCATCCTTGTCGCGGCCGCGGGGAGGTCTATCCCCTTGCCGCTGCTTGGCCTTGCCGCGGCGTCCTCCCCGGCCGGGTCGCTTCTTGCTAGCTGCCCCAGCACCTTCCTGGGCCTTCTCCTTGTCTCGCCGCTCGTACTCAGCCTTCTGCAGTTCTACAAGCTGCTCGACCTTCTTGCAGCTCTGGAGGTCGTGGCCCTTGGTGCGGTGAATCTTGCAGTACTGTTTGTTGGAGCTGTCCTGCTTGTCGGCGGCCGCCACAGCTTGGCGGTCGGTGTCAGCGGCAACCTCCTTGCCGGAGCCACCAACCTTGGCCTTCTTGGCGCCACCTCCGTTGCCGGACTGCTCGACAACTAGTACCTCTTTGCTCTTCTTCTTCCTGTTGTTCCGCCGCCGGCTCTTCTTTGCCGGGGCGGTCTCCTCACTGTCAGATCCTGCTTCTGCATTCTCTCCTGGGAGTCTTCTTCCTTCCTCAGCACGTGCACATTTGTCGGCCAAGGCGTACAGCTCACTGACGTCCTTGACTTTGCACATCGCCATCTCCTCCCTCATCCTGCGGTTCCGCATGTTCTGATGAAACGCGCTGATCACCGCGACAAGGTGGACATCTGGGATGTTGTAGTGCACACGGCTGAATCTCTGGATGAACTTGCGCAGGGACTCTCCTTCCTTCTGGGCGAGCAGGTGAAGGTCACTCTCTTGGCCATGAGGTTTGTGGCCGCCTGTGAAGGCGCCGACAAACTGATGGCATAGATCTGCCCAAGAAGATATGCAATTGTCCGGCAAGTGCATGAGCCAAGATCTGACATTTGGCTTGAGTACCAGCGGGAAGTAGTTGGCGAGGATCTTGTCGTCTCGTCCCCCTGCAGCCTGCACCGCAATGGTGTAGATGCTGAGGAACTCCAATGGATGCGTCCTGCCATCATACTTCTCTGGCACATCTGGTTTGAAGTTTTTCTTGTCGGGCCACTGGACTTGCCGCAGATCACGAGTGAACACAGGGTAACCTACCGCGTACGGCAAGTCACCTGGTTCCCCTGGCGCTTGCATGTCAACAGCGGGCCCAGCGCGCTGGTCGGATTGACGCCGCGCTTCTCTTCGGCGCTCGATGCGGGTTCGAGCGTCTTCTTGTTGTCGTTCTTGAAGAACTTGGCGCTGATCACGGCGAGCCCGTGGATCCGACAACGCGGTGGAGTCGTTGTCGAGGTGGATCCGAGGAGCTGGTGATCTTGGCCTTCGGGATGGAGAGTGCATGGTGGTTGCACCCCCATAGGTCTCGTCGCCACCGGCTCGTGCCTTGTCGTCTCGCCGCGGCAAGGATGCAGTTGGTTGCCGCGGAGTGTCGCCGTTGGCAAAGCCGATGAGACTCTGGATGGTGGCCCTCCATTCGTCGACCTTGTCAGCCGTTGGAGGGTAATCCAGGAGTAGTTGAGCCCGCGCCAAAGCTTCCGCTTGAGTGGTGGGCGGAAATGGCGAACGGTGCGAGGAGCGGGATGTGCTCGGACTTCTAAATATATTAGAAGGAGCAGCATCCCGTCCAGGCGACCGTGCCCCGCTCGCACCAGCCTGTTGGCGCACGAGCTGCTCTTGTGCGTCTCTGGATCCACCAGCTCGATCTTGGCCCAACGAACGTATGGCGCTGCGAGCACCATGACGCTGTCGGTCTCGCGCCTCTTGAGATGGACGCGGTGCGTATCTGGACGCCGAGGTCTGCGCCGCCTTGTCCTTGGACTTGGCAGCGTCGTGGGCTCCCTCGACGACACCGGTTCCTCCGCCAGCGTCTTCCCCACCACTCGTCAGCTCCGGTGGTGGTGGGTTTGACGCGGACGGCTCTGCTGCCGCCGAAGCCTTCTTCTTCGGTGGCATGTTGATGAAGGTGATGAAGATGTTGCTGGTGCTCGTGTGAACGCCGGATCAGGTCCACACAGCCTCGACGCCCCCTACCTGGCGCGCCAAAGATGTCGGGGAAGCTGATCGTAACCCACGAACACCTATGGGACTTGGCGGACCGAGTCCCTTTTGGTTCGGAGGGGGGCGGAGATTGCACGAAGAGCAGATCGAGGCGATGCACACGAGCAGTTTACCCAGCTTCGGAGCTCTCCGGAGAGATAATACTCCTACTGCTGCTTGGTTGATTGGATTGTGTTCTTGCTAGGGAGCAATGAGAGCTACAAAACCTAGCCTGAGTGAGTGTGGTCTCGAATGAGTCGAACCAGCCGAACCCTTTCTACGTTGCACATGGGCCTCCTTTTGTAGGCTCAAGGGGTCTCCGACAGGTGGCAACGTAGATGAGGGTACAAATGGAAAAACAGTAGTTGGTACACCGACTTGTACAGTGTACAATGCATTATACCTAACTCTGACGGCAAGGGACAAGATCAATAAATGCCCGTCCCTGTCGCCTAAACAGTGCAACAGGGACCGTCAAGTGCACCACCGTTTGCCACGATGGTAAGCTTGTCAGCGCCGCTTATCGCTGCTCCCCGCTGGCTGCACAGCCTCTTGACACGCACGCCTGGAATGGCCCCATGGCGACACGTTGGTGGATGAGCTGGAGCGGAGATGAAGAGAGGTTGCCTGCCGCGGCAAGCACCTTGCCGCGGCTGAATCCTTGTCGCGCTTGGTAGCTTGTCGCTCACCAAGCCTTCCCGGCAAGCTCCTCTTGCCGGGGTCTTGTCTTCTGCATGCCTTGAGTGGCCTTCCCGGCAAGCTCCTCTTGCCGGGGCCTTGAATATTCTGCTCTTGAATGGCTCCGAAGGAGCCGCGGAGGACCTTGGCGGTCGCTAGGCAAGCCCTGCCGCGGAGTGCTGCAACTGCCCGTGCACGAGTTCGGGATACTAGGGTACCCCTACTCTAGTACACCGACAAAATAGTATTGATTCTTGGAACAAGTGCAAAGATGCTTTTATCTCTAAGTATTTTCCTCCTGCTAAGATCATCTCTCTTAGAAACGATATTATGAATTTTAAGCAACTTGATCATGAACATGTTGCACAAGCTTGGGAGAGAATGAAATTAATGATACGTAATTGCCCTACTCATGGTTTGAATTTGTGGATGATTATACAAAAATTTTATGCCGGATTGAATTTTGCTTCTAGAAATCTTTTAGATTCGGCCGCGGGAGGCACTTTTATGGAAATCACTTTAGGAGATGCTACTAAACTCCTAGATAATATTATGGTTAATTATTCTCAAGGGCACACTGAAAGATATATTAATAAAAAAGTGCATGCGATAGAAGAAATTAATGTTTTGAGTGAAAAGATGGATGAACTTATGAAATTATTTGCTACTAAGAGTGTTTCTTCTGATCCTAATGATATGCCTTTGTCCACTTTGATTGAGAATAATAATGAATCTATGGATGTGAATTTTGTTGGTAGGAATAATTTTGGTAACAACACATATAGAGGAAATTTTAATCCTAGGCCTTATCCTAGTAATACTTCTAATAATTATGGAAATTCCTACAACAATTCTTATGGAAATTTTAATAATATGCCCTCTGAATTTGAGACTAGTGTTAAAGAGTTTATGAATTCGCAAAAGAATTTTAATGCTTTGCTTGAAGAGAAATTGCTTAAAGTTGATGAATTGGCTAGGAACGTTGATAGAATTTCTCTTGATGTTGATTCTTTAAAGCCTAGATCTATTCCTCCTAAGCATGATATCAATGAGTCTCTCAAAGCCATGAGAATTTCAATTGATGAGTGCAAGGAAAGAACCGCTAGGATGCGTGCTACGAAAGAGGCCTTTATTAAAGCGTGTTCTTCCATTACCTATGAAAATCAAGATGAAGATCTAAAAGTTACTGATGTGTCCCCCATTAAATCTTTGTTTTGCAATATGAATCTTGGAATATGATCCACCCTTACCTAGAAGGTGTTCCAAGAATTCGGAGTTTTTATATTATGATGCTAAAATTGATAAAAGTGGGATTGAAGAAAGCAAAACCCTAGATGTTGCTAAACCCACTATTTTGGATTTCAAGGAATTTAATTATGAAATTTGCTCTTTAATTGATTGTATTTCCTTATTGCAATCCGTGCTAAATTCTCCTCATGCTTATAGTCAAAATAAAGCGTTTACTATACATATCATTGATGCCTTGATGCAATCTTATGAAGAAAAACTTGAGTTGGAAGTTTCTATCCCTAGAAAACTTTATGATAAGTGGGAACCAACTATTAAAATTAAGATTAAAGATCATGAGTTTAATGCTTTATGTGATTTGGGTGTTAGTGTCTCCACTATTCCCAAAACTTTGTGCGATTTGCTAGATTTCTGTGATTTTGATGATTGCTCTCTAAACTTGCACGTTGCGATTCCACTATTAAGAAACCTATGGGAATAATTAATGCTGTTCTTATTGTTGCAAATAGGAATTATGTGCCCGTAGATTTTATCGTTCTTCATATAGATTGCAATCCTTCTTGTCCTATTATTCTTGGTAGACCTTTCCTTAGAACGATTGGTGCAATTATTGATATGAAGGGAGGGAATATTAGATTCCAATTTACATTAAATAAAGGCATGGAACACTTCCCTAGAAATAAAATAAAATTACCATATGAATCTATCATGAGAGCCACTTATGGATTGCCTACCAAAGATGGCAATACCTAGATCTATCCTTGTTTTTATGCCTAGTTAAGGGCGTTAAACGATTGCGCTTGTTGGGAGGCAACCCAATTTTATTTTTGTTTTTTTGCTTTTTGCTTCTGTTTAGGAATGAATAATCCATCTACCTTCTTTTTAGATGTGGTTTTATGTTATAATTAGTGTTTGTGCCAAGTTAAACCTATAGGATCTTCTTGGATGATAGTTATTTGATCTTGCTGTAATTTCCAGAAACTTTCGGTTCACGAAAACAATTGCTAAAAATCACCAGAACGTGATAAATAGTGATTCCAATTGCTTCTGGTCAATAAACAAATTGCCTAGGTCTTACTATTTTGGCTGAATTTTTGGAGTTCCAGAAATTTGCGTTAGTTACAGATTACTACAGACTGTTCTGTTTTTGACAGATTCTGTTTTTCGTGTGTTGTTTGCTTATTTTTATGAACCTATGGCTAGTAAAATAGTTTATAAACCATAGAGAAGCTGGAATACAGTAGGTTTAACACCAATATAAATAAATAATTAGTTCATTACAGTACCTTGAAGTGGTCTTTTGTTTTCTTTCGCTAACGGAGCTCACGAGATTTCTGTTGAGTTTTGTGTTGTGAAGTTTTCAAGTTTTGGGTAAAATCTTTTGATGGATTATGGAACAAGGAGTGGCAAGAGCCTAAGCTTGGGGATGCCCATGGCACCCCCAAGATAATCTAAGGACACCAAAAAGTCAAATCTTGGGGATGCCCGAAGGCATCCCTCTTTAAATCTACTTCCATCGGTAACTTTACTTGGAGCTACATTTTTATTCACCACATGATATGTGTTTTGCTTGGAGCGTCTTGTATGATTTGAGTCTTGATTTTTAGTTTACCACAATCATCCTTGCTGTACACACCTTTTGAGAGAGCCATACATGAATTGGAATTTGTTAGAATACTCTATGTGCTTCACTTATATCCTTTGAGCTTTATAGGTTTTGCTCTAGTGCTTCACTTATATCTTTTAGAGCACGGTGGTGGATTTGTTTTATAGAAACTATTTTTCTCTCATGCTTCACTTAGATTATTTTGAGAGTCTTAAATAGCATGGTAATTTGCTTAATAATCTTAATATGCATGGTATTCAAGATTTGTAAAACTTTCTCTTGAGTGCGTTGAATACTAAGAAAAGTTTGATGCTTGCTAATTGTTTTGAGATATGAAGATGGTGAATCATGCTAGTTGAGTAGTTGTGAATTTGAGAAATACTTGTGTTGAATTTTGTGATTCCCGTAGCATGCATGTATGGTGAACCGTTATGTGACGAAGTCGGAGCATGATTTATTTATTGATTGTCTTCCTTATGAGTGGAGGTCGGGGATGAGCGATGGTCTTTTCCTACCAATCTATCCCCCTAGGAGAATGCGCGTAATACTTTGCTTTGATAACTTGTAGATTTTTGCAATAAGTATATGAGTTCTTTATGACTAATGTTGAGTCCATGGATTATACACACTTTTCTTCCTTCCACCATTGCTAGCCTCTCTAATACCGCGCACCTTTCGCCGGTATCATACACCCACCATATACCTTCCTCAAAACAGCCACCATACCTACCTATCATGGCCTTTTCATAGCCATTCCGAGATATATTGCCATGCAACTTTCCACCGTTCTGTTTATTATGACACGCTCCATCATTGTCATATTGCTAGCATGATCATGTAGTTGACATTGTATTTGTGTCAAAGCCACCGTTCATAATTCTTTCATACATGTCACTCTTGATTCATTGCATATCGCGGTACACCGCCGGAGGCATTCATATAGAGTCATATTTTGTTCTAAGTATTGAGTTGTAATTGTTGAGTTGTAAGAAAAATAAAAGTGTGATGATCATCATTTTTAGAGCATTGTCCCAAGTGAGGAAAGGATGATGGAGACTATGAATCCCCCACAAGTCGGGATGAGACTCCGGACGAAAAAAATAAAAAAAAAGAGAGGCCATGAAAAAGAAGAAGAGAAAAGGCCCAAAAAATGAGAGAAAAGAGAGAAGGGACAATGTTACTATCCTTTTACCACACTTGTGCTTTAAAGTAGCACCATGATCTTCATGATAGAGAGTCTCTTATTTTGTCATTTTCATATACTAGTGGTAATTTTTCATTATAGAACTTGGCTTGTATATTCCAATGATGGGCTTCCTCAAAATTCCCTAGGTCTTCGTGAGCAAGCGAGTTGGATGCACACCCACTTAGTTTCTTTTGTTGAGCTTTCATATACTTATAGCTCTAGTGCATCTGTTGCATGGCAATCCCTACTCACTCACATTGATATCTATCGATGGGCATCTCCATAGCCCGTTGATACGCCTAGTTGATGTGAGACTATCTTCCCCTCTTTTTGTCTTCTCCACAACCACCATTCTATTCCACATATAGTGTTATATCCATGGCTCACGCTCATGTACTGCGTGAAGATTGAATAAGTTTTGAAAATGTCAAAAGTATGAAACAATTGCTTGGCTTGTCATCGGGGTTGTGCATGATTTAAATACTTTGTGTGGTGAAGATAGAGCATAGCCAGACTATATGATTTTGTAGGGATAACTTTCTTTGGCCATGTAATTTTGAGAAGACATAATTGCTTTGTTAGTATGCTTGAAGTATTATTATTTTTATGTAAATATAAACTTTTGTCTTGAATCTTTCGGATCTGAATATTCATACCACAATTAAGAAAAGTTACATTGAAATTATGCCAAGTAGCACGCCGCATCAAAAATTCTTTTTTATCATTTACCTACTCGAGGACGAGTAGGAATTAAGCTTGGGGATGCCTGATACGTCTCCAACGTATCTATAATTTTTTATTGCTCCATGCTATATTATCTACTTTTTTAGACCATACTAGGCTTTATTTTCCACTTTTATATTATTTTTGGGACTATCCTATTAACCGGAGGCCCAGCCCAGAATTGTTGTTTTTTGCCTATTTCAGTGTTTCGAAGAAACGGAATATCAAACGGAGTCCAAGCGGAATGAAACCTTCGAGAACGTGATTTCTCACCGAATATGATCCAGGAGACTTGGACCCCACGTCAAGAAAGAAGGGAGGCGGCCACGAGGATGGGGGCGCGCCCACCCCCCTAGGACGCGCCCCCTGCCTCGTGGGCCCCCCGAAGCTCCACCGACGCACTCCTTCCTCCTATATATACCTACGTACCCCTAAACGATCAGATACGGAGCCAAAAACCTAATTCCACCGCCGCAACCTTATGTATCCACGAGATCCCATCTTGGGGCCTGTTCCGGAGCTCCGCTGGAAGGGGAATCCACCACGGAGGGCTTCTACATCATCACCATAGCCTCTCCGATGAAGTGTGAGTAGTTTACCTCAGACTTTCGGGTCCATATTTAGTAGCTAGATGGCTTATTCTCTCTTTTTGGATCTCAATACAATGTTCTCCCCCTCTCTCGTGGAGATCTATTCGATGTAATCTTCTTTTTGCGGTGTGTTTGTTGAGACCGATGAATTATGGGTTTATGATCAAGATTGTCTATGAACAATATTTGAATCTTCCCTGAATTCTTTTATGTATGATTGGTTATCTTTGCAAGTCTCTTCGAATTATCAGTTTGGTTTGGCCTACTAGATTGGTTTTTCTTGCAACGGGAGAAGTGCTTAGCTTTGGGTTCAATCTTATGTGTCCTTTCCCGGTGTGATGAGGGGCAGCAAGGCACATATTGTATTGTTGCCATCGAGGATAAAAAGATGGGGTTTTATTATATTGCATGAATTTGTCCATCTACATCATGTCATCTTGCTTAGGCGTTACTCTGTTTTCTTGAACTTAATACTCTAGATGCATTTGGATAGCGGTCGATGAGTGGAGTAATACTAGTAGATGCAGGGCAGGAGTCGGTCTACTTGTCTCGGACGTGATGCCTATATACATGATCATACCTAGATAGTCTCATAACTATGCTCAATTCTATCAATTGCTCAACAGTAATTCGTTCACCCACCGTAAAATACTTATGCTCTTGAGAGAAGCCACTAGTGAAATCTATGGCCCCCAGGTCTATTCTCATCATATCAATCTTCTATCACTTTATTATTGCTTTGCTTTTTTACTTTGCCTTTTATTTTACCTTGCATCTTTATACCAAAAATACCAAAAATATTATCCTATCATATCTATCAGATCTCACTCTCGTAAGTGACCATGAAGGGATTGACAACCCCTAATCGCGTTGGTTGCGTGGAGCTATTTGTTTTGTGTAGGTACGAGGGACTTGCGCGTAGCCTCCTACTGGATTGATACCTTGGTTCTCAAAAACTGAGGGAAATACTTACTTTACTCTGCTACATCACCCTTTCCTCTTCAAGGAAATCCAACGCAGTGCTCAAGAGGTAGCAGGGCACTACGGCGAGGTGTTCGGGGTAACAGCGCCGGAAGCCTACGTGCCCCGCATGATGGACCAGGAGTACACATCGAAGGACGACCCCGACTCGTTCGTTTGAGAAGATTGGGAAGAAGGGGTGCTAGGCGTCGAAGCCTTCCAAGAGCCGCCGGGGAACCACCACGATTGCACCGGCAATGACAACTACAGGGTACCACTAATCTCTCAGGAGCAGGGTTACGCTAACCGTGGGCCACAAGTGAATCAGGTCACGGCGTCGGTCGACGATCCCGATGCAACAGCATCCTTTCCACCGGGGGAAACACGCTGGGGGATGCGTGGGGGGAGCCAGGAGCAGGCCCCCTCCCCACGCCGTGCGAAGCCTAGTGATGTCCGGAGGTAGGCCCTCTGCCGGGGAGGCCTTGGCAACCCTTCCCCCGGCAGAGGACCCATGGTCGCCGAGGGCGCCGCTGGCGTCCCCTTTCCCTCTTTTGTGTCGTCTTGGTAGCCGGTCAGCTTAAAGGAGGTCGAGGGTGGCGCAAGGCGGGGCCCTCGTCTGGTGATATGAAGCAAGGCCGGTACCTGTGAAGAAGGCCCAGTGCCTGTGAAGCTCACCGCCTGTGACACTCTCACATAATAATGAGTTGGGGCTGTACACGCCCCAGAATCTCAGGGGTGCCGGCCTCAGGCCCTGGGGCTCCCTCCCACGCCTAGTGGCAGCACTTAGCTCCGCGCTGGTGAGAAGACTTGAAGACTAGAAGACTAGACCCGGCGCCCGACGTGGCCTTTTGTTTCGAATCTCTTTTTGTGTAGCCTTGCTTTCTGGATTCGGATTTAAGTTGAAGTCGAGTTTTTATCGATGCGCGCGGGGGTGCCTTTTCTCGTTCGAGCAATTTCTGGCTTTCTGGATCTCGTTTTGCCAGGGACTCATGTCCGTCGTCTTCCCCTCACGAGATCCTCATGGCCTTGATCAAGACGAAGCGCCTGCACGCATAAGCGCCGAGGCTTTGCAACTGGTGCTCACCTCTTGTGGGGCCCCTTCTGGCGGGGCAACAAGCTCCACAGGACTCTTAGAAACCCGTCACCTCATGACCCAGCTCGAAGCCGGCGCTGACTAAGGTAAACCATGACGGAAAACTCGCCCCTAGATTCACGAGTTCACGAGGACACATATTCAATATCGCATAGGGAAGTAAAGGCTGCAACTTGCTTACATGAGGGGCTCCCCCTCTCAAAATGCTCTTACAAGTTCTCCAAGGGCCACGCCCGAGTTCTGCATACAGGGTAAAATGACAGGAGAACATGGGATCAACCAGAAATGTCACTCGCTACATCACCCTCGGGCGCGTCACTCGCGTCGTCTTCATCTTCGTCGACACCGTCGCCGCCTTCGGTGACGCCCCCATCGCCGTCGTCAACCACATCGCCTTCGTCTGCGATGACCACCACCGCGTCATCCTCCGAAGTGAAGGCCCTGACCAACGCGTCCACATTGTCCTCAACCCAACGCGCCAGGTCGCCCCGGACGGCCATCTGTACGGGGGCGATGGCGGCGTCAAAATCAAAGTTTGGGTTGGCGTTTAGAAGGTGGCTGAAGACACGGGAGAAAGCGCGCTCAAGCAGGCCACGACCCCTCTCCTCCACAAGCTGGCGAGCTCTGTCAGATCGGGCCTCCAGGCGCGTCACCACCTTGGTGAAGAAGGTCAGGTGGCTGGCATAGTCATTCGAGTGAGGGGCCGGTGCATCCTCGTCGCAAATATGGCCCAGGGAGGTATTGGCCCTGTTCCGGAGATCCTGAAGCATGGGGGCATGCTCGCGCTCCAGTATTCGTCGTTGGAGCACTTCCTCCCTGTTTTGCCGTGCGACGGCCTCAGCGTCGTCAACCCACTTCCGAAGAGAAAGTAGCTCAGCACGGGCGGAGGCCAAGTCCGCCTGCACCGTAACCAGGGCGGCGGCCGTGGCCTTCGCACGCCTCTCAGCCTCATCCAACCTGGGCCTTAGGGCAGCGGCCCTGCCCGCATCCTCTACACCTGCGAGCTTCAACTTCAATTCGTACCTACCCTCCAGGTCTGCGCGAACCTCGGCCACCCGGCGGTCGACCTCCTCTTGGACCCTGGCCTCGTGAGCCCCGACGACATCTTCTGCTTGAGCAACTTGACGCTCTCTCGTCTCCAGTTGCTCGAGCTCGAGGCTGCGCTCCACGGCCTCCAGGGCCAGCGCCTCCTCGCGCTTCCGGACCTCCTCTTCCTCCGCGGGCGTCCCCCTCAGTGATGCAAGAGCGGCTCTGCGCGCCTCCACCTGCTGCTCAAGGGATGCACTCCAAGCCTGGAGCTCCCACGCGCGCGTCTCCGCAGCCTCGCGACGGCGGTCAGCCTCGCGAGCCTCTTCCAAAGCTCGCAAGCGGGCTTCACGGGAAACCTTGAGGGATGCCTCGGCCTTCGCGTTCTCAAGGTCACACTGATAGCGGCCGAGGTTGATAGCCACCCTCAGCTTGCGCCATTCCTCCACCAATCGGAGACCTTCAGCCTCAAGGCACGAGTCGACACCCACGAGCTCTTCACCAAGTCGGCTCATTGCGCCCATTGCCTCCTGGAAGAGCTCGTGATGAACTACGCTCCGCTCGCGCTCGAGCTCGAACGCTCGGTCCACCTTGTCCTCTGCCTCGGGGGCTGCGGGCGGGGCACCAAGTGGTGCACCACCTCTTGGCAAGGGGCTGGGGGTTGGCGCTGCACCTGACGTTAACCAGTCCTCGCGAGGAACCCAAGCCAATCGTGGCTCGCTGCTTCAAGAGGAACCGAAGATCAAAGCCAACTAGCTACTGACCGTGACCAAAGAAGGGGTCTTGGGCACGCCCGCCAAGCTCCACGCCAGACCATGGGGGAGGGGCGACCAAGCCGCGGGTTCAGCGCACCATGAAGGCAAGAGTGCTCCTTCGACTGACCATGCTCCAGGGACGGCAAGTGGACCCGGAGCGCTCGAGGACGACGGGGGAGTCGAGGAAGGAGGAGGCCGTTTCTCAGAAGACGCAGCCGCCTCAACGGAAGGAGCCCTGAAGAACTAACGTCAAGAAATGGAAGCAGCACACGAGGAGCCACAGCGATACGGTACTTACATGTCGACGGCGATGTACTTCCTCCGCTTCAGTGGCCCAAAGATGTTGCTGCTGCTTTGGGATCCTTCCTCTTGCGGAGCTCCTCAAAGTCCACGCAAAGACGACCAAAGTGCTGGACGTGACGGCCGGTGCGCGGCGGAGCCGAAGAAGAGCTGGAAAGGACAGCTTCAGGGGTGCCCGGCTGCGGCGAACGGCCGAGCACCGTCTCACCGCAACTTCCCGAGGCTGACGGGGCCTTGGCCTCGGGAGCCGCATGCAGCGTCGCCTCAGCCACCGACGCCCCAGGGGAGGGGTCGCAAGCTCCCGAGGACGACGCCCCAGGATCATCGCGTAGCGTGTGCTCCTCAGCACTCGAGCCACCGGCCACCGTCGGAGCTGGCCCTCCTGCACCCTCACCTGGGGCGAGCTCGGCACCGGCGGCGAGGAAGGGGACCACGTCGATGGGGTTCTCGCGGGGCCCCACCAGCCCGATTGGGCGCAGCCCCCACTCATCAAAGGAAGGCATGCTCGCGGCAAATGTGGCCTTGTTCTCGCAGCGGTACAGGAGGCAGCTATTTCTGGGCATGTTATCTGGCAAAGGGACACTTGATCGGACCGTAAGCACCGTTTGTCGCGTCGCAAGAGGAAGCCCCTTCTCTTGAAACCTCATATGGTCCTGGCTGCTGAGAAAGTCCCACATCGGGCGGGAGTGGCGCTGAAGCGGAGCGACTCGAAACTTGACAAACTCCTTCACCACCATAGGCGCAGTCACGCCGCGGTCCTTCAACCTCCTCAGCCTGGCCCAGACGGGGTCGAGGCGGGGGCTCGTGAGCTTCTGATGGCCCCAGTCGGAGTTTGGAACAGCAGGCCCCGCCGGAGCTTGGAGCAGGGGGCTGAGCACGCTGCCATCAACAAACACCCATCATGTACGGAACTCGCTCGTGGATGAAGGAAGATCGAAGTCAATCCCCGCGCCCACCATCGTGGCCATGGCCTAGAAGCTCACGCACCCCGACCTCTGACGAGGATCAGCCAGATGCAACGAGAAGAAATGGCGGAGGAAGGGCACCGAGGGAGCGATGCCCACCATGGCTTCGCACAAGAAGGCGAAAACGGCAAGAAGGGTCATAGATTGAGTGTCAAGGTGCAGCATGTGTATCTGATAATGCTCGAGCACCGTGTTGAAGAAGGTGGAGAAGGGAGGAATCAGGCCAGCCCAGAGGGCGTCTATGAAGATTGGGACTTCAGTGGCTGCCCGAGCCATACGAGTGCGAGACGCAGGCCAAGCCACCGTCTCTCCCCACTCGTTGAAGATAGAAGCAAGCATCGGACGCACCTTGTCCACGGCCTTATCGTTGAGCACTCGGGATCGACCTAGCACCGGCTCGACTGCCGGAGGAGCGCTTAGCAGAGACAAGGGCTTCTTTCCCTTATCTGCTTGTTTCGGTGACATGGCAACGAAGCGGGCGGAGGGCAGGTCAGATTGGACAAGAGAAGCAGAGTCTCGAGGAAGCAGGGAGATTGGGGAAGCGAGGCACAGACGAAGGAGGAATAACTGTGTAAGTTGCGGGGGCTGCATAGACAGGCGGAAAGGCTTTGCGGGGAAGCGGAGACGCCCACGTCCAATCAACCGCCACGCGTCAACCGAGGCCACAAGCTTTTGGGGCCACGGCGCTCCGTACTTGCGAAGCCAAGCCCGAGCACACCTTGGGCCCGGGGGCTACTGTCGGCGTTCTGGGAACGGGGGTCCCCAGACTTGCCTGCCTGCGGCCCATGGCGTGGCTAAGCTAGCGGGCCGTACGACCCATCTTCATCAACAAGGCATCCAAGATCCTCACGAGGGGCCAAGCCTCGCGAGGCGGACGATGCAAGACCTCCTCAGGAGTGGCCTAGCCAGGCAGGCTCGCGAGGAGCAGAGATATCAAGGCGGGGCAAACCTCACGAGGCTCTCGTGATGTGAGCCATGACGATCGAGACCAGGCGGGCGCCAGCACGCGCAGCATCCTTGTTTCCTCTTTGGTGCTAAGGAGGCAAGCGCAGGCGAGGAGTACCGAGGCATCAGGCAAAGGTTGCCATATCGGTGCAACGAGACCAGGACCAGAAGGGCGGCAAGACAGAGGTCACCGTGGAGCCCAAGACGGCGTCACCACCAGAGCCTTTGGCAGGCGAAGACCACTTTTGTCAGGATAGCTTGTACTAGCTGTCCCCCTTAAAATTCGCCCGCCGTTGTTGGCTCCCTTCCCGCTCAATATTTGGGGAGAGGACCAGGGCCTATATAAGTAGAACTAGCCACCACAGTAGAGGCAAATGATCTGGCATTGAATCCAGAGGCACCTCACTCACACCGCGCACAAGAACACCACAACCTCAGGAGGCTGTTCTTCCCCTTGTACTGTTCATCATCAGCCCAAGAGGCAATCCACTACCACCACACTGGAGTAGGGTATTACACCACAACGGTGGCCCGAACAAGTATAAATCTCATGTCTTTTTGTGTTGTGAGTTCGTCGAGTTTGTCCGCAAGATCTTAGAGAGCTAGGGCGTGGATCGGTAGGAGGGAAAGACTTCGCACGCACCCCAGAGTTCGAACCTTAAGGGTTTTTCCGGAACCCAACATCCGACACTTTGGTTAATAGGGTAGTCCCAAAAATAATATAAAAAGTGCACATTAAAGCCCATTAAACATCCAAAACAGATAATATAATAGCATGGAACAATAAAAAATTATAGATACGCTGGAGACGTATCAAAGGGAAAGGCTAGCTCTACTCCTCTCTATATGTGCGTGTGTATGATCGCTAGGGTTCTGAACCCCTTGCATGGGGAAGCCTGGGGGTTTATATAAGCCTACCCCCATAGGGGTACAATTGCAATCTGGCCGGGTGTAGGACCCGGCCATCAGTGTCTCTGGGCGCCGGCTTCTCCGCCGGCTGTCGTGATCTCGGCCGACAGGTAGGGCCCGCCGCCTGCAGGCCATGTTGACTGCTTTATCCTGTAGCCTTGCTCCTGATGACAGAGGCTTTGTCGGGGGAGCGTGGCTACAGTCCCGCTGCCTGGCGATTGCTCACTGTAGCCACACCAGTCTCATCTCGTTTTTTTTTTTTGAAGAATCAGTGACAGTGGGAGAGGCTCCCACTGACTTTGTATTACTCACCACATAATAATTACAAGAGTGTTACAATGGGTTTTAGGCCCCCCCGGCCATATGGGAATCAAAAGTAGGACTAGCGATCCAAATTTACAATAAATTCAGAAAGAAAAGGATGAACCTTCTCCGGACAGTTGTGAATCAATAGACCTAACAAATGTTTGAACCTGGCCAGCCACGCGACGAAGGAGTGTGGTATCCCCCTGAAATGTTGATTGTTTCTTTCCATCCACAGGCTCCAAGCTGCAAGAAGAAAAATGTCCATAAAGAGCGGCTGACGCCATTCCTCTTTCCCGCCATGTAAGATGGCTAACCGATTGGTTCCTCCTGGCCAGGTTAGGCCAACCTTGCTCCAACATTGTTTGGCAAAAGGGCACTCAAAGAAGAGATGTTCTCTGATCTCTTGGTGGGTTTAGCGAGCATGCAAGCGTAGTTGCCCCCGCCACAGCAAAGTGTCGTCTCTTCAGCATGTTCCTGGTATTCAAACGATCAACCAGAAGCAGCCATCCAAACATCTTAAACTTGATCGGACACTTGGATTTCCATAGCCATCCAAAGGCCTCATCAGCTTTCACTTGCCCGAAGCAGTAGTCGTAGTATTTCTTTGATGAATATCGTCCAAGGTCACAGACCCAAGCGTCAGACGAATCAGGGTCAAGACCGACTTGCAGGGACCTTTGTTGGATTTCTCTGACCTCCTCCCTAGCCTGGACTGAAAGGGGTAGAGTGAAGATCGTGGTCGGATCAGTGGTCCCGAGAACCTTGGCAATGGAGGCATCCTCATTCAAAGCAAAGAGAAGGCTCATGGTGCGTGTCCATCGGTGTGGAACCGAATCGATAAACAGACGTCTTTCCAAAGCAGAGCTGCAACCATCTCTGGGATGACTCTGGTGACCCCTCGGAAGGTTCCATTGAGCTGCATCACATCCTTCCACCGAGCGAACCCACAGGTTCAGCGGCGTCGGTACCTTGTTCGGGTAGTATGCCTCCCATACTAGCTGGACCTGTGGCACATCCTCACGGTTATAGAATTTGAACAAGTACTTTAGGAGGAGCGGCATTTTGCGTTTGATATCGATAACCCCAAGACCGCCGCACCGTTTGCCGACAGACAAGCTCCGTGCTGCAAGAGAATTGGCTTTGACACCGTCATCAGAGTTTTTGGCCCAGAGGCAGTATCGGCGAAGTTTGTCAAGATGCTCAATCACTTTAGGGTGCAGTTTGATCGTGCACATTGCATAGATTAGCATTGAGGTGATCACCGAATTCACCAGCGTCAGCTTGGCCCCCGATGACATAAGTGCTAGAGCAGTGGAGGTTTTCCTTTCAACAGAATGCACTAAAGGCATGAGATCGAGAACGGTTGGTCTCGTCGTCCCCATGGGAAGACCAATGTAAGTGAACGGCAGGGTGCCAACTCGTTAATGGCGTGCAGACTCCGAGGGGGAGGAGGGTCGCCTGCTAGGAGTGGGCCCGCCCTTGTCACCGCCTGCTTAGGGTTCGCCGCCTTCTGGTGGCTCGCGAACAGGTAGGGCCCGCCGCCTACGGGCCGTACCGACCGCCCATCTTGGGAGCATGGCTCCTTCTGATGTAGATGATGTCATGGGTCGCGTGGCAACAGTGCCGCACCGGGCGAGGGGTGTCCTCTTGGTACGCTTGCACTATGGCCATGTTCCGCCCTGGATTCGGGGGTGGCAGGTCGAACTGTAGCCACACCCCATCTCATCGTGCTAATGGGCTACAAAGTTTGAGGGGATGAGGGGCCGCCTGCTAGGAGTCGGCCCCCTCGTGGCCGCCTTCTGAGGTCTCGCCGGCTTCCAGCAGCCGGCCCGAGAAGCTAGCCGTACGTCCGGGAGGTGTGAGGGGCGCAGCTTGCCCCGATGTCTCGAAATTCCATGGGGTGACGGGAGGCTACCCGTGGTCAATTACTCCGACAACTTCTCTAAAATTTCTAGGCCTCTTACTAATCTTTTATAAAAGGATGTTCCATTTGTTTTTGATGATGACTGTGTAGATGCCTTTGAAACACTTAAGAAAGCCTTAACTTCTGCACCTATTGTCCAACCACCTGATTGGAACTTGCCTTTTGAAATTATGTGTGATGCTAGTGATTATGCTGTTGGTGCTGTTTTAGGACAGAGAGTTGATAAGAAATTAAATGTTATCCATTATGCTAGCAAAACTGTAGACAGTGGTCTAAGAAATTATGCTACTACTAAGAAAGAATTTTTGGCAGTTGTGTTTGCTTGTGATAAATTCAGATCTTACGTTGTTGATTCCAAAGTAATTGTTCACACTGATCATGCTACTATAAAATATCTTATGGAAAAGAAATATGTTAAACCTAGACTCATTAGGTGGGTTCTCCTTCTACAAGAATATGATTTACATATTACTGATAGGAAAGGAGCTGAGAACCCCGTTGCTGATGACTTGTATAGGTTAGGAAATATTCTTGATGACCCACAACCTATTAATGATAGCTTCCCTGATGAACAACTAGCTATTATAAATGCTTCTCATGACACTCCTTGGTATGCTGACTATGCTAATTATATCGTTGCTAAATTTATACCACCTAGTTTGACATGCCAACAAAAGAAAAAATTCTTCTATGACTTAAGACATTACTTTTGGGATGACCCACATCTTTATAAAGAGGGAGTAGGTGGTATTATTAGATGTTGTGTACTTGAGCATGAACAAGAACAAATCTTACATAAGTGTCACTCTGAAGCCTATGAAGGACATCATGCAGGAGATAGATCTGATTTTTATTGGCCTACTCTTTTCAAGGATGCCGTAAGTTTGTTTATCTTGTGATGAATGTCAAAGAATTGGTAATATTGGTAAGCATCAGGAAATGCCTATGAATTATTCACTGGTTGTTGAACATTTTGATGTTTGGGGCTTTGATTATATGGGGCCTTTTCTTTCCTCTAATGGGTATGCACATATTTTGGTTGCTCTTGGTTATGTCACTAAGTGGGTAGAAGCTATTCCAACAAGCAATGTTGATCATAACACCTCCATTAAAATGCTTAAAGAAGTTATTTTCCCTAGGTTTGGAGTCCCTAGATATTTAATGACCGATGGTGGTTCACACTTTATTCATGGTGCTTTTCGTAAAATGCTTGCTAAATATGATGTTAACCACAGAATCGCATCACCCTGCATCCTCAATCTAGTGGTAAAGTTGAAATTAGCAATAGAGAAATAAAATTAATATTATAAAAAACTCTCAATGGGTCCCAAAAGAATTGGTCTAAGAAACTTAATGAAGGACTTTGGGCCTATACAACAGCTTATAGAAATCCTATGGGTATGTCTCCATATAAAGTGGTTTATGGGAAAGCTTGCCATTTGCCTATTGAGTTAGAACATAAAGCATATTGGGCAAATAAAGAACTCAACTATGATTTCAAACTTGCCGGTGAAAAGTGGTTATTTGATATTAGCTCACTAGATAAATGGAGAACCCAAGCTTATGAAAATTCCAAACTATTCAAAGAAAAGGTTAAAAGATGGCATGACAAAAGAATCCAAAAGCAGGAACTCGAAGTTGGTGAACATGTTCTATTGTACAATTCTCGTTTTAGATTTTTTGCAGGAAAACTTCTCTCTAAATGGAAGGACCATACATCATCAAAGAAGTTTATCGCTGTGGAGCTATCAAGATTAATAATGCCGAAGGTACCAATCCGAAGGTGATCAATGGACAAAGAATTAAGCATTATATGTTAGGTACGCCTATTAATGTTGAAACCAACATTATCCAAACTATGACACTGGAGGAACACATAAAAGAAACCTTTCAGAACAATCCAGAACCCTGAAAAGGAAGAGGTACGTGATACGGTAAGTAAACAGTCTCCGAAAAATCCGCAAACATATTATCTGTCGGTTTTGGAATAATAGAAAAATAGGAAAATAAGAAATAAGCGGGAAGGCAGCCCAGGTGCCCACAAGACACCAGGGCGCGTCTGCCCACCTGGCGCCCCTTGTTGGTGGTGGGCCCCTCGAGCACCTTCTCGACTTCGTTTTCCTTCCATATACTTGCTTCCCAAGATAAAAAATCTTTATGTATACCCTCGGACAATTTGACCATCGTATCACAGATAAATCCTCTATTCTTGTTTCGTGTCGTTTTCCTGCCAGATCTGAAAATATTCATCTCAAGATTCGGAGGGAGAGAGCTATGTTTCTAACTATATCGCAAGTCCCAAGGTCTATGGGGAGGAGGATCCTTACGGTTGGACAATGGATGAGGAGGAAGACGCTGACATGGAGAAAGCAAAGGATGATAGCCTTGTTGAAGATGAAGATCCACTACCTCAACCTGGAGATATGCACGTGGAATTCAAGAAGTCAAGCCTTCCTAAGAAAGGAAACAAACCTAAGGTTCAATTTATCCCATCCCATTTTCTGCAGGAGAGCAAGGCGACATTATGCAAGAGGGTATTAAAGCTTTAGCTGGAGAATGATGATCTAAGGGAGGAAAATTTTAGCCTCAGAAGCAAGTTGGAGAAGAAGGCTACCTCATCACCACCACCTCCATCTTCACCAATAAAGGAGACTTGAGTACACAGGTATGGGCACTCCCCTTGGCTTGTGCTACTTCTTGAGCTTGCGTTGGTTTTTCCCTTGAAGAGGAAAGGGTGATGCAGCAAAGTAGAGATAAGTATTTCCCTTGGTTTGAGAACCAAGGTATCAATCCAGTAGGAGGTACACGCAAGTCTCCAATCTATACACCTGCACAAACAATCAAACACTTGCACCCAATGCGATAAAGGGGTTGCCAATCCCTTCACGGTCACTTGCAAGGATGAGATATGATAGAGATAGATATAAAAGATTACTAAAACATAAAAGAGAAGAAAAGTAAATAAATTGCAGCAAGGTATTTTTGGGTTTTTTGGTTTATAGATTTAAAAATATTTGATGGAAAATAGACCCAGGGGCCATAGGTTTCACTAGAGGCTTCTCTCTTGAAAGAAAATAATACGGTGGGTGAACAAATTACTTTCGAGCAATTGATAGAAAAGCGCAAAGTTATGACAATATCCAAGGCAATGATTATGAATATAGGCATCATGTCCGTGTCAAGTAAACCGACTCCTCCATGCATCTACTACTATTACTCCACACATCGACCGCTATCCAGCATGCATCTAGAGTATTAAGTTCATAAGAACGAGTATAGCATGTAAGTAAGATGACATGATGTAGAGGATAAACTCAAGCAATATGATGAAAACCCAATCTTTTTACCCTTGATGGCAACAATACAATACGTGCCTCACTACCCCTACTTTGTCACTGGGTGAGGACACCGCAAGATTGAACCCAAAACTAAGCACCTCTCCCATTGCAAGAAGAACCAATCTAGTTGGCCAAACCAAACCGATAATTTGAAGAGAAATACAAAGATATCAAATCATGCATATAAGAGTTCAGATAAGATTCAAATAATATTCATAGATAAATTGATCATAAATCCACAATTCATCAGATCTCGACAAACACACCGCAAAATAATATTACATCGGATAGATCTCCAAGAACATTGAGGAGAACATTGTATTGAAGATCAAAGAGAGAGAAGAATCCATCTAGCTACTAGCTATGGACCCGTAGGTCTGTGGTAAACTACTCACGCTTCATCGGAAGGGCAATAGATTTGATGTAGAAGCCCTCCGTGATTGAATACCCCTCCGGCAGGATGCCAAAAAAGGCCCCAAGATGGGATCTCACGGGTATAGAAGGTTACAGTAGCGGAAAAGTATTTTGGTGGATGCTTCTGGTCGTTTTGGAATATTTGGGAATTTATAGCGAAAGAATTAGGGTTGGAGGAGTCCCATGGGGCCCACAAGCTAGGGGCACGCCCCCTAGGGCGCTCCCTGAGGGCTTGTGGATCCCTCGGGACTCTTCTGGCCCCCTCTCCAAGTTTGTTGGGTGTCTTCTGGTCAAAGAAAAATCATCACGAAAGTTTTATTCCGTTTGGACTCCGTTTGATATTCCTGTTTTGTAAAACTCAAAAACAAGGAAAAAAACACAAACTGGCAGTGGGCTCTAGATTAATAAGTTAGTCCCAAAAATAATATAAAATAGCATACTAATGTGTATAAAAAACATCCAAAACAGATAATTTGATAGCATGGAACAATAAAAAATTATAGATACGTTGGAGACGTATCAAGCATCCCCAAGCTTAATTCCTACTCGTCCTCAAGTAGCTAAATGATAAAAATAGAATTTTTGATGTTGAATGCTACCAAACATATTTGTCCATGTAATTTTATTTATTGAGGCATGAATATTCAGACCCATAAGATTCAAAACAAAAGTTTTAATATTGACATAAAACAATAATACTTCAAGCATACTAATAAAGCATGACATACATGAGCGTGACATATTTTTCAAACATATTTTTGATGTGGAATGCTACCAAACATATTTTTCAACTTTCACGCAATACATGAGCGTGAGCCATGGATATAACACTATAGGTGGAATAGAATATGGTGATTGTGGAGAAGACAAAAAGAAGGATATAGTCTCACATCAACTAGGCGTATTAACGGGCTATGGAGATGCCCATCAATAGATATCAATGTGAGTGAGTACAGATTGCCATGCTACAAATGCACTAGAGCTATAAGTGTATGAAAGCTCAAAAAGAAACTAAGTGGGTGTGCATCCAACTCGCTTGCTCACGAAGACCTAGGGCAATTTGAGTAAGCCCATCATTGGAATATACAAGCCAAGTTCTATAATGAAAAATTCCCACTAGTATATGAAAGTGACAAAATAGGAGACTCTCTATCATGAATATCATGGTGCTACTTTGAAGCACAAGTGTTGTAAAAGTATAGTAGCATTGTCCCTTCTCTCTTTTCTCTCTTTTTTGGGGCTCTTTGGCCTCTTTTTTTGTTTGGTCTTCTTTTGGCCTCTTTTTTTCGTAAAGTCCGGAGACTCATCCCAACTTGTGAGGGAATCATAGCTTCCACAATCTTTCCTAGCATGGGACAATGCTCTCATAATGATGATCATCACACTTTTATTTACTTACAACTCGATACTAGAACAAAATATGACCCTATATGAAGCGTGCCATAATAAACGGAACTTGGAAGTTGCATGGCAATATATCTTGGAATGGCTATGGAAATGCCATAATAGGTAGGTATGGTGGCTGTTTTGAGGGAGGTAAATGTTGGGTGTAATGCATCAGTGAGAATTGCGCGGTACTAGAGAGGCTAGCAATGGTGGAAGGACGAGAGTGCGTATAATCCATGGACTCAACATTAGTCATAAAGAACTCACATAACTTATTGCAAAATTTTATTAGTCATCAAAACAAAGTACTACACGCATGCTCCTAGGGGGATAGATTGGTAGGAAAATACCATCGCTCATCCCCGACCGCCACTCATAAGGAAGACAATCAATAAGAAAATCATGCTCCGACTTCATCACATAATGGTTCACCATACATGCATGCTAAGGGAATCACAAACTTTAACAGAAGTATTTCTACCAATCCACAATTACTCACTAGCATGACTCTAATATCACCATCTTTATATCTCAAAACAAATGCAAGGAATCAAACTTCTCATAGTATTCAAAGTTCTTTATATGAAAGTTTTTTTTATATCCCTCTTGGATGCCCATCATATTAGGACTAAATTCATAACCTAAGAAAATTACCATGCCGTTTAGAGACTCTAAAAATAAATATAAGTGAAGCATGATAGTTCAACAATTTCTATAAAATAAAGCCACCGCCATGCTCTAAAAAGATATAAGTGAAGCACTAGAGCAAATTGCCTAGCTCAAAAGATATAAGTGAAGCACGTAGAGTATTCTAAGAAATCACGATTCATGTGTGTCCCTCTCAAAAGGTGTGTAAATCAAAGATGATTATGGAAAACTAAAAAGCAAAGACTCATATCATACAAGACGCTCCAAGCAAAACACATATCATGTGGTGAATAAAAATATAGCCTCAGGTAAATTTACCGATGGATTGAAGACGAAAGAGGGGATGCCATCCGGGGCATCCCCAAGCTTAGATGATTGGTTGTTGATACGGGGCTAACCTGGTGTAGGCCGATCTTTCACGAAAGGAGTGGATCCCAACGAGGAACATGAAGAACACGAGAGGAAACACGAGGGAAAACACGAGAGAATCACTCAAACCAACAAGAACAATCACACATGTGCTAGATCCTCATAACACAAAGAGATACAAGATCCACGATCAACAAAGGACGATACAAGTGGTAACCGGTTCTTCTCCATGAGGAGGTCTTGATGGGGGTCTTCTTCGTGAGGAGGTCTTGAATCCAACATGGATCTTCTCCGAAGAGGGCCGCAGTCTCTCTCGAGGAGTAGATCCGTATGGATGAGCGAAGCTCTATCTCACAAATGAGCCATCACAACGCTAACCCTAGCTAGGAGGAGGTGGAGGAGTATATATAGTCTAGAGCCACGAAGGATTAAGTGAGGGGTGAAGGGGTACATGGGCCTAAGCCCCGATCTCTGTGCACAGACAGGCGTTGGACGTCCGGTGGGTGTCGGACGTCCGGAGGCTCGGGACGGTCCGGACGTCCGGAAGTCTTCGGACTTCTGTAAATATCATTACGTCGCCGTGGCACCGGTCGTCCGGTGGCGCTCAGTCGTCCGACGCCTGGGAGGTGTCGGACGTCCGGTACTTGTCGATCGTCCGGCCGCTGTAGCTTTCGTCGGCTGGCCCTTCTGGATGGCTGAGTGTCCAGGCGTCGGACATCCGGTCATCCGGTGGCTGAAGCTTCCAGGCAGCTCCTTCTCTTGCTCCTCGTGCTTGGTGTACTCGCCGTCTTGTCCGTGATCTCCCTCTTGGTTCCTAGTCATGCACATCACATATGTTTGAGGTAGTAGCCATGTATCCACTACAAAAAAAATACACTTCCGTGATGATACGTGTTTGTCACAGTAGGTCACGTTTTCTGTCATGCATGTACATCCATGACAAATTCATGACAGAATCAAGATAGTCATACTGTCTGTTGTCAGAGAAGTGTTCCATGACATTACCAAAATTATCATCACGGAAGTGTCCACTTCCATGACGATAAATCGCGCGTCACAGAAGTGCTTTCGTCAAGGGTGACCGACATGTGGCATCCACAATAACAAAACGTCGTTAAGCTATCGGGTCCGGTTTTGGATCCGATAACCCGTTAACAGCCCCGACCAATGGGGATTTTCCACGTGTAAAGTCATCATTGGCTGGAGGAAACACGTGTCGGCTCACCGTTGGGACAGATGTCATCCACTCATTAGACCCAAAGCTCCTATGATATGTTGACATGTGGCACGGCCCAACAGAGGCCCATATAGGTTAAAAAGGCGGGCCCAATCAAAGGCTCGTAGCACTTACTCAGGTACTAGTGGGCCAGCCAAATAATGCCCTGCTTAATATAGGCCCATTTACGGCCCGAAGCCAGATCTGGCCCGTTAATTGTGCACCGAATATTTGGGCCCATTTACTGCCCGAAGCCAGATCTGGCCCGTTAATTGTTTGCCAAATATTTGGGCCCAATTACAGCCCAGTGACTTTCGGCCTGTTAGGGGCCCAATGTAGACATGGGCCCATTTCAAGGTAGAACAGACCAGAAGCTAGATTGGCATTTTGATCTATGGAATGCAATTTCTTTGACCCAATCCTAGATATGGATGAGGTACTGGAGTTTGTTTCTCCTAGTCATTCCAGAATAGAATGGCTTAATGGACCACAAGAGTAGTAGGCATCGATTAACGGATGCACGCATGCTGTTGACTATCAATTGAAAGAAGAGGGTCGGAAGACAACTAAAATGGGACAACTAAAAACAACATATGATTTTCTGAGTTGTGGATGGATGGACTAGCATGTCGAACAAGTTCAACATATCTTCCGGATAACCCATGCGGAGCGGTAGGACTGGCAAATTCACAACATAGGATAGGAAACTCATTGAGACCACTCTTGTTGTGATCTTTCGGTTCAAGAGAACTTCTGCCAAAATGGTTCATGGTACTTGGAAGAAGGGAATACCACGGACCTCGAGGACTATCACAAAAATTACTAATAACCTAAAGGTACGAGCAACACTAACAACATGAAGTAAGTAGGGAAATTTCGGGTTCAGAAACCCAGGAGTAGGATACCTACTACTAAGTGGCATCACGGGATGCTTTCGAGATTGGTGGCGTAATCATCATTATTGGGAACACAAAAACATGGCCATATTACCAGGTGATCCTCTAAGATGCCTAGGGTCATAATACTAGTTCCAACATATATGTCAAGGCAAGGAGTACCTCAACAGACGATTAGTGTGCTAATTTTGACCAAAAGGACACCATGAACAGGAAGGAAGAATTTGCAAATGCATCAGATAGTTTAGAAACCTGGGATGACTCGGACAGCATAACGGCTGTAAATGCTCAAAAGATTTGAGACATGCTACAAAAATGGTGGCATAACCACTCAGAAGCACAATATCAAGAGTTCGAGATCAATAGTTAACATACGGAAGTAGTAGGAACTGAAATGAAGCTTAAATCCAACAGTCCTATGAGTCTACAGATAGTAACACGTGATCCTGATAGATAGATGAGAAGGCCTAGTTCTTAATCCCCGTAGAAAAGAAGAGGTTGACTCATATCAGAAGGGCATAAGGTAAAGGAGTAAAAAGATCCTTACGTTCCCTTCCACAATCAATTCCCTTACATAACTAAAGCATTTCTAGACACAACTTCGACTGGTTTGGCTTGGTAGTCCTACAGGGAGTCAGGCTCTGATACCAAAGCTGTCAGGACCCCGATTCTAAGTCACGCCGATCTAACCTGTAACACATCATATCACTTTGCGGCCTCACGCATGGTATTCCCTCGGGTGTCGCCTTACCATGGCCCGGGACCGTTTGCGCCTTTTGGCTCACGTATATGATAGTGTCGCTAGCATCCATATGACAGAGAAGCCAGGCCGACATGACTAGTCGTGAACCCAAAGCGGCACTAACCCATGGGGACAGGCATACATGAATCAACTTCGAGCATGTCGATCAGCAGCGTGTGAATCCGGGCTGTAGCACTGGGCTAACAGGACTCGGGAACCCGGCTGCAGCGAGCTAGGCAGGACTCGGATGTCACGCGTGACATTTCCCGAAGGACAGACACATGAACGAAGTGAAACACATGCCGCCGATCAAGTGTCCGAGCGAGTAGTCTTTGGGCTAGCAGGACTCGGTGAACCGGGCTGTAGCGGACTACTATGGCTCAAGGAAGCACTAGACTACATTTCCCCATAAGAGAGGCTGCCAAGGATAAACAACTAGTTCGTTGGATCCCACACATACCAAGCATTTCAAAAATACACACAATATGCTCGATATGTGTAAATACAACATGGCATCACAACATAACTCTACGACTCAAGTATTTATTCATTAGGCTCCGAGGAGCGAGATATTACAAACATGGGTCTCATGACCCAACATACAGAGCATACAAGCAACAAGCACAAGCGGAAGTTTAACATGTCTGAGTACAGACATCTACAAATGAAAAAGGCTGAGAAGCCTGAGTATCTACTAGATCCTGCCGAGGGCACAAGATCGTAGCTGAGGTATCAAGCTAAACGTCGAAGTCTACACAGAACTACTAGCGAGACTGACGTCTCTCTGCAAAACATAAAATAAGCAAACGTGAGTACAAATGTACCCAGCAAGACTTACATCAGAACTAACTACATATGCATCGGTATCAACAAAGGGGTGGTGGAGTTTAAGCGCAGCAAGCCAGCTTTGACTCGATGGCTATCCTGAACTACGATCGCAAGTAACTCTTTTGAGGTGGCACACGAGTCCACATATTCACCATATCAATACACCACTATGGATCGCGCCGTCTCCCTATGAGAACGCCATCCATAGCACTCACGCTTATCTTGCGTATTTTAGAGTATCCACTTTCACTTGTCTATGAACTGTACAGGCAACCCAGAAGTCCTTTACCGCGGACACGTCTATTCGAATAGATCATATTAACCTTGTAGGGGTGTACTTCTTCACACACGCTCTAGCCACTTACCACCATGTACACGACGTGTATCTCGGCAACCTTCAAGCGGAAGCCTGGCGAGGGAGTCGGCCACGACCTGACTAACCACACAAGTCTCTTGTACAGGTTTATCGCCTATTCGGGTTCCATCCGCAAGGAGATCCGGCCGGGGTGTCGCTCACGGCCCCAAACGATGTGAGCAGGGTTCCCAAGCCCACCTCGACGGGTGGTTCTACGCTTGGTACACCGTGCCACGGTGCCTAGTCTGTCCCAAGCCCACCTGTACCGGGTGCCACTTGGTAGACTACTAACACTACATACAAACACCAGAAACTAGTTGCAACTCCTGGACAGAGATCAGGTTGATTAATAAGTCGAGAGGGGCACTTAAGCATTCCAATGCGTGGTAGTAACTGTTCATGGATCACAAACACAGAACTCAGTTCCTGAGGATGGTTTCAATGAGACAACCCACCATGTACTCCTACATGGCCTCTCACCACTACCTTTACCAAATCGTGTTCACACACTTAGCTCACCCACAGTAGGACATGTTCACACACCTCCAATTCATCCCCGATGAATCAGACCTGACTCAACTCTAAGAAGTAGCAGGCATGACAAACAAGCATGAATGAGTAGGCACATCAGGGCTCAAACAACTCCTACTCATGCTAGTGGGTTTCATCTATTTACTGTGGCAATGACAGGTCATGCAGAGGAAAGGGGTTCAGCTACCGCAGCATGTAACAGTTGAAACGGTGTTGTCCTAATGCAGTAAAAGAGAGCAGGAGCGAGAGAGTGGGATTGTATCGGAATGAACAAGGGGGTTTTGCTTGCCTGGCACTTCTGAAGATAATATAGTTCTTCATCGGTGTCATCGAACTCATCGTCGGTACGTCGTTTACTGAGAGGGGACAAACATCGGCAAACAAGGAAGAACTCAATCAATGCAATGCAACAATATGATGCATGATCATGACATGGCAATATGTTGTGATTTGTCTAATGCAACAGGAAGTCATTTTGATTGAAGTGGAATTCAAAGCTAGATCAAATTCTATCTCCAAGTCTATTTTCAAATTTGTCCTAATCATGTTTCATCCTAAACAGTGAGGTTAACTTGCTCAAACATGCATGAAAATGCTACAGATGGATAGATTGGATTTTTCTGATCATTTTTCATATATAATTTATTTCATTTGGAGTTACGGTTGAATTTCTATGATTTTTAGAAGTTTGAAACATTTTCTGGAATTTCCTGATTAAAATTAAATCCAGAAAAATGAATAACCGCGTCAGCACCGCGTCACTGTGACGTCAGCAAGTCAACTGCGGCTGACCAGGTCAAACCTGACCAGTGGGGTCCACTGGTCAGTCACACAGGGCTGGTTTGGGTGGATGACATGTGGGACCAGTCAACGGCCGCGTCAGCAAGGTCAATGCTGACGTGTGGGTCCCGTGTGATTATAAACTAATCTAAACAGAAATTAAACCTAGATTATTTAGGGCATGGGGCCCAGGTGTCAGTGAGCTAGGTGGGTTGGTTAGTGGGGATGTTAGCTGCTAATGACGAGCCACGTCATCTCACCGGAGTTCAGCGCCGGCGAGCACACAGACGCGGCGGCGATGATCGGGACGGCGGCTCCGGCGATCACATCGATCGCCGAGCCCATCTACGAGGAGCTGGGGCTCATGCGCATCCAACGGTGGCAGGGAAGGGCGCGAGGTAGCCGGACTTGGGCATGGCGAGGTCATCTGCGGCGGCCGGAGTTTGGCTGGGGTCGGGCTTGGCGCTACGGTGCGGGGGCGAGCAAAAGGAGGGAGCGAAACGCAGTGGAGCTCATGGCGAGGGCGATTAGGTGGTCAGCGAGCTCGGGGATGCGTTGGGGTCGGCGAATTGACGCCGGCGATCTTCGGTGCCCGTCGGTGAAGACGACAGCAATGGCGTCACTGCAGGGATCCTGGCGTCGCTTGGTGCGGTGAGGAGGAAGAGTCGGTCGAGGCAGAGCTTTGGGATGCGTCGGGGAGGTGAGGCGGTGGTTGTGGCCGTGGCAACGGTGAGCGGCGGCGATGGGCGTGTTTCGGGAAGAGAGAAGAGAGGGGGGGAAGAGAGCTGCGAGGAGGGAGGAGGTGCAGAGGGTCGAGGGGGGTGCGTGGCGTCTCGCAGAGGCGCCCGAGCCGGGGAGGCGGCAAGCAGCGGTGGTGGCGCGTGGTCACAAGACGGGCACACGCCTGGCGTCCTTCTGTCGCGAGGAAGACGACAGGGGGGGAGGCTAGTGGGCTGGGCTGGCCAGCTGGGCCAGCCAGGTGGGCTTTGGTGGGTGCCAGGTAAGAGGCCCAGGTGCTGTTCTCTCTCTCTCTGCTAATTCTGTTTCTGTTTTATTTTACTTCTGTAGGTTTGTTACATTTCTAAAAATACTTAGGCAACTCCAAAAATCACCAAACTGCACATGGCCACTACTTGGAATATATCCAGCATGGAACATTTTAGTCTGGGGGTTATTTGAGCATTTGAAATATTTTATATAATTTAAATGCCCAAACTCAAATAACTAAAGATTTAATCCAGTGACCTTAGAGTGACCTAGAAATTTGTGCATCACTTTTGACAGTGGTTTAAGACCAAGGCAGAGGTGATGCACATTTTAGAAGGGCATTTTAGGTTCATTGGAAATGTTTCATGTTGAACCTCTTTGATTTGATTTGGTGCTAGGATTTGATCAATCCCCATTTCAAGTTTCAAAATAATTTAAACAAGATGCAACAGACAAGTGCTAGCCTAGTGCAAGGTAAGGCTAGGGATGTGACAACTCACCCCCACTAAACAAGAATCTCGCCCCGAGATTCATGACGTGAGGTAAGAAGACAAAGGGGACACTAAGCATCACAAACTTCATGATCCAACTGTCTCCTCGAGGTTGTTTATTCGTTGCATATGTTGATCTTGACATCCTCGCTTTTGAGATCTTCATCCACGCAATGATGACGGAAAGAAACTCTACTAGGATTGATCTTTTCAAGGATCGAGCTATACAATATCAACTCGCAGAATGAGATATTGAAACATCTCGAGTTGGGACACAAAACACATCAAGAGGGATGGAAGAACAAACGACAGGGTTTGATTTGGTGGGTAACAATTCCACGCTTAGAAAGATGGTGGACGGTGTCAAGGTGGCGAGGAGATAATTGCCATGATCCCGTAACGGGGCACCTTGGAGAAGGTGACTCGTTGAACTACTCCCTTAAGTGGCAAAAAGAATTACTTTTGATCCATAGATCATTGACACTCTTCATACCAGCTTAAGGCAATTTACAATTGATCGTTGAAAGAGTTCGAAGGAATGACATACCCGGACTAGGATGGATGATGTGGACTACCTTGTTGAAGACAACACAATGGATGATTTTGCTTATCATCGGAAATGGATGGGACCCATGGTAGGATCGCTTTGAAGATGATCCTGGCAACAATTGCTGGGGTGCAAGCTGGGAACATAATGCAAATGCTGGGAATGTTCCAACCATCATATCTGCCTGAGATTCAGATCTGGTTAGAAACAGGATACTTCAGACTCACATGTCTGAAAAGAAAAGTTGCAACACAAATCGATGAGATGGCGTTGCGAGATTCTCAGGGGATGAACTATGATAGCAAGCTCCAAAACATGAGCTGGTTCTGCTACAAGCATGTGAACACGCTGTCCCAGACAATCATGATCACATGGTAGTCTTACAACAAAACACTACCGAATTCTGGTTAGGAACCATCAACGAGGATATCAAAGTCCTTGCGTAAGTCTAGCTCTTAATAAGAAACTTCTCCTCCTTAAACAAATCAATCAGTGGCTTGGTGTGCTAGGGATACATATAGAATGAAGGTTGCAAGTCTCCAAACCATATAATACTTCGCACATGTGCATGACTGACTTGGGATGATTCCAAAGGAAGCAAAAACAAACTTTCCCGGATCCACGGTGACAACTTACATCAAATGCACGTGAATTAGAGGAAGTCACTTTCATCCAAACATAGGCTTCATGAATGAAACACGAAGATAATGCTTACAAAGTTTTCCAACACTGGTTGATGTTCAACATGAATCATGGGGGAGACAGAATGCTGCTGATGGGCTCAACAGCAACTCATCGGAATTTCCATATCACTGGACTTCCACCATCATGTGAACACGTGATAGCATTGGTCAGACCAAAAGATGTAATGGTGTATGCTCGGGGGATCAACCACGAGTAAGACAACATTACGAACATCGATGGTACTGATTTGATTTGGTGATAGCCCATATTCAAATCAAAGTTTCTATAAGACAATAAGTCCAACAACTGATCACAGGGACCAATCGATGAAGATATCATCTTTCTTCAACTAACACACCAACACCAGGATATCCCTTTGAAACGAACTGAGTTAGGTAAGCTTTTATCTTCCAACTCTCCAAGTTGTCGTTTAGCTTAACCAACTAGCTCAGGGGTACCCAACACGGATTCTTGGAGAAGGGGTGGTTTAGAGGAAAACCAACTTGATCACGAGCTCAACATAACAGTCAGGGGACAACCTAGTAATACTTCCGAGAAGATATTCGGAAAATCACGAACCACCAATATGTTACTAAGCTCGAGAACAACCTTGCTTTTCAGGGCAAGATGATATGATCAAGGGAGCGAGGGATTGACACAATCCCAACTCATTGATCGAAAGGTGCACCAAAATAAGGACTAGGTAGCGCAATATATCTTAGAATGATGATTCAAGAACCAACACGCTAAGAATGAAATTATTGTCCATTTAACTACCAAGCAACAAGGTTGCTAGGAGTATTGATTTCACACATCACGATTCACTTGTCGGTGTTCCGGTTACAATAACACGGGGACCGAGGAATGAATAATGATGGCGAGAAGTATCACTGCATCAAGAGTTCATAGAATGGTGTGCAATTCTCATGACAATCCTGACATAAAGAAGGTAATACTTCAAGGTAGAACAGACCAGAAGCTGGATTGGCATTTTGATCTATGGAATGCAATTTCTTTGACCCAATCCTACATATGGATGAGGTACTGGAGTTTTTTTCTCCTAGTCATTCCGGAATAGAATGGCTTGACGGACCACAAGAGTAGTAGGCAACGATTAACGGATGCACGCATGCTCTTGACTATCAATTGATAGAAGAGGGTCGGGAGACAACTAAAATGGGACAACTAAAAAGAACATATGATTTTCTGAGTTGTGGATGCATGGACTAGCATGTCGAACGAGTTCAACATATCTTCCGGATAACCCATGCGGAGCGGTAGGACTGGCAAATTCACAACATAGGATAGGAAACTCACTGAGAGCACTCTTGTTGTGATCTTTCGGTTCAAGAGAACTTCTGCCAAAATGGTTCATGGTATTTGGAAGAAGGGAATACCACGGACCTCGAGGACTATCACAAAAATTACTAATAACCTAAAGGTACGAGCAACACTAACAACATGAAGTAAGTAGGGAAATCTCGGGTTCAGAAACCCAGGAGTAGGATACCTACTACTAAGTGGCATCACGGGATGCTTTCGAGATTGGTGGCCAGGATCATCACACTGGGAACACAAAAACATGGCCATATTAGCAGGTGATCCTCTAAGATGCCTAGGGTCATAATACTAGTTCCAACATATATGTCAAGGCAAGGAGTACCTCAATAGACGATTAGTGTGCTTATTCTGACCAAAAGGACACCGTGAACAGGAAGGAAGAATTTGCAAATGCATCAGATAGTTTAGAAACCTGGGATGACTCGGACAGCATAACGGCTGTAAATGCTCAAAAGATTTGAGACATGCTACAAAAATGGTGGCATAACCACTCAGAAGCACAATATCAAGAGTTCGAGATCAATAGTTAACATACAGAAGTAGTAGGAACTGAAATGAAGCTTAAATCCAACAGTCCTATGAGTCTACAGATAGTAACACGTGATCCTGATAGATAGATGAGAAGGCCTAGTTCTTAATCCCCGTAGAAAAGAAGAGGTTGACTCATATCAGAAGGGCATAAGGTAAAGGAGTAAAAAGAGCCTTACGTTCCCTTCCACAATCAATTCCCTTACATAACTAAAGTATTTCTAGACACAACTTTCACCGGTTTGGCTTGGTAATCCTACAGGCAGTCAGGCTCTGATACCAAAGCTGTCAGGACCCCGATTCTAAGTCACACTGATCTAGCCTCTAACACCTCATATCACTTTGCGGCCTCACGCATGGTATTCCCACGGGTGTCGCCTTACCATGGCCCGGGACCGTTTGCGCCTTTTGGCTCACGTATATGATAGTGTCGCTAGCATCCATATGACAGAGAACCCAGGCCGACATGACTAGTCATGAACCCAAATCGGCACTAACCCATGGGGACAGGCATACATGAATCAACTTCGAGCATGTCGGTCAGCAGCGTGTGAATCCGGGATGTAGCACTGGGCTAACAGGACTCCGGGAACCCGGGCTGTAGCAGGCTAGGCAGGACTCCGGATGTCACCGCGTGACATTTCCCCGAAGGGACAGACACATGAACGAAGTGAAACACATGCCGGCCAGTCAAGTGTCCTGAGCAGTAGTGCTGGGCTAGCAGGACTCCGGTGAACCGGGCTGTAGCGGACTACTATGGCTCAAGGAAGCACTAGACTACATTTCCCCATAAGAGAGGCTACCAAGGATAAACAACTAGTTTGTCGGATCCCACACATACCAAGCATTTCAAACATACACACAATATGCTCGATATGTGTAAATACAGCATGGCATCACAACATAACTCGACGACTCTAGTAATTATTCATTAGGCTCCGAGGAGCGAGATATTACAAACATGGGTCTCATGACCCAACATACAGAGCATACAAGCAACAGGCACAAGCGGAAGCTTAACATGTCTGAGTACAGACATCTACAAATGAAAAAGGCTGAGAAGCCTGACTATCTACTAGATCCTGCCGAGGACACAAGATCGTAGCTGAGGTATCAAGCTAAACGTCGAAGTCCACACGGAACTACTAGTGAGACTGACGTCTCTCTGCAAAACATAAAATAAGCAAACGTGAGTACAAATGTACCCAGCAAGACTTACATCAGAACTAACTACATATGCATCAGTATCAACAAAGGGGGTGATGGAGTTTAACTGCAGCAAGCCAGCTTTGACTCGGTGGCTATCCTGAACTACGACTGCAAGTAACTCTTTTGAGGTGGCGCACACGAGTCCACATATTCACCATATCAATACACCACTATGGATCCGCGCCCATCTCCCTATGAGAACGCCATCCATAGCACTCACACTTATCTTGCGTATTTTAGAGTATCCACTTTCACTTGTCTATGAACTGTACAGGCAACCCAGAAGTCCTTTACCGTGGACACGGCTATTCGAATAGATCATATTAACCCTGTAGGGGTGTACTTCTTCACACACGCTCTCGCCACTTACCACCATGTACACGATGTGTATCTCGGCAACCTTCAAGCGGAAGCCTGGCGAGGGAGTCGGCCACGACCTGACTAACCACACAAGTCTCTTGTCCAGGTTTATCGCCTATCCGGGTTCCATCCGCAAGGAGATCCGGCCGGGGTGTCGCTCACGGCCCCAAACGATGTGAGCAGGGTTCCCAAGCCCACCTCGACGGGTGGTTCTACGCTTGGTACACCGTGCCATGGTGCTTAGTCTGTCCCAAGCCCACCTGTACCGGGTGCCACTTGGTAGACTACTAACACTACATACAAACACCAGAAACTAGTTGCAACTCCTGGACAGAGATCAGGTTGATTAATAAGTCGAGAGGGGCACTTAAGCATTCCAATGCGTGGTAGTAACTATTCATGGATCACAAACACAGAACTCAGTTCCTGAGGACGGTTTCAATGAGACAACCCACCATGTACTCCTACATGGCCTCTCACCGCTACCTTTACCAAATCGTGTTCACACACTTAGCTCACCCACAGTAGGACATGTTCACACACCTCCAATTCATCCCGGATGAATCAGACCTGACTCAACTCTAAGCAGTAGTAGGTATGACAAACAAGCATGAATGAGTAGGCACATCAGGGCTCAAACAACTCCTACTCACGCTAGTGGGTTTCATCTATTTACTATGGCAATGACAGGTCATGCAGAGGAAAGGGGTTCAGCTACCGCAGCATGTAACAGTTGAAACGGTGTTGTCCTAATGCAGTAAAAGAGAGCAGGAGCGAGAGAGTGGGATTGTATCGGAATGAACAAGGGGGTTTTGCTTGCCTGGCACTTCTGAAGATAATATAGTTCTTCATCGGTGTCATCGAACTCATCGTCGGTACGTCGTTTACTGAGAGGGGACAAACACCGGCAAACAAGGAAGAACACAATCAATGCAATTCAACAATATGATGCATGATCATGACATGGCAATATGTTGTGATTTGTCTAATGCAACAGGAAGTCATTTTGATTGAAGTGGAATTCAAAGCTAGATCAAATTCCATCTCCAAGTCTATTTTCAAATTTGTCCTAATCATGTTTCATCCTAAACAGTGAGGTTAACTTGCTCAAACATGCATGAAAATGCTACAGATGGATAGATTGGATTTTTCTGATCATTTTTCATATATAATTTATTTCATTTGGAGTTATGGTTGAATTTCTTTGATTTTTAGAAGTTTGAATCATTTCCTGGAATTTCCTGATTAAAATTAAATCCAGAAAAATGAATAACCGCGTCAGCATTGCGTCACTGTGACGTCAGCAAAGTCAACTACGGCTGACCAGGTCAAACCTGACCAATGGGGTCCACTGGTCAGTCACACAGGGCTGGTTTGGGTGGATGACATGTGGGACCAGTCAACGGCCATGTTAGCAAGGTCAATGCTGACGTGTGGGTCCCGTGTGATTATAAACTAATCTAAACAGAAATAAAACCTAGATTATTTATGGCATGGGGCCCAGGTGTCAGTGAGCTAGGTGGGTTGGTTAGTGGGGCTGTTAGCTGCTAATGACGAGCCACGTCATCTCACCGGAGTTCAGCGCCGACGAGCTCACAGACGCGGCGGCGATGATCGGGACGGCGGCTCCGGCGATCAAATCGATGGCCGAGCCCATCTACGGGGAGCTGGGGCTTGTGCGCATCCAATGGTGGCAGGGGAAGGGCGCGAGGTAGCCGGACTTGGGCATGGCGAGGTCATCTGCGGCGGCCGAAGTTCGGCTGGGGTCGGGCTTGGTGCTACGGTGCGGGGGCGAGCAAAAGGAGGGAGGGAAACGCATTGGAGCTCACAGCGAGGGCGATGAGGTGGTCAGCGAGCTCGGGGATGCGCCGGGGGTCGGCGAATCGACGCGGGCGATCTTTGGTGCCCGTCGTTGAAGACGACGACAATGGCGTCACTTCAGGGATCCTCGCGTCGCTTGGTGCGGTGAGGAGGAAGAGTAGGTCGAGGCGGAGCTTTGGGATGCGTCGGGGAGGTGAGGCGGTGGCTGTGGCCGCGGCAACGGCGAGCGGCGGCGACGGGCGTGTTTCGAGAAGAGAGAAGAGAGGGGGGAAGAGAGCTGCGAGGAGGGAGGAGGTGCAGAGGGTCGAGGGGGGTGCGTGGCGTCTCCCAGTCGCCCAGCGCCGAGGGGAGCGGCAAAGGAGGTGGCAGGGCGTGGTCACACAAGACGGGCACACGCCAAGCGCCCTCTGTCGCGAGGAAGACGACAGGGGGGAGGCCAGTGGGCTAGGCTGGCCAGCTGGGCCAGCCAGGTGGGCTTTGGTGGGTGCCAGGTAAGAGGCCCAGGTGCTGTTCTCTCTCTCTCTCTCTGCTAATTCTGTTTCTGTTTTATTTTATTTCTGTAGGTTTGTTGCATTTCTAAAAATACTTAGGCAACTCCAAAAATCACCAAACTGCACATGGCCACTACTTGGAATATATCCAGCATGGAACATTTTAGTCTGGGGTTATTTGAGCATTTGAAATATTTTATATAATTTAAATGCCCAAACTCAAATAACTAAAGATTTAATCCAGTGACCTTAGAGTGACCTAGAAATTTGTGCATCACTTTTGACAGTGGTTTAAGACCAAGGCAGAGGTGATGAACATTTTAGAAGGGCATTTCAGGTTCATTGGAAATGTTTCATGTTGAACCTATTTGATTTGATCTGGTGCTAGGGTTTGATCAATCCCCATTTCAATTTTCAAAATAAGTTAAACAAGATGCAACAGACAAGTGCTAGCCTCGTGCAAGGTAAGGCTAGGGATGTGACAATATGGTCCGACGGGACATCGGGCTCACTAACGGCCCGTGATAAAGGTGGCAACAGTTAAGCCCAACGTGACTTTCGGCCTGTTAAAGGCCCATGATATTACTGGGCCAACTAAGGCCCGAGATATGTTTCAGCCTAGTAACTGCCCGTGATATACCTGGGCGAAAAATAGGCTCGGTCTACATTTCAGCCTGCTGAAGGCCCGTCGACGACTAGCGAAAATTGAGGCCCAATATGCATTTCAGCCTGCTAAAGGCCCATGATTTCATCTGGGCCGTAACAGGATAGTACAATGTTCAGCCTGTTAATGGCCCAAAGCTAACTGGGCCAAACTAAGCGCTGGGTCCACAAAGGCCCAACTAAAATATAGGCCGGTGTAAGTTGTGGGCCTCGCGCAAAGTGTGAAGGCCCCAATGGTTCGGGCCCAAGAAAGATGCAGGCCGGCCCAATTGTGGCCCGCTAAACACCAGGCCCTTTAGAGGCGAATGTTTCGGCCCGGTCGACTACATCTGATTTTTTTTCAGATAGCGAATGATGGCAGTAACTAGTAGAAATTAAGAACAAACCTAATCTATACAATAAAGAAATTAAGTAATAGTAACTAAGAATAAACCTACACTATACAATAAAGGATTTATGGTATATTACATCCACTGAGCATCAAAGTTTGCCACCAGTGATCATAACGCGCAACAAAGAAGCAGATTACAAAAACTGGGCACCATTGCATCGTAACAAAATAATACTGAACCGAGACCACTTCCAAGAAAGTTCAAGAAAGGTTAGCCTTGCACGGGAACTGCTGCGCAAGCTGCTGAGCAAGGCTGTGACACCGGCCTAGCATGTCGGTCATAGCTTCCAGGTGTAGCTGTTTAGCGATGAGGTTCTCATGGGTGTTCTCCATCTTTCTTAGAGATAGGACTTCAAGTAGAAGTTGAGTTGCAGAATGCCTTTCTGGTAGAACTTGGGACTGAAGAAGTCGAACTGATTCAGACAACGAATTCTGTGAGCTTGTCTGACTGCTAGTCTCAAGTAACTTGAACACTGCATCAAGACAAGACTTTGGGGTTGTCTCACTATCTTCAAGATGTTTTGCCTTCTTTGCTGCAATATATGTCGGGTTTGTCTCACAGCCTTCAACAGACTTGTGCATGCCATCAGGCATATCACCCTGGAACAAAGCAGACAGACGACATGTTTTGCACGTGTATAAACAAAGATGATAACTGTGCTGTCAATTCCATCCAATTTCAAATTATAAAATAAAGAGTAAGTTCAAAATATGTAACACCCCGGAAGTAACTTTCCATAATTGTAACTCCAACTCTTGCCATTTTCGGCATTGTGATATGATATTCCCTCCGTGGTTGGGTTTTTCGCCTTTTTGCATTTTGTCCATGTCATGCATTTCATATCATGTCATCATGTGCATCGCATTTGCATACGTGTTCGTCTCATGATTCCGAGCATTTTTCCCGTTGTCCGTTTTGCAATCCGGCACTCCTATCTCCCCCGGCGGCCCCTTTTACGTTTTTCCGTGTGCGGGTACTAAACCTTCTCGGAATGGACCAAGGTTTGTCAAGTGGCCTTGGTATACCACCCGTAGACCACCGGTCAAGTTTCGGGTCATTTGGAGCTCGTTTGGTACTCCAACGGTTAACCGCACTCTCGCAAAGGCCTCTTTTAAGTTGCAGCCCAACACCCCTCCAAAATGGTCCAATAACCCATCTAAGTCACTTCCATGCTCTCCGTCGTTTGATCACGATCGTGTGGGCGAAAACTACACCTCATTTGGACTCTCCTAGCTCCCTCTATGCCTATTTAAGCAAACCCCATTCCAAATCTCGGGTCTAACCCTAGCCTTCCCCTACCTCGCGCCCGGACGAAGCGTCCGCGCCGCCGGACGAAAGCGTCCGCGCCGCCCGGACATCCGCCCACCGCGCCGCCGCCGCCCGACGAATCGGGTTGCGCCACTGCCCCCGCCCGCCCTTGCCATGGGCCAGCGCCCCCGCCGGCCGGCCCCCCGCGCCATCGGGCGAGCTCCGGCCCTGCCCATCCTCCGCCCGCACCCGGCGGCTCCCGCCAAGACCGGCCGGCACCCGCCCGGTGACCTCGCTGCCCCGCCGCGCTGTCGCCGCCCGCCGGCGGCCGGCCACCGCCGCCTCCCGGCGACCTCACCTCGCCGGCGGCCCCGACCCGCCGGCGCCCTCTCCTCCTCGCCAGGCGGGCTCCGGCGAGCCAGCGCCGCCGCCGCCCGTCGCCGATCGGGCCGGATCCCGATCCGATCCCGATCTAGCCGCCCGTTGACTTCTCCCCCCCTTCTAATTCTTCTATGTTTTTAATTCTGAGATTATTTCGTGGCATTTTCAACGTAGCATATCTTTGCATCTGTAGCTCCATTTTGCGCGTATAATATATCAAAATGTTCGTCTCGAAGAGTAGATCATTTCATCTCATTGCATAATTTTCATTTGAGCTCATATTGATGCCCTAAATGCTGTTGGAAGAGGGCTATGTGATGTTAGTTTCGTTTCTTAATGTAACTTGCACTTTTGTTATTTTGCCATGATTGATGTGTGCACCCTATGAATTTGAGTCCTACATGTGTTTTGTAATATGCCATGCCATCTTTCCAGGGGTGTATGCCATGTAGTTTTGTGATCTATGTGGTGACTAGAACAAGCATGCAAAGTAGGTGTCCTGTTGTTGCTGTTTTCAGCTCTGTTTAGCTGATATTTTGATGCCATGTTAACTTGATGCTACCGAGAGATCCATGCATATTTTGAGATACTTCAGTAAGGATGTTTTGTTAAACATGTCTTGCTCTATCCATCTATGTCTTTGTTTGCAATTATGGGGTGCCATAGCTTGAGTCAATCGAGCTCTACTTTTGCTATCAAATGTTTCCTGGCAGATTGTTTACATGTTATTCAATTTTGCCTAGGTTGTTGTGGTTGATCCATGTATGCTATGTTATTGTTCTTGCCATGTATGTCTTCTATGCCATGTTTTCTTGATGTATGTATGCTTAGTTTACCATATAAGTCTCTGTAGTGAGTACAATGAGCTTGTAAACATGCCTACTTGTTATCAGTTTTTGACATGCCATGTTGCTGAATCTGTTAACAAAACTTTCGATATTGACATGGGTGTTACTATATTTTCTGATCCTTTTTGGCTTATGGTCAGTAAGGGACTTTTGTTCTATGCTTTGAGTAGATTCATGCCATGCCTTGTTTTGATATTATAAGTTCCTGTAGCATGTAGTTTTGTTGCTCTGGACATTGCAACCTGATGCTGTTTTTGCCATGTCCAGCCTGATATTTTGTGCACTTTTGCCATGCTTGTTTGAACCTGTTATGATGTGAACTAGCCGTAGCTCAGTGCTCATCTTTTGTCAAGCGTCTTGTGTAGATCACTTCCATATACTTTGTTGGTATGTTTGGGTGCAGTAGCTTAATTTCTTGTTGCTTGCTAAGTTGCATCATGCTGTTAATGGCAGTTTTGTGCCATTCTTGTTTTGCTTGTCATTTGCAAACCGTGCATCCGATTCCGGTGATCTTTATATCGATTTCAACCGAAATCATCTCATCTTTCCAGCGGTATACTTGGTTTGCCAAGTTGATGCCTGGTTCATCATTTTCCTTCCGAGGCAAGATACGCATTGCATATCACATCTCGCATATCATGTCATGTTTTGCATCATGTTGATTGTGCATTGCACCGTGATTTATTGTGGTTCCTTTGTTTGTGTTGTTGCTTTGGGTAGAGCCGGAGACGAGTACGTGAACGAGGAACCTGTTGAGAACGCTTACGAGGATCAAGCTTTCGACAACTCGAGAACATTGCGAGCAAGATGACCATACCCTCGAAATCACTTCTATCTTTGCTATGCTAGTTGCTCGCTCTTTTGCTATGCCTATGCTACGATGCCTATCACCTGCTATATCATGCCACCCATATTGCCATGTCAGCCCTAACCATCCTTTCCTAGCAAACCGTTGTTTGGCTATGTTACCGCTTTGCTCAGCCCTCTTATAGCGTTGCTAGTTGCGGTGAAGTGAAGTTTGTTCCTTGTTGAACATGGAGATGTTGTTCCTTATTGGAACATGTTTACTTGTTGGGGATATCACAATATATATATCTGCTATAATTAATGCATCTATATACTTGGTAAAGGGTGGAAGGCTCGGCCTTATGCCCGGTGTTTGGTTCCACTCTTGCCGCCCTAGTTTCCGTCATACCGTGTTATGTTCCTTGATTTTGCGTTCCTTACACGGTTGGGTGATTTATGGGACCCCTTGACAGTTTGCTTTGAATAAGACTCGCCCAGCAAGGCCCAACTTTGGTTTTACCATTTGCCACCTAAGCCTTTTTTCCCCGGTTTTCGCGAGCCCGAGGGTCATCTTTATTTTAACCCCCGGACGGTGCTCCTTCGAGTGCTGGCCTGAACTAGAGCCCTGTGCAGCGCCCCCTCAAGGCAACTTGAGGTCTGGTTTTAGTTGTATGGACTGGTCATCCGGATGTGCCCTGAGAACGAGATATGTGCAGCTCCTATCGGGATTTGTCGGCACAATCGGGCGGCTTTGCTGGTCTTGTTTTATTGTCTGTCGAAATGTCTTGTAGTCCGGGATTCGAGATTGATCGGGTCTTCCGGTAGAAGGAATATCCTTCGTTGACCGTGAGAGCTTATAATGGGCTAAGTTGGGACACCCCTGCAGGGTAATATCTTTCGAAAGCCGTGCCCGCGGTTATGAGGCAGATGGGAATTTGTTAATGTCCGGTTGTAGTAAACCCGAAGTTGACCTCAAATAAAATACACATCAACCGCGTGTGTAACCGTGATGGTCTCTTCTCGGCGGAGTCCGGGAAGTGAACACGGTGTTGGAGTTATGTCTGACGTAAGTAGTTCAGGATCACTTCTTGATCGCTACTAGTTTCACGACCGTGCTTTGCCTCTCTTCTCGCTCTCTTTTGCGAAGTAGCCACCATATATGCTAGTCGCTTGTTGCAGCTCCACCTTACAACTCTGTCCTTCCTATAAGCTTAAATAGTCTTGATCTCGCGGGTGTGATATTGCTGAGTCCCTGTGGCTCACAGATTCTACCAAAACAGTTGTGAGTTCCGACGATGCGGGCAGGTGACGAACCGAGCTCAAGTGGGAGTTCGACGAGGAACGTGGTCGTTACTATGTGTCTTTTCCTGATGATCAGTAGTGGTGCCCAGTTGGGACGATCGGGGATCTGTGTAGCATTTGGGGTATCTTCTTTTATTTTGGTTCCGTAGTCGGACCTTGAGTGTACTCTGAATGATGGATGATTATTTATGTATTGTGTGAAGTGGCATCGTAAGCCAACTATGTATCTCTTTCCTTATGTATTACATGGGTTGTGTGAAGATTACCTCACTTGCGACATTGCTTTCAATGCGGTTATGCCTCTAAGTCGTGCCTCGACACGTGGGAGATATAGCCGCATCGAGGGCGCTAAGTTGGTAATCGAGCCTTCCCCACTTAGGAGCCCCTACTTGATTGTTTGTTTGGCGTTGTTGAGTCTAGAATGGAAAATGTTTTGAGTCTTAGGATTATATATATCGAGAGTAGGATTCTTTTACTCCCCGGTCCTTCGTCGCTCTGTGAGGTCTCCCGACGAGAAGTTTTGACTCTTCTCTCCTCAAATTTCACTAAAAAAATTTAGGATCACGCTGGTATCTTGGAATCGTTCGATGGTTTTGTGACGAGAACATTGTTCTTGGTGCCTCGACATTTAGGGGTTGTGGCGGTGTCCCGGGAGTTGAGCTCCGAGGTGTTGTCGCCACAATTTTATCGTTGCAGATTCTCGAATACCGAGTTTTGCCGACATCGAAATCTCTTTTGTGCAGTTGTTGGTGAGATAACCCGATAACCCAAAGATCTTGGGCGAGCTCGAGTATTGCCATGACTTGTATAACGGATGTTTTTCAAGGTCGAGGTACACGATTTCGAGGATTTCTTGGTTATGTGTTGACGGATGGATACAATTGGATCTAGGTATTGTTAGTTTGGGTGATATATTTTGTGTCCCTCGTATCCCCAACACCAGATTGCATAACCAGAAAGTTTCGGAGTTTATAGGTGGGAATTCTAGTAGCTTACGTGATATCTTTCCGACGGATGTATGATTTGAGATTGGGGTTCAAAGTCTAGTGGTCCGCCCATTCACGGTCGATTTACTGATGGTCGCGAGACGCCTTAAAGAATCCTTGGCTATGCTGATTCGGGACGCCTTGTTTGTCATTCGTGACGTCCGCTATACGTCGTGTCCGTGTGGGCCCCACCACTAACACTTTGGGCGAAATCTCCATCATGTGTTTGTTTCGGCTCATTCTAGAAGCCAATCTTTTGTTTTCAGTTGTGATATTCGATTTTTTTCTAAGACAGATGTTGTTTCCATATCTTTATCTAAGTGGCTTCTCACCTTAATGGACGTGTGATGATTAACTTTGGAATTCATTCGTTCATTCTTGTTCGAATGTTTATTGTGAAGACTATATGTTGCAATTTCTATCCGCTGATTCAACTTGACTATTTGTCTATCAAAGGACTAACGGATGTCACCCTCTTCAGGATGGCTCCGCCAACGTCTGAATCCGGATCGTGATGATGGGAATCATCAACCTCCACCTCCACCTCCGCCTCCGGAGGCCGGCAAGCTATCATGGCAGCCACCAATGCCAATGCTCAGATGATTTTGCAGCTCTTGCAAGAACGTACTCAAGGGCAAGGCAATCAAGGAAATCAAGGTCAAGGCAACAACCAGCCACACTTTGCTACTCTCAGTCAGTTCCTCGCTAATCAGCCGAAGTCTTTCAGTTTCTGTGTCGAGGCTACAGACGCTGATGATTGGTTAGTGGACATCTGCAAGCATTTTGAATGTAGCAATGTCAGACCTGAGGACTTTGTCAAGTTTGCATCGTTTCAACTCAAGGATCAAGCTGCTGAGTGGTACCAGCAATACAAAGATTCCAGAGGAGGTCGTGTCATTACCTGGGATGAGTTCCGCCGAGATTTCAGAGCTCACCACATTCCGAAAAGTGTTGTTGAGAGCAAGCGTGAGGAGTTCCGCAATCTCAAGCAAGGCAACATGTCTGTCTATCAATACAATATCCAGTTCCAGAAGCTCGCTCATTTTGCTAAGCAAGACGTACCTGATGAAAAGAGTATGATCTATCAATTCAGAGGTGGTCTGAGAGAAGATCTGCAATTAGCTCTTGTGCTTTTTGAGCCAGATAAGTATGATGAATTCTACAACATGGCACTGAAGCAAGAAGCTGCCCAGCTCAAATGTGAGGCTTCTAAGAAGAGAATCAGGGATGCAGTTCAGTCTTCTTCTTCCTCTCAAGTGGCAGCTAAGCAGCGAAGTTATACCTTCCTCCTCCTCCGTTCCGTCAGCCTTATCGCCAGAAGAACTCAGGTGGTCGTGGATCTTCCCACCCACCCAACCCAAGCTATCGTAACAAGTCTAATTCTCAAGCTCCAAGGTCAAGTGCTCCTTACCACCGTCCGCTCTCGAGGTGACTTGCAACAAGTGTCGCAGAAGGTCACTATGCTAACAAATGCTTCAACCAGAGGTGCCTTCCGCCTCCTCCTCCTGTGAAATCTTCCAGCAATGCAGTGGTCAAGCATAATCCCAAGTCTGCAAAGGTGAACATGATGAATGCAGCGCAGGCAAAGGATTCTTTAGATGTGATAATGGGTAATCTTCTTGTTAATGATATTCCTGCAAAAGTTCTTTTTGACACTGGTGCATCGCATTCTTTCATCTCAAGACCTTTTGTGGCTATGCATGATTTGGTTACTCAAGCTTTGCCAAGACCTTTGTCTATTGTTTCTCCGGCTAAGGAGATGACTTCTCGAGTTTTGGTTCCGAATGTCGGTATCAAGATGGGCGATTATAGATTTCTGGCCAAACCAATTGTCCTTGGTGACTCGGATATTGATCTTATTCTCGGGATGGACTGGCTTTATCAGCACAAAGCTCAGCTTGATTGTGCTGCCAGGGAAATTCAATTGACTCACTCTTCTAATGATGTGATCATCTATGCCTTCGTGATGAAACCATTGGTTGTTTTCTCTCAATGAGAAGGGCGAATTGGATGCTATCTCTCGATTCCATCGTTTGTGAGTACCAAGATGTCTTTCCGTAAGAGCTTCGGGTATGCCTCCTCATCGGCCGCTTGAGTTCGTTATCGATCTTGAGCCCGCATCGAACCCGCTTGCAAGCGCCCATACAAGCTTGGACCTGATGAGCTGAAGGAATTGAAGAAGCAGCTCGATGAACAAGAGCGTCTGGGTTTGATCGACCGAGTTCATCTCCTTGGGGTTGTGGTGTTCTTTTGTCCGGAAGAAGGATGGCACGACCGACTTTGCGCCGATTACCGTCCATTGAATAAGAAGACAATCAAGAACAAGTATCCACTTACCAACATCAATGAGCTTTTCGAGCAACTCAAAGGTGCTAAAGTGTTCTTCAAGCTTGACCTTCAGATGGGTTATCATCAGATTCGATTCGTGAACAAGATATTCCCAAGACAGCATTCGAACAAGCTTTGGTTCTTATGAATATACTGTCATGTCTTTCGCCTTGTCAATGCTCCTCCAACATTCTCTCGGATGATGAACTTCATATTCAACCCCTACACCAATGAATTCGCCTTGGTCTATCTTGATGATATTTTGGTCTTCTCCAAGAATAAGAAGGATCATGCCAAACATTTGCGATTGGTGCTAGACAAGCTCGAGAGTATCAATTCTATGCTAAGTTCTCCAAATGTGAATTTTGGCTTGATGAAGTGCTTTATCTTGGTCATATCATCTCCGCCAAGGGCATCGCTGTTAATCCCGAGAAGGTGTCTGCAATTGTGAATTGGGAACCTCCCCAGAATGTCAAGCAGCTCCGCAGTTTTCTTGGTCTTGCAAGCTATTGCCGAAGATTCGTTGAGAACTTTTCCAAGATTGCAAAGCCTCTTTCCAACCTCCTCCAGAAGCATGTGAAATATGTCTGGTCTCCTGAATGTGACGTTGCTTTCAATACTCTCAAAGAGAAACTCGTCACAGCTCCTGTCTTGACTCCTCCTGATGAATCCAAGCCATTTGAAGTTTTCTGTGGTGCTTCTCTTCAAGGTCTCGGTGCTGTGTTAATGCAAGAGAAGAGAGTTGTGGCTTATACCTCTTGTCAGCTAAAGCCCAACGAAAAGAACTACCCCACTCACGATCTTGAGTTGGCGGCAGTTGTCCATGCATTGATAACATGGAGACATCTCTTGTTGGGAAGGAAAGTGGACATTTTCACCGATCACAAGAGTCTCAAGTACATCTTCACTCAACCCAACCTCAACCTCAGGCAGACTCGATGGGTCGAAATGATTCAAGAGTACAAACCAAGTATTGAATATACTCCGGGCAAGGCCAATGTGATTGCAGATGCTTTGAGCAGGAAGGCTTACTGCAACAGTCTAATCCTCAAGCCCTTCCAACCGGATCTCTCGTGAAGCTTTCCAAGCTGAATCTTCAAGTTGTTCCTCAAGGCTTTCTTGCCAACCTCATAGTCTCTCCTACTTTGGAAGATCAGATTCGTGAGGCTCAACTTCGGATGCCATGGTGAAAAAGGTGAAACGTGGTATCGACAAGGGCATTTCCAAGTACAAGTGCTTCCACATTGATGACAGAGACACTCTTTTCTTTGAGGACCGGATTGTGGTTCCTAAGGGTGATCTCGAGAAAAGTCATTATGAACGAGGCTCACAATTCGCTTCTATCCATTCATCCCGGAAGTACGAAGATGTACCAGACCTCAAGCAATCATATTGGTGGACTCGAATGAAGCGAGAAATTGCTCAATTCGTGAATGAGTGTGATGTCTGCAGAAGAGTGAAAGCAGAACACCAACGACCAGCTGGTCTCCTCCAACCTCTTGCTATTCCAGAATGGAAGTTTGATCATATTGAAATGGACTTCGTGGCTGGATTTCCAAAGTCCAAGCGTGGAAATGATGCTATCTTCGTTGTCATTGACAAGCTTACTAAAGTGGCTCATTTTCTTCCTATCAAAGAATCTATCACAGCAGCTCGGTTGGCGAGCTATACACCTCGAGGATTGTCTCCTTGCACGGCATTCCACAAGTGATCTCTTTGCACCATGGCAGCATCTTTACCTCCAAGTTTTGGGATTCTTTTCGAAGGCCATGGGCACCAACATTCGTTTCAGACAGCTTTCCATCCTCAAACAAGTGGCCAAGTTGAGCGAGTTAATCAAATCCTTGAAGATATGCTCGGGGATTGTGTCATTTCTTTCGGTATGAAGTGGGAAGATTGTCTTCCATATGCCGAAGTTCTCCTACAACAACAGCTTCCAAGCGAGTTGGGCAAGGCCCCATTCGAAATTCTCTATGGCGAAAGTGTCGTACTCCTCTCAATTGGTCCGAGACAGGTGAACGCCAACTTCTTGGCAATGACTTGATCAAGTATGTAAGAAATGTGCAAAGTCATTCGTGAGAACCTCAAAGCCGCGCAATCGCGCCAGAAGAGCTATTATGATGATAAGCACCGTGATGTGGCTTTTGGAATCGGAGACCATGTCTACCTCCGCGTCTCTCCAATGAAAGGCACTCGTCGCTTCGGTATCAAAGGGAAGCTTGCCCCTAGATACGTGGGTCCTTTCAAGATCATTGGCAAAAGAGGCGATCTCGCCTATCAACTTGAGCTTCCGTCCAACTTCGCAAATGTGCACTATGTGTTTCATGTGTCACAGCTTCGCAAGTGCTTCAAGACTCCTGAACGCGCTATCAACTTCGAAGAAATTGACCTTCAAGAAGATCTCTCTTATCATGAGCACCCTGTTGCTATTCTTGAAGAAACCGAGCGCAAGACTCGCAACAAGTCAATCAAATTCCTGAAAGTGAAGTGGTCACACCATTCCGACCGAGAAGCCACCTGGGAGCGCGAGGATCACCTCCGTTCCGAATATCCGGAGTTCTTTCAGTCCTAGATCTCGGACGAGATCCTCTTGTAGTGGTGGAGTGTTGTAACACCCGAAGTAACTTTCCATAATTGTAACTCCAACTCTTGCCATTTTCGCATTGTGATATGATATTCCTCCGTGGTTGGGTTTTTCGCTTTTTGCATTTTGTCCATGTCATGCATTTCATATCATGTCATCATGTGCATCGCATTTGCATACGTGTTCGTCTCATGATTCCGAGCATTTTTCCCGTTGTCCGTTTTGCAATCCGCACTCCTATCTCCCGGCGCCCCTTTTACGCTTTTTCCGTAAAGGGTACTAAAGCTTCTCGGAATGGACCGAGGTTTGTCAAGTGGCCTTGGTATACCACCCATAGACCACCGGTCAAGTTTCGGTCATTTGGAGGTCGTTTGGTACTCCAACGGTTAACCGTGACTCGCAAAGGCCTCTTTTAAGTTGCAGCCCAACACCCTCCAAAATGGTCCAATAACCCATCTAAGTCACTTCCATGCTCTCCGTCGTTTGATCACGATCGTGGGGAAAACTACACCTCATTTGGACTCTCCTAGCTCCCTCTATGCCTATTTAAGCAAACCCCATTCCAAATCTCGGGTCTAACCCTAGCCTTCCCTACCTCGCGCCGGACGAAGCGTCGCGCCGCCGGACACGCCCGCCCTTCACCGCGCCGCCGCCGCCCGACGAATCGGGTCGCGCCACCTGTCCTGCCGCCTTGCCGCCCCGCCATGGGCCCATGAGGCCCACGGCCGCCCTCCCCGCGCCATCCGGCCGAGCTCCGCCCCCGGCCCATCCTCCGCCCGCACCCGGCCGGCTCCCGCCGCCCGCGGCCGGGCAACTCCGCCCGCCGGACCTCGCGGCCGGCCCGCGCCGGTCGCCGCCTTCCGCCGGGCCGCTGCCGCCGCCCTCCGCCTGGCGACCTCACTCCGGCCGGCCCCGACCCCGCCGGCGCCTCTCTCCTCGCCGGGCAAGGCTTCGTGCGCCAGCGCCGCGCGCCGCCGTCGCCGATTGGGCGGATCCCGATCCGATCCCGATCTAGCCGCCCCGTCGACTTCTCCCCTTCTAATTCGAGATTATTTCGTGGCATTTTCAACGTAGCATATCTTTGCATCTGTAGCTCCATTTTTGCAGATAATATATCAAAATGTTTGTCTCAAGAGTACATCTCATTGCATCATTTTCATTTGAGCTCATCTTGATGCCCGAAATGCTGTTGGAAGAGGGCTATGTGATGTTAGTTTCGCTTTCTTAATGTAACTTGCACTTTTGTTATTTTTGCCATGATTGATGTGTGCACCCTATGAATTTGAGTCCTACATGTGTTTTGTAATATGCCATGCCATCTTTCCAGGGGTGTATGCCATGTAGTTTTGTGATCTATGTGGTGACTAGAACAAGCATGCAAAGTAGGTGTCCTGTTGTTGTTGTTTTCAGCTCTGTTTAGCTGATATTTTGATGCCATGTTAACTTGATGCTACCGAGAGATCCATGCATATTTTGAGATACTTCAGTAAGGATGTTTTGTTAAACATGTCTTGCTCTATCCATCCATGTCTTTGTTTGCAATTATGGGGTGCCATAGCTTGAGTCAATCGAGCTCTACTTTTGCTATCAAATGTTTCCTGGCAGATTGTTTACATGTTATTCAATTTTGCCTAGGTTGTTGTGGTTGATCCATGTATGCTATGTTATTGTTATTGCCATGTATGTCTTCTATGCCATTTTTTCTTGATGTATGTATGCTTAGTTTATCATATAAGGCTCTGTAGTGAGTGCATTGAGCTTGTAAACATGCCTACTTGTTATCAGTTTTTGACATGCCATGTTGCTGAATCTGTTAACGAAACTTTCGATATTGACATGGGTGTTACTATATTTTCTGATCCTTTTTGGCTTATTGTCAGTAAGGGACTTTTGTTCTATGCTTTGAGTAGATTCATGCCATGCCTTGTTTTGCTATTATAAGTTCATGTAGCATGTAGTTTTGTTGCTCTGGACATTGCAACCTGATGCTGTTTTTGCCATGTCCAGCCTGATATTTTGTGCACTTTTGCCATGCTTGTTTGAACCTGTTATGATGTGAACTAGCCGTAGCTCAGTGCTCATCTTTTGTCAAGCGTCTTGTGTAGATCACTTCCATATACTTTGTTGGTATGTTTGGGTGCAGTAGCTTAATTTCTTGTTGCTTGCTAGGTGGCATCATGTGTTAATGGCGCTTTGTGCCATTCTTGTTTTGCTTGTCATTTGCAAACCGTGCATCCGATTCCGTGATCTTTATATCGATTTCAACGAAATCATCTCATCTTTCCAGCGGTATACTTGGTTTGCCAAGTTGATGCCTGGTTCATCATTTTCCTTCCGAGCGCAGATACGCATTGCATATCACATCTCGCATATCATGTCATGTTTTGCATCATGTTGATTGTGCATTGCACCGTGATTTATTGTGGTTCATTTGTTTGTGTTGTTGCTTTGGGTAGAGCCGGGAGACGAGTACGTGAACGAGGAACCTGTTGAGAACGCTTACGAGGATCAAGCTTTCGACAACTCTGAGAACATTGCAGGCAAGATGACCATACCCTCGAAATCACTTCTATCTTTGCTATGCTAGTTGCTCGCTCTTTTGCTATGCCTATGCTACGATGCCTATCACCTGCTATATCATGCCACCCATATTGCCATGTCAGCCCTAACCATCCTTTCCTAGCAAACCGTTGTTTGGCTATGTTACCGCTTTGCTCAGCCCTCTTATAGCGTTGCTAGTTGCGAGTGAAGTGAAGTTTGTTCCTTGTTGAACATGGAGATGTTGTTCCTTATTGGAACATGTTTACTTGTTGGGGATATCACAATATATATATCTGCTATAATTAATGCATCTATATACTTGGTAAAGGGTGGAAGGCTCGGCCTTATGCCTGGTGTTTAGTTCCACTCTTGCCGCCCTAGTTTCCGTCGTACCGGTGTTATGTTCCTTGATTTCGCGTTCCTTACACGGTTGGGTGATTTATGGGACCCCCTTGATAGTTCGCTTTGAATAAGACTCGTCCAGCAAGGCCCAACTTTGGTTTTACCATTTGCCACCTAAGCCTTTTCCCCCGGGTTTTCGCGAGCCCGAGGGTCATCTTTATTTTAACCCCGGACCAGTGCTCCTTCGAGTGCTGGCCTGAACTAGAGCCACGTGGCGCCCCTCAAGGCAACTTGAGGGCTGGTTTTAGTTGTATGGACTGCTCATCCGGATGTGCCCTGAGAACGAGATATGTGCAGCTCCTATCGGGATTTGTCGGCACAATCGGGCGGCTTTGCTGGTCTTGTTTTATTGCTGTCGAAATGTCTTGTAGTCCGGGATTCCGAGATTGATCGGGTCTTCCCGGTAGAAGGAATATCCTTCGTTGACCGTGAGAGCTTATAATGGGCTGTTGGGACACCCTGCAGGTAATATCTTTCAAAGCCGTGCCCATGGTTATGAGGCAGATGGGAATTTGTTAATGTCCGGTTGTAGTAAACCCGAAGTTGACCTCAAATAAAAATACACATCAACCGCGTGTGTAACCGTGATGGTCTCTTCTCGGCGGAGTCCGGGAAGTGAACACGGTGTTGGAGTTATGTCTGACGTAAGTAGTTCAGGATCACTTCTTGATCGCTACTAGTTTCACGACCGTGCTTTGCCTCTCTTCTCGCTCTCTTTTGCGAAGTAGCCACCATATATGCTAGTCGCTTGCTGCAGCTCCACCTTACAACTCTGTCCTTCCTATAAGCTTAAATAGTCTTGATCTCGTGGGTGTGAGATTGCTGAGTCCTTGTGGCTCACTGATTCTACCAAAACAGTTGCAGGTTCCGACAATGCCAGTGCAGGTGACACAACCGAGCTCAAGTGGGAGTTCGACGAGGAACGTGGTCGTTACTATGTGTCTTTTCCTGATGATCAGTAGTGGTGCCCAGTTGGGACGATCGGGGATCTGTGTAGCATTTGGGGTATCTTCTTTTATTTTGGTTCCGTAGTCGGACCTTGAGTGTACTCTGAATGATGGATGATTATTTATGTATTGTGTGAAGTGGCGACTGTAAGCCAACTATGTATCTCTTTCCCTTATGTATTACATGGGTTGTGTGAAGATTACTTCACTTGCGACATTGCTTTCAATGCGGTTATGCCTCTAAGTCGTGCCTCGACACGTGGGAGATATAGCCGCATCGAGGGCGTTACAAAATATCAATAGCATAATTTGGCATTGTTCATAATGCGGGGAGCTTCACCACACTACTGGATTACCATGTCAACATAACAAGCATAGATGAAGGGCAAAGAAAATCATTGTATCTATTTTGGTTAATGTGAATGGCATGTTGTTCATATCATCAGCCACATCAGTAAGATAAAACAGGAGATGACAAGGTGCAAACGTGGGCTGCTTCACAACACACTGGATTATAGATCCACAAAAACAAGCATACATATAGGGAGTATTGAGTAATTTGCATGGTATGAATAAGGAATTTGGTTTTACAAGTAAAACTTAGAACTTACGGTTCTTGCAAACATGCATTTTGGTAGAAACAGCAAACTAAACAACAGTAAACGATAGGGAGTATGAGCAAATTAAATAGTAGTTGAGGATAAAAGCTTTAGAAGGACTGACTTACATTAACAGTTAACACCGGCTTTATACTGCCCTTCTCCATGTCAAGTGAAGGATAACTCAAGAATTTCAGCACGGAATCTTCTTCATAAGCATTGTCTGTACTCTACATTTTGTAGAGAGTAATTATAGATATGATAATAATGGAAGGGATAGAGGATAATGAAGATAAGATGTAGATTAATGCTACATAATCAACTACCAATCCCTGGAAGTACAAACATTACAAGACAAAATGTACTAACAAGAGCAATGGGCTACACTTCTGCACTGGCATTGTCTGTGTATTCTACTTTTTTGGTAAGATTAAATATAGATATGATCTTTTTAGTAAATGGTGGGCGAGGGAGATAAGATGCAGAATGCTACACAATTAACCAACCCCTCTTCCCATAATACAAGAGTGTTTTGAACACTGGTTACTGTACAAAACATTCTTATATTATGGGACGGAGGGAGTAGTTGTTAATGTAACTAAAGTGATAGACGATGTTCAGTCCTTACAAGAGGACTGCAGAGCTAAACCTCTTCAAAACCATTGGGTTGATTCTAAATTTATGTAAGAGTCCATACGGATCTTATAATGTCCACCAAATGGAAGATAACGAGTCTAACATGTGCAGTGATGCTACATAATCAAACAGCTATGAAAGTAAGTATGGTCATACAGGGCAAGAGGTACTCACAAGAGCAATGCAGTGTGCAGTATAGTTGCGAGATTCTGTGGTCCCTTGAGAATGAATGTTCTTCTGCTAACAGTTTTCGTACAAGTGAGATGTTAAGGCAAATGCAGAAATGTAGTTCAAATTGTGATGTGATATCATAGATAGTACCTTACGCTGCAGCCGAGACCAATATGTAACAAGATTATTCCAGTCACCGTCGGATAAATTTAGCACCAGAAACTTTATAGAAATTTCGTTTAGAGGCTTGCCATCGAAGTGCGCTTGCCTCAGGTAGGAACGATACTTCATCAACGAGTGCTTGAAAAGCTCAACTAACCCTTGCTCGTCTTCACAATCCAGTTTGGTCCTCGCCTATTTAAAAGAAGGAAATCTTGTGTCTTCTGTCAGCAGAAACATATGCAGTAATGATCATGAATAACATTAGTACATTACTGACGAGTAAGTTGCGGAGGAAGACTGGAAATTGTTCCGTGTCTACGGTATAATCTTTCCATGAAGGAAAGATGCGCACAAAGTTCCTGACAAAAATATAAGCTTTGTCTTCTAAACTGGGAAGAAATGGAACAGGGGTCCTATTTGCTGTAATTGGGGCTCTCTCTGGTTCGAAAAGGGATTTGGCAACTGGATTTGGTGTACTCTTTGCTGGAATGGGGGTTTTGTGTCGTAGAGCTGGTGCTATGTCAACTGGCATAATCATAATGTTTGCTACAGTTGGGGTCTGCTGAGTTGGGGCATCAGGAATGACCAGTGTAGTAGGGCTAGAGTCTGCTAGAGTTGGGATGTTTTGTGGGTCAGGTGATATTGCAACTACACCTAATGGGCTATTTTATTTATCAGGTGCCACTACCTTTTCCAAATACTTTTCTTGTGCTCCTCCACGATCAGCAATCACCCTCTTCCTTTTGAACGTCTGATACACAAGAACAACATTTGAATGGATAAATATGGTATGATGACAGATGGAATATGTACAGAAAATGGATTGGCGGGGCGTATTCACATACACGATGTGTAAACTAAGCTAATGGCAGTTCAACAAAGTAGAAGCAATGCAAAGCATCAATTGCAAGATATGTGCGACAAATATAACCTTGGAAAGTTATAGCTAGCACCTTGATGGGTGAATAAGATAGGGCATCTTCCTCTGACTCCTCCACTAGGGAGCTACATTGACTTAGGTCTCCCTCTAGCTCAGAATCACTGTTAGGATCATATTCTGAGCATGAATCTGTAGGTGGAGAGCGTTTGCATTGCATTTCATCCAGACTTGATTTCAGTCCCTTAATGCCAAGTTCGACAGCCATGGCATTGTTCTGCTTTATTCTTTTCATGCACGCAAGCTCATAATCATTATGATGCTGTTCAGAATCTGAGATTCATGAAAACATAAAAAGTAGTTAGATTATCTATGGAATGCATTACGGATTCAACTCGAAGAGTGTCTCCCTATAAACCCCTGCATATGCAAAGTTCACCCCCAACTATGCTTTGATTGCACACACACGTAAATAAAAACCCTTATGTCTCTATAACAAAGTGATACACATTTCAAAACTGAAGTAGGAACATTAGAATCATATGAAATTCGTATTTGAACAAATAAACTAAGGAATTATGAGTGGCATATTGTTTAGCTTCAAGGGTGGAGTGTTGGTAGTGCGACACAAAGCAAGTAGGCAGATTGTATTTCATGTAAAAGATCTAAGCCTATGTAAAAGTTGGAAATGATACTTTCTTTCTATACAATGCAGTGTTTGTTGCCCACACATGATGGAAGAGATTATATAGAAAAATACTATTTAGTCATGTCTATGGTTGCAGTATTTAGAAACAGGTTGGTCCACCCTAAAAGAATATTGACAAGAAATATGACAAGGCAAGCATAGATGTAGTGAATCAATCATTTACTTGTGAGCTTACTAGGACAAGTATGCAGAATTGTAACTGCAGTAAGAGACCGTCCAAAATCTGAATCAAGAAGTTTGTCTAGCACTTATTGTTTGCAACTAATCGACGTGAATGATTGGATGTTATATCGAATGAGTAAGAAAGACAAGTAAAATTGTCAACAAACCTGGCTTGCAGTAGTAATCTGGGTCAATGTCACTACGACCAACAATCCAAAATGACTAGTGTGTGTTCCTAGGGCCGGAATTTTGAAAACCATGTGAACTTTACAGGTACTAAAGATTACTGAAATACATCTGAACCATTAAGTGTAGGTAGCACTGAGCACACAACAAACCCTAATGACAGTCCTGCCTAATGAGTAATGAATCAATTAGAAAATGGGTGATGAGGAGTGGCTGCTGAGTGTTGAGGACTTATCTCAGGATAAATCGGGCTGGCTTAGTGGGTGCTACACGTCTGAGCCCAGAACGGACTGGGAAGGTAGGCACGGCGGCGCGCCCGGGCAGCGGTGACGCTGTTGGGCGAGCGGCTCCTGACCTCATGTTAGTTCGGCGTCTCCTCCTAGAGTCATGCCGTCCGGGGGCGGCAAGTCGCCGGCGTGGCAGGCGGTGAAGTAGTAGAGATCGAAGCGCAGTAACAGAGGGGAATCGGGTGCAGGATGACCCAAAATCCTGTGGTGGGCCGCCCACTGTGGGCACCTCAGAGAGATACACCCGAGCGGTGAACATGCATTTTCGAAACTAATTTAGGAACATTTAACTGACCAATTAAACGAATCTATTTCAATAATATGATATTCGTATTTGAACAACTAAGCTTGTTTAGCTTGATGGGTCGAGCAGTGCTATTATGACATGAAGCACGTATTTTGATTTTATAGTGATCATAAAAGGGGGAAACCGGAGAAATGATATTTAGCAGCCATTGTTTGCTTCGAACTAAGAACTAAATTCTAAGAGCTGAAAAGAAAGTAGAGTAACCAAGTTAAGATCTATTTTCTGGTTGAGATCAAAAAGTTGAGGAGATATGAAGTACCACCTCTCTTGCGGCGCCGTGTAGGCATAGGGGGTGCGATGGCTGTTGGTGGCGTTGAAGTAGATCTGCGACGGTAGACGGGTGCATCGGGAGATAAGTCCCGTTGCGGTGGAAGAGAAGGTCGTTTGAGTGGCCCCGACAAAGAGGACGACGGCGTCGATGAAGCGAGAGGACGCGATGCAAGGCTCTTGGTCCATCGCCGTGGATGAGAAACGTCCATCTCTAGTAATGGACGACGCGGTCTTGGTAGGCGCTCCGGCATGGTGGAGGACGGTGGCGATGGATGTGGTGCAGGACGGCGGCGATGGATGTGGTGGAGGACGACGGCGATGGATGGGGTGGCGGACGGAGGCTGGTGTGTTGATGGTGTTCTAGCGCGGATGGTGTATGAATGGGAAAATGGAGGGAGAGGTATGGGGAACCATGTTTTTGGGATGCGCCTGTCTGAAATATGGGGAAGTTATGAACTTAGCCCCCGTTTAAAATTTGGACGTTTCGTCGATTGGGGATACGACGGTAATCTCGCATCTCGCCAATATTTGCCCAGAGCGATTTCGGGCGAGGAGAGGGTGGTTGGTGCCCACGGTGTATGAACGGGGCTGACAGGTAGGGCGGTTGTGTCATGTCTGAGTGAAGTTACAAACCTTCCCCTATTGAAAATATTTGCCTACATCGATTTCGGCTGAGTCGAGTTTGTTTTGCCGCCCATCGTGTATGAATGGGGAAATGGAGGGAGAAACGGAGGTCTTTCGGACGAGCTTGAATCAAATGTGTTTTGCCGCCCATGTTTGGTGCCCACCGTGTCGGAATGGGCTCAGAGGCGGTCGTGTCATGTCTAATTGAAGTTACTATCCTACCCCTATTTAGAGCAGTGGAAATTGGGCCGATGGATAGTCCGTGTAATCGGTAGATAGTAATTTCCATCTCCCAAACACTTGGCTTTGGGCAGCCGACGTTGGAGTGGACATTTTGCCGCTTCTTTCGAATTTTGGGACAATAAGAATCCACATTTACTCTGGCAACTAAATTCGAATCCATTTTGTATTCCTATACGAATCTTTATACATCATTCTATGTGTTTTTATATATCTTCAAAAGGACGACAAAGATGTATTCCACTGTCATATATGAATATGGTTTACAAATGCGGATACTCAAATTCAGAAGCTAGAATCCACTTTAAGGTGAATTCGAATATTTGGAACACTTCATGTCCAACTCAAATGTCACACGCAACATAATGTGTACTCCCATTTAGATATGTACACAAGCAATGTATCAAGATTCAAATACCGAGTCAATCAACCAAGAATGTATAGAACTAACAGACATATAAACACTAATAGAGTATATGGATCAATAATATCAACTAACATACATAAGCCAGGCCGCTGTACTTTTGTTTGCTACAAAAACATCCTTTTTTAGCCAAGCGTAGGATCTTCATCCAACCGCCTGAAAATGGTCGACTCACCCAAATGACAAAAGTCACGCGACTTGCATGCAAACATGCCTTTATATTCAGTACCATCATCATACCTGCTTAGCACTGCTCCTGAATCCATGAAGCTAAACAACTTGCCACTCATAATTCCAGACTTGTTGCTTAAATACGAATCTGATATGATGCTGATATTAGTAAAACAGATAAAGTTTAATTGGTCAGCTAATGTTCCTACTTTACTTTCGAAAAGCACGTGCACCACATATAGAGAGACAACAGGGAGTTGCATTCTTAATGCGCTCTGGTTCATCATGTGTGGGCACTGTGCAACGGACATTTTATTATCCTAAATCTGCTTGCTCTTCTTTAGCATGTTCCTCTTTCGTTCTTCTTTAATAATTACTCTCTCCATTCCTAAATACAAGTATTTGTATATATTCCACCATGGACTACATATGGAGCAAAATGAGTGAATCTACACTCTAAAATGTATCTGTATACAGTTGTATGTGATCCATGTGGAAATCTCTACAAAGACTTATATTTTGGAATGGAGGGAGTATGACAGTAGTACAGTATGTTCCTTGTAGTGAAGATGAGGAGGGACATTTGCAGTGTAGAGCTCTATACGGTCAGTTGTGATGGACAATTTGAACTCTTCGGGCCTCTTTGATTCGTAGGATTTTGTAAACATAGGAATATGAATTGTAGTGGCATTTGAGAGTTACACCGATATTAACAGTACCACACCTTCAGTTGAAGAGAGCTGGTATCCGAAGCCTTTCTAGCCGTACTAGCAATACTTGCACATATATTCCAGCAAGTTCCACTTTGCTGATTTTACTCCTGATGCTTACGGTTTTCGCATTATATCTACACTATGATCTGTCTAGCTGCTTTATGTCGCACTAGCAGCAGTCCACTCTTGAAGCTAAACAACACACTAATCATAAGTCCAAATCTTACTTCTTCAAATACGAATTGTGATATGATACTGATATTCGTTAATAGACACACATTTAATTGGTCAGGTAATGCTCCCACTTGATTTTCCAAATGCATGTGGCCACATATAGAGAGACAGCATGGAATTGCATTTCTTTGGGGGCTGTGATTCATCATGAGTGGGCAACCAACATTGTATGCAATGAAGCGGAACCTACATAATATGCTTCCTCTTCCGTTCTTTAACATGTTCTTCTTTTGTTATTTTGTATTTAGTACGTACAGTATGTTCCTTGTCAGGAAGGGGAGTAGGGACATCTGCAGTCAACAGCTGATAGAGCTGGGCTGTACGTGATCGATAGGCTTTCAATTAGTAGCGGCAATACAACACCATATTTTCCAGCCAGTTCCACTTTCCCGATTTGTATATCGTGGTTATTGTGTACCCCTTTTATGTACACTACGATCTGCCTAGTTGATGTGTGCTCTTGTTATCATGGTTTGGCAATAAACTCTCTATACAGTATATTATGAACCTATCATATGCCAACTATCCTTTCTTCTGGAGCCTATTTTTTTGTGTACTTGTGCCAGATTATATTAATGCACGCACCATATTACATCACACATGAGCTCTCTCATCAGAATCCAGTGATAGCACACAAGGGTTTACAGGGGCGCCCCTATATTTGAATATCCTCTGCATTACAAAGATAATCTCACTACTATTTATGTTTTCATGGTTCTCGATATTATACGTAATTACAAAGTGAATATCGAATCTGCGATCGAAGAATATTGTGGAACACTGCAACGACTTACAAAATTGGCACCAAGGCATTGAGTGCCATTCTGGATGCAATGAAACTCATACGCTCCCCACCTGTAGATTCTTGTTCAGAATATGATCCTAATGACTATTCTGACCTCGAGGAGTCAAAGGCAGATGGCCTGTCCTATTCACCCATCAAGGTGCATGTTCTAATTTCGCAAGGTTTTATTGATTGTGCGTATCTTGCATACGTTTTCTTGCATTTCTTCTACTTTGTTGCACCGCCATTTGCTTAGTTTACTCATCATATATGTCAAGATGCCATGCCCATCCATTATCAAGACATATTCCATCTGTCATCATACCATATTTTTTCACTCAAATGTTGTTCTTGTGCATCAGACATCAAAAAGGAAGAGGGTGATTGCCGAACCTGAAGGAGCACCAGCAAAGTCCTTGAAAAATGTGGCGGTGCCGGAGAAATCAGACAGCACCCCACTTATATTGGTTGTACAACCAGTGACACAAAATGTAGGGCCGACTCCAGCAGACCGTACCCATACTTCACTGGCCACACAACTAGCTCCACCACACAGGACCTGCACTCCAGCAAAAGGTATGCCGATTTCAGCTGCCATAGCACCAGCCGTACCACAGAAAAATCCCACTCCAGCAAAAAGTACAACAAGTCCACCGGCCGAAGACCTATCCCAACTGCAGAGATGGCCAATTCCTGCTGATTGGAACCCCATTCCAGTTATTCCTAGTTTAAAAGGCAATGATTTCAATGTTGTTTGGGACTACGTGCATATATTCCCATCATGGGAAGATTATAGTGAAGACAAACACCATTTTCACATCTTCCTGTCCCACTTACGTGAAAGTGCTATTATTCATGGTGATTATTTTCTTGTTTTCTGCTGATTGAACACATCAATGATTTACATTACATTGTTGTAAGTAGGCGAGGGTCAATCTGGATAGTCATGATGAGCAAAGCTTGCTTGTGCTTTTCAAGGAAGCATTGCAGCAGTATCGGTGTTACCTGAGGAAATCACACTTTGATGGCAAGTTTATAAACGAATTTTCGGTGAAGTCTCCTATGCTAAATTTAGAAGACATTGAATGGAAAAACCCTGTTATGCACTGGTCTCGTTCCCAACATGAGGTACTATCTATGATATCACATGACAATTTGAACTTCTACTTTTGCGCATGTGCCTTATGGATCTTTTTGCAGGAAATCTGCTCGAAGAAGAATTCCGGTTTGAAAAGAACGACAGGATATCACAAATATGCTGCCCGCTGGTTTGCTCTTGTTAGTACGTGTTTTCCTGTATCACTATACTTGCATTCATACCTGGTTCATTATGTGACTGCAGTATGCATGATAGCTTTCTTATCAATTGTTCGCTCCAAATTATCTGATCTGTATGAATGGTTACATTAGTGTAGAATATATCCAATTCCAATGAATTTTTTTAGCTCTGCATTGTTCTTGTAAGTACCTGTTGTCCTTTATCAGTGTACTTATATTGACAGGTAGTTGTTCATATACCATCACTCTGCAGCTTATTTTCCTTTGCCCTCCATTTTCTACACATCAGATCTGTATTTACTCTTACCATAAGGTTGGATAACACAGATGGTATTGAAGAAGTTTAGCTCTGCATTGCTCTTGGCTGTACCTTTTTCCTGTATCGCTGTACTTACATTTATAGCTACTTGGTTATGTAGCATCACTCTTCATCTTATCTTAAATATTCTCCATTTTTTTCTTATATTATCACATCTATATTTACTCTTAACAAAATGTAGAATAAAGGCAATGCTTATGAAGATGCTTTATAGAGCCTGTCTTCACCAATAATGTAAGTTTGTCCTTCTCAAGCCTTCAAACTTTGTTGTGTATATTTGGTTAGGCATGACTGCAACAGCTATTTATTTTTGGTGTTTGCATTGCATGTTTAAAGTTTATTATGTAGTTCATAAACAAAAGTTTGTCCTTCTCAATTTGAGTTTTCAGTTGTACAACCAAGTTCCTTCTTCATACCATGTAAATTAAACTGTACAAAGCAAGTGATCTTCTTTTGCACTCCATGTATGCTTCTGTTCTTGATCCGTAATCCAGTGGTGTGGTGAACCTACCCACTACAACACAATGTCATATTCTGCAATGTCTTAACTATGAACAATGTCATATCATTCTACTATTATTTAAATCGTCTCTTTATTTGCCAATCTGAAATGGGATAAATTGACAGCACACTAACCATTGATACTTATGAGTTCTTGATCTGTAATCCAGTGGTGTCGTGAAGCTCCCAACTCCTTCACAATGTCATTTCCTGCCATTCTTAACCTGAACAATACCATGTTGTGTGAATGCTATTTTAAACTATGTCACTTTATTCGTCAGTAAGAAATGTGATGTATTGTCAGCACTGATACTTATATGTGCAAAACTTTTCATCTGTCTGCTTGTTTATCTTTCAGAACGAGGAGGATATAAGTGTCAAACAAGCACAGTCTGATCAGCTTGTGCTGCAGCTCCCGAGTAGGGCTAACCTTTCTTGAACTCTATTGAAGTGTTGTCGGTTTAGTATATTATTTTTTCGGTGTGTTTATTTGCATTGGTGGCGATCTTTGATGCCGAGTGTATGTAATCTGCTGTCTGCTTGTGCTTTATTATCATAGTGGCGAACTTTGATGCGCAGTGGATGTAATATGCCGTAATTTCTTTATTGTATAGTCTAGCTTTTTTCTTATTCACGATGCATCAGTTATTTTACTGTATATATTCTGTCTTCGCAGTAAACCGGCCAAACCGTAAAATTATGGTACATAATCAGGCCGTCATGCAAATCACTATGTATGATCTGCATCATGGCCCAGTCTTGGTCTGTTAACAGGCCTAAATGTAAACTGGCACACTAGTAGATTCGGGCCTTTAATAGGCCGAGTAAACCGCCGGCCCTATTTTCGCAAGAAAACTCAATGGGCTTTTAGGAGGCTGAAAAGTAGGTTGGGCCTGAAACGTGCCGAACAGCCCACGGGCCGGCATCAGGCCAAAATAGACCCCAACACATGATTGTGCCAACCACATCACGAGCCATTAACGGGCCAAAATTGTCTCTGTCTTTGTTTGGCCCAATCAGATTATCGGCTGTGAGCAGGCCGGATGCAAACCGGGCCGTAGTTAGGCCCAACTATGTGACGGGCTTTTAACATGCCGAAATAAATATAGGGCTGAAATGTTAAATGGGCCTTTAACAGGCCGAAACTAATATCAGGCTGAATTACTAAATGGGCCTTTAGCAAGTGGGCCCAAAAGCATAGCGTCCAGTTGACAGGCCGAATCTGATATGGGCCATAATTTAGCCCAAAGCCTCTTAAAGGGTCGGATCTGATCTGGGCCATAATTTGGCCCAGAACGTGGTTGGATTTTAACGGGCTGGATCTCGTATGGGCCTTTATTAGGCCCGTAATGTGGCAGGCTGTTAATGGACCAGATCAAATATGGGCCGGCATTTGGCCTAAAACATGGCGGCCCGTTAACGGGCCGGTCCAATAGTGTCCTCAAAATCTTGTGGGCCTTTAGCTGGGCCGTCCCATTTGTGTCCTCAAAATCTTGTGGGCCTTTAGCTGGGCCGGCCCGTTATGGTCGGTGAAATCTTGTGGGCCTTTAGCTGGGTCGGCCCGTTATGGTCCGCAAAATCTTGTGGGCCTTTAGTTGGGCTGGCCCATTTAACCTATATGGGCCTTTGTTGGGTCGTGCCACGTGTCTACGTATCATAGGCGCCTCCTATCCAATGAATGGATGACATCTGTCCCAACGCTGAGCTAACACGTGTTTCCACCGGCCAATGAGAATTTTACACGTGGAAAATCCTCATTGGTCCGGGCTGTTAGCGGGTTATCGGTTCCAAAACCGGACCTGATAGCTTAACAACGACCAGTTATGGTGGATGCCACATGTCGGTCACCCTTGACGAAAGCACTTCCATGACGCGCCATTTATCGTCATGGAGGTGGACACTTCCGTGATGATAATTGTGGTAATGTCATGGAACACTTCTATGACAGCACATGTATGACTATCTAGATTCTGTCATAAAATCGTCATGGATGTACATGCATGACAGAAAACGTGACCTACTGTGACAAACACGTATCATCACGGAAGTGTATTTTTTGTAGTCTTATGATTAACCCCGTCGCAAGCATCCGCAACTACGAGAAAAGTATTAAGATAAAATCTAACCATTGCATTAAACATATGGATCCAAACCAGTGCCTTACGAAATAGCACATAAACTAGGGTTTAAGATTCTGTCACTCTAGCAACCCATAGTAACTACTCCAAAATGCATTCCCTTAGGCCCAAAGATGGTAAATGTCATGTAGTTGACATTCACATAACACCACTAAGGGAACCACAACATATATACCATCAAAATATCGAACACATATCAAATTCAAATGATTACTTGCAACATGACTTCTCCCATGGACTCCAGAACAAAGGTAACTACTCACAAATAATATTCATGCTCAAGATCAGAGGTACATTAAATAGCATAATGGATCTGAACATATAATCTTTCACCAAATAAACCATATAGCAATCAACTAAAAGATGTAATCAACACTACTAGTCACCCACAGGTACCAATCTGAGGTTTGGGTACAAATATTGAACACAAGAGATGACCTAGGGTTTGAGATGAGATGGTGATGTTGAAGGTGTTGATGAAGATTGGTCTCCCAAAGATGAGAGGGTTGTTGGTGATGACGACGGCTTCGATTTCCCCTCCGAGAGGGGAGTTTCCCCGGTGGAATCACTCCATCGAAGGGCAAAAGTGCTCCTGCCCAAGTTCCACCTAGAGACGGTGGCGCTCCGTCCCGAAAGTCCTCTCCTTATTTTTTCTAGTTCAAAAGACCTCATATACTAGAAGATGGGCACCAGAGGTGGGCCAGGCTGCCCACCACCCACCAGGGCGCGCCTGGAGGGGCTGGCGTGCCCTGGTGTCTTGTGGACACCTGGCAGCCCCCCTCTGGTAGTTCTTATCCCCAATATTTATTTTATATTCCAAAATAATTCTCCGTAAAATTTCAGCTCATTTGGAGATGTGCAGAATATGTATCTCTGACATAGCTTTTTCATGTCCAGAATGTCAACTACCAGTATTCTCCCTCTTTGTGTAAACCTTGCATATTATGAGAGAAAAGGCATTAGAATTACTCCAAAAGTGTTATAAAGCATAAAAACATTATAAATAATGGTAGGAAAACATGATGCAAAATGGGCATATCAACTCCCCTGAGCTTAGACCTTGCTTGTCCTCTAGCAAAAGCAGATATCGAAAATCATGCCACATGTTTAGAGAGAGAGAGGTGTCAATAAAAACAAAATATGGACATAGTACCATCATGCATATTATTATAACAACAACAAACTTCATCACAAAACTTTATCATATAACTTCTCATGAACAAGTAACAATTAATCACAACATTGAAGTAGAAAGCATAAACTTTATTGAAAATCAACAAACTATGTTCTCAGTCAACTTTGCAACTACAATTCATCATATTTTCAGGAAGGGTCTCGTATCTGAGCCTTTTGGGAAGTCCACATACTCAACCATCATTTAATATTCTATGATTGCTAGCACTCACAACATATATATGAACAAAAAGTTTCAACCGGACACATAGAAAGATAGGGGCTTATAGTTTCGCCTCCTAGCTTATTCACCTTAAGGGTGATGCCAACAATAATAACTCATGCTCACTCATATTCAACTGGGTATATGTGCGTAGATCTTTCCCCGCCACATGATGCTGGCCAAAGAGAAAATAAAAAGGAATAGAGGAAAATACTCTGACTCCTGCATAAAAGTAAATACATAAAAGTAAAAGATAGGCCCTTCAGAGAGAGAAGCAGAGGTTGTCATGCGCTTTTTGCTTTTTTATGCACAATCTCTTAATGAAAAGAACGTCATGTTATATTGCCCCTTTTGACAACAACCTTTATTATGCAGTCCGTCGCTTTTATCACTTTGCCATCACACGTTCGTACAATGCTTATTTTCCTTACACTAAAGGATCAAACACATTTAGAAGCAATTTTTATTGCCTTTTTGCACCGATGACAACTTACTTGAAGGATCTTACTCAATCCATAGGTAGGTATGGTGGACTCTGAAAACATGACTTTGGGTTTAATGTTTTGGATGCACAAGTAGTATCTCTACTGTGTGCGGAATTTTGGCTAGCAAAGATATTGAGCAAGCACCACATGTTGAAGGATCTATGACAATATAACTTCTATGTGAATATGAACAAACATAAATCATTACGTTGTCTCCTTGTCCAACATCAACAATTTGGCATAAGACATTTAGTGGGGGATCACAATCATAAATGATGTCCAAGATAGTGTATTTGCTTGTGAATCTTCTCTTCCCTTATTAATTCTTTCATGAATTGCATTATTGACCAATGTTATGTTTGTCAACTTTCAACAAATTTTACCACTTATACTTTTCCTTATGTGTTGTCTTTACTTGCCATAAAATTAGCATATGATCTTTTTTGTTAGTTTCTTTTATTTTGATTGAAACATAAAAGTAAAGAAGCAAAAACTCAAACTAAACTTTATTATATAACTCTCACTCGATTACATAGATAGATAGATCACGAAACAAGCACTCGAAAATAGATCATACAAAACTTTTATTCAACTAAATCACGAAATAGCTAAGGATCAAACTAAGATAGGTAAAGGTAATAAAAGTGATGGTGATACGATACCGGGGCATCTGCCCCAAGCTTGGCGTAGGCTGATACGTCTCCAACGTATCTATAATTTTTGATTATTCCATGCTATTGTATTTTAGGGACTAACTTATTAATCTAGAGCCCAGTGCCGGTTTTTATTTTTCCTCGGTTTTGAGTTTTACAGAAAAGGAATATCAAAAGGAGTCCAAACGGAATTAAACTTTCAAGATGATTTTTCTCGGACCAGAAGACACCGAGCAAACTTGGAGAGGAGCCAGAAGAGACCCGAGGGCTCCACAAGCCCTTAGGACGCGTGCCCTCCTAGCTTGTGGGCCCCACGGGACTCCTCCAACCGTAATTCTTTCACCATAAAATTCCCAAATATTCCCAAACGACCAGAAGCGTCCACCAAAATACTTTTCCATCGCCGTGATATTCTGTACCCGTGAGATCCCATCTTGGGGACTTTTCCGGCATCCTGCCGTAGGGGGATTCGATCACGGAGGGCTTCTACATCAACTCTATTGCCCTTTCGATGAAGCGTGAGTAGTTTACCACAGACCTACGGGTCCTGTTGGGGATATTACTGCTAGGCGTAAACCAGCCAGGAGAGGCCGGATTATCCCCATAATGGATTATTATATCTGGAGCCCATGAAGATCAAGATGGAGGCGCTTTATGAAGGCCCAAGGCCCAGATGTAAACCGACATTGATATGTAAACTTGTGTTGTAAGATAGAAAGAGCAGAGACCGAGCCGGACACGTTTATGAGCCGGCCTCGGAATCCTGTAAACCGGCGGGCGTCAACCCATGTATATAAGGGGACGACCTGGCGCCGGTTTAGGTACAACAAACAACAACTCAAGAGCCAGGCATAGCGAATTCGCTCCCTGGTCATCAAAACCCTAGCAATTCCACAACAACTGGACTAGGCCTTTACCTTCACCTCAAGGGGACGAACCAGTATAAACTCTCTGCGTCGCTTTAACCCCTTTAAGCTAACCCGTTGCGATGGCTCCACGACTAAGTCCTTTCTCTAGGACATCTGCCGTGACAAAACCACTGCAGTTGGCGCCCACTGTGGGGCTATCGCACGATGGTTTCGAGTTCTTAGAGGGCAGCTCCGAAGGACTCAAGGGCTACGCTGTGGGCCGGATGATCAAGAGTCATCGTGGCAAGCTCTACATCGACGACATAGGCTGGGGCCCCGAGGCCGGCTCAATCGAGTACGGGTACCGGGTCCCCTTCGACGGCATCCATGTTTTCATTGGCAAGATTGGCGAACCGGGCCCTGAGCCGGACATCTGCACCAACATCATCGAGATGGCTCAGCGTGTGAACTCTGCCCGGGTTAAGCCTGTCATGAAGCATGCCTTCGTGGGAGTTATCCACGAAGTGGAATCTGAGGATAGATCGGAATCTGGTGCTAAAACTGTCGTTTATTCCGGCGACGAGTCATCAACCGGAGAGACTGAGTCATTGTACCAGTTGCAAGATGGTCGGATTGGGGGCTGTTCCGATGGCGACAGTATTCTGGGCCCCTTTGATCTACCAAACCGGGTTGCGATCTTCATGGCCGGTACGCAGCCAGCACTCCACTCTTTGACCGCAGCGACGATGGTTTCCAGATCAGCAGTGCCAACAACGGCCGGGGCAGGAGGCCCCGCGCGACCGCCGGCTCAGGTTTTATCCAATTTATTCAACGCTGTGGCAACACTGATGGCGGAGGTTAACCCCGCAAATCAGGATGAGCATAATGCGGAAATTGCTAAGGTGAAAGATCAAATAACTCAAGCCAAGGCCGACCTGGCAGCGGAGGATACCAGGATGGCTGCGGAGCGGGCCGCATTAGATGCACAGGCTTACCGGCTTATGTTGGATCAGAGCGCGTCAAACGATGTCATGAGGAGAAGGAAACAGTCTCACCTTCCGCCGGTTTATGAGGCCAGGAACCTCTTTAATCCCCCAGGAGCGGGGACCAGTAATCCGCCAGTGGTAAACTGGGCAGAGGCACCTGGAACGGGGGCGCCGGTTCAGCCACGTCCGACTGATCTGCCTCATCAGCACAACATTTTGTCGCAGCACGTCCTAACACCACCGGGTCATTACTCTAACCCGATGGATAACATTGTCGCTGCCGCTTCACGATTGGCGGCTCTCTCGATCGAAGGCGAGTCCCCAGTAGCGGTCGAGACGCGACGGGCTAGGGAGCTCCTTCAGACAGCCTTGACTCAGCAGCAGGCTTATTCATATAGCAGCGAAAGGATCCATTCTACTCCCCGCCCAAGCCAGAGTTACAGCAGGCATATAGATGAACCAGCCATGTCAAGCAGTGTGTGAAACCGTAATCCGCCCCATGGCCATAACCCGGCGGGCGGCGGTGGTGATGCTCAGGATGTGGTGGATCGTGCTAGGGCACGTCGAGAGGCCGAGTTAGCGGCGCAGCATGAAGCCCGCCAACTTACTCCGGTTCGTCCAACCACATCGGTGGAACCAGGAGTTACTTCCAGCTCTTTGGGAGTACCGTGTCTCGCCCCAGCGCTGTGCAACGTGCGCCTGCCCAAGGATTTCAAGGGCCCACATAAAGTGCCGAATTACACCGCCGATTTATCCCCCGAGTCATGGGTTGAAAGCTATGAGATGGCAATGGAGATGCTGGATGTGGACGATGCGGCGTGTGCTAAATACTTCACCATGATGCTGGAGGGGATAGCCCACACTTGGCTGAAGAACTTGCCGGCTAACTCTATTGGGTCATGGGCCAAATTAAGGGCCCAGATTATCCAGAATTTCAAGGATACATGCAAGCAGCCCATGTCAATTGTGGACTTAGCTGCCTGTGTCCAGGAGGAAGGAGAATCAACAACCCGTTGGGTGCGCCGGGTTTCGGAGATTTTGCATTCATCGGACCGCATCAACGCTGATACATCTGTTTTAACATTGGAAGGCAATTGCCGGTTTGCACCTCTGAAGTTGAAGTTGAAGTTGGGACGGCTCAAACGTCATTGTAATGACATGGGAACACTTATGGCAGCTCTGGTACGCCAACTCTGATAGTACCAAGGACCGTGAGTCTGACGATGACAAGACAGGGAAGGGAAAGAAGAGCGGCAACACCAAGGGGCAGCAGCATAACCCATCGGGTGATGGAAACAGCGGTAAGCGTAAGGCGGATAACAACTTAGATTTTGTGGCTAATACCAACACGCGGGACAAGGGCCAGTGGCGTAAGGGTAAACCGCCCCAGCATGGTGGAGGACCAAGTCCTAATCCGGAGCGCCTGTCTTATCTGTTAAACCAGCCTTGCACAAAGCACGGGATGCAGGACAAACCGTCCACACACCTTTGGAAAGATTGTTATATCATGCAGGAGTTCACAAATTCCGACTTTTTTCGGTATCATCACGGACCGGGCGGCGGTTCAGGCCCTGGATCTCATGGGCTGGGTTACGGTGGAGGCAATTCCGGTTCAGGTTTTCACGGTAATCAGAGCGGACATGGTAATCAAGGCAATCAGGGCAACCGAGGTGGTTCTAATCATCAGCAGCAACAGCAACAGTCGGGCTAGCTACCAGAGCAACCCGAAGGAGCTGAATAGTGGGCAGTATCATGTCTTCACCACTAGTCTATGCAAGCGCGATCAGAAGCTTCATAAAAGGGCAGTGAACTCCGTTGAACCGGCGGTGTCCCGTTACTTGTGCTGGTCTGAGCAGCCGATCGTGTGGAGTAGAGAGGATCATCTGCCCCGAGTTGATAATCCGGGTCATCTGGCATTGGTGGTGGCGCCTCAGGTTGGATGTTATAAGTTCACTAAGGTACTCATGGATGGTGGGAGTAGTATCAATATCCTTTATTATGAAACCTTCCCTCGCATGGGGTTAACAGATAAAAATCTTTAGCCGTCCAATACGGTCTTCCATGGTGTAGTGCCTGGTAAATCGGCATATCCTGTGGGTAAGATAGCTCTAGAGGTGGCTTTTGGAGATGAGCATGACTCGAGATCAGAGACACCGACTTTCGAAGTGGTGAAAATCAAGAGCCCGTATCATGCCCTATTTGGACGGCCGGCTTATGCTAAGTTCATGGCAAGGCCCTGTTACGTCTATCTATAGCTCAAAATGCCGGGTCATAAGGGGACCATCACGGTTCATGGGAGTCGTAAGATTGCTTTGGAATGTGAAGAAGGTGATGCAGCTTATGCTGAGTCGGTTTGCGCAACAGAGGAGTTAAAGTTCTATAAGGACAATGTTGATCTGACGGATATGACTTCTTTGAAAAAGCCAACTACAGAGCATGATCTGGCCTTGAAGTTTAAATCGGTTAATGAGACTAAGCTTGTTGATTTCGTTCCTGGCGATTCATCCAAGCAATTTAGCATCAGCGCTAACTTGGATCCGAAAGAGGAAAGCGCGCTCATCAAGTTCATCCGTGAGAACCGGGACATCTTTGCGTGGCCTTCTGACATGCCAGGTGTACCACGGAAACTCGCTGAGCACACACTTAATGTTGATCCCAAGTTTAAACCGGTCAAGCAGTTTCTTTGCCGGTTCAATGAAGAAAGACGCAAGGCTATTGGTGAGGAGGTAGCCAGGCTCTTGGCGGCTGGATTCATCATTGAAGTATTTCATCCTGAATGGTTGGCTAATCCGGTGTTGGTACTTAAGAAGAACGACACGTGGTGTATGTGTGTGGACTACACAGAACTTGTTGGGGATACAACTGCGGAGTGTGAACCGCCCCGGAAGGGCCAGTTTACCCTCGTTCATGATCCAGGCCCATGATGGAGGCCTGGAGCCCAGAGGCGAATTAAGGTCCGTATATGTAAACCGCCTTATTATTGTAGCTTATGTTGTAAGACAAGAAAGAAGAGACCAAGCCGGACTCTTGTATGAGCCGGATTGGGACTCTGTGGACCGGCCTGGGCGTCAACCCGTGTATATAAGGGGACGACCCGGCGGCGAGTTAAGGACAGAGGATTCGAGGCTAAGGCAAAGCTATTGCTCCCTAGTCGCCGAAACCATATCAATCACATCACAAATGGACGTAGGTTTTTACCTTCATCGAAGGGGCGAACCATATAATTCCGTGTCTTGTGTCCGCTTTAACCCCTCTAGGTAAACCCGCACGATGGCCCCACGACTAAGTCCTTTCATGAGGACATCTGCCGTGACAATTCCACGACAGTTGGCGCCACCGTGGGGCTATCGCACGATGGTTTGATGATCTTAGAGGGCAAGTTCGAAGGACTCGAAGGCTATGCGATGGGCGGATGACTAAGAGTCGTCGCGGCAAGCTCTACATCGACGATGCGGATCGGGCCCCGAGGCCGGCTCGGTTAGTACTGGTGCAGGTCCCCTTTGGCGGCATACACGTGTTCATCGGCAAGATCGGCGAGTCAGGGCCTGGGCCGGACGTCTGCTCTGGACTCGTCGAGACGGCTCAGCGGGCGAAGAAGAGTCCAGCCCTGGCTAAACCGGCGGGCAAGCATGTTTTCGTGGGAGTTGTCCACGGAGGTTACGAGGGCGGATCAGCATCGGGTGACGAAACTGTGATCTACTCTGGCGACGAATCGTCGGCCGGAGAAACTGAGTCTCTATACCAGCTGCAGGATGGCCAGATCGGGGGCTGTTCCGACGGTGAGAGTATTCCGGACCCCTTTGATTTACCCAACCGGGTTGGGGTCTTCATGGCCGGTACGCAGGAGGCACTTCACTCTTCGACCGCGGCGCCCCTGGTCGCCGGCTCAACAGCGGTGATGGCAGCCGGGGGCGGAGGCCCTGTGCGCCCACCGGCTCAAGTTTTGTCAGAGCTTTTCGACGCATTGGCTGTGCTCATGGCGGAAGCTAATCCGCCGGATCAGGACCTGCACAACGCGGAAATTGCAAAGGTGAGGGAACAAATCATTAAAGCTAAAGCGGACCTGGCGGCCACGGACGAACGGATGGCAGTGGAACGGGCCGCTTTGGATGCGCAGGCTTATAGGCTCAGGCTGGACCAGAGCGCGTCACAGGAAGTCATGAAAAGGAAGTACAGGTCCCGTTTACCTTCAGTTTTGAGGGTAGGAGCTTTTCAATACCCCAGGCAGGGACCAGAATCCGCCGCCGTTGGTAAACCGCCGGAAGCTTTGGGACGGCCGCACCGTTCAGCCCGTGTGGTAGATCCACTCGCCATCATACCGTGCGCCCTGCATCGTGCAGACACCTCCGGTCACTACTCCAACCCGATGGATAATCTCGTGGCAGCTGCGGCACGGTTGAGGCGATTCCAATTGAAGGCGATTCACCACGGCGGTAGAGACACGCCGGTTAAGGAGCTCCTCAGACGGCCCCTGCTCGGAAGAAGCGATTCGCAGTCGGGATCGGATCCACTCCACCCCGCCCGAGCCGGAGCTATAGCCGACGCGTCGATTTAACCGCCCGATCAAGCAATGCGCAGCGTGGTCCGCCACGCGGCAACAATCCGCAGCGGCTTTGAAGATGCTCAAGTGGTAGTGGACCGCGCCAGGCACGAGGAGGCCGAGTTAGCAGCACAAGCAGAGGATCATCCGCCGCGCCGGTTCGTCAGACCATCTTGAACCAGGGTCACGCTCGTTCTTTGGGGGTGCTTTGCCTCATCCCCGCACGCAACGCGGCGCTTGCCCAAGGACTTCAAGGGCCACGCAAGGTGCCAAATTATCCGCCGATTTGGCTCGTGAGGCATGGATAGAAAGCTACGAGATGGCCATGGAGATGCTAGGCGTGGATGAAGCCGCATGTGCGAAGTACTTCACAATGATGCCGAAGGTACGGCCCGGACTTGGTTGAAAAACTTGCCGCCCAACTCTATCAGCTCGTGGACCCGATTCTTGAACCCGTTCATCCAAAATTTCAAAGACACCTGTAAACAGCCCATGTGCGTGGTGGATCCGGCAGCTTGTGTCCAGCGGAGGAGAGTCTACCACCCATTGGGCGCGCCAAGTTCTTGAAGTTTTACATTCTTGAGACGGATCAACCCTGATTCCGCGATCTTGACCTTGGAAGCCAATTGCGGTTCGAGCCATTGAAATTGAAGCTGGGTCGCATGAAGCGCTTTTTGCCATGACATGGGCACTCTAATGGGCGTTTTGGTAAAGTACGCTGATTACGATAGTACCAAGGATCCCGAATCGAGAATGATGAAGTGGGAAGGGAAAACAGAACGACAACCTGTGGTCCAGCAGCATCATTGGCAGGCAATGGAGGAACAAGCGTAAAGTTTAACGGCAACATGGGCTTTGTGGTTAACACCAACGCTTAGCAGGACAAGGGTCAGCGGCGCAGGGTAGGCAACAAACCGGGCGGTCACAATCCGGATCGCTTGAACTTCATATTGAATCAACCTTGTCCGAAGCATGGGACGAAGGAGGCACCGCGAACCACCTTGGAAGGATTGTTATATCATGCAGGAGTTCAAAACTCCAACTCTTTCCAAGATGATCAAGGGCCCGGTGGCGGTTCAGTTCATACCGGGTTACGGTGGAGGAAATTCGCCGGGATTCGTGGTAATTCGAGCGGGCAAGGCAATCGTAACAATCAAGGTAATCAGAACGCCAGAACTAAGGGGCTACAATCAACAACAGCAGCAATCGGGTTATCGAGTAACCCAAAGCAGTTGAACGGTGGATGCATCACGCCTTTACCACCAGCTTGGACCGACGAGACCGAAAACTTCGAAGCGGGCGGTCGGTGTTGTTGAACCGCAGCGCCCATTACCTCACGCTTGTCCGAGCAGCCGATCGTGTGGAGCAGAGATGACCATCCTCCCCGGGTTTACAATCCGGTCGATTAGCCCTGGTGGTGGCACCCGGTAGGAGGGTACAAGTTTACCAAGGTTCTTATGGATGGAGGAAGCAGCATCAACATCCTGTACTATGAGACCTTCCGGCGCATGGGGTTGACGGATAGGCATCTTAGGCCATCCAGCACAGTGTTTCACGGAGTGGTGCCTGGCAAGTCGGCGTACCCGGTCGGTAAGATAGCCCTGGAGGTGACCTTTGGGGACGAACATGACTCCAGATCAGAAACATTGACATTTGAGGTGGTGAAAATTCAAAGCCCTTACCACGCCCTCTTTGGGCGGCCGGCTTATGCTAAGTTTATGGCACGACCCTATTATGTTTACTTACAGCTGAAAATGCCGGGTCACAAAGGAACGATAACGGTTCATGGGAGCCGCCGGATCGCTTTGGAGTGCGAGGAAGGTGATGCGGCTTACGCAGAGTCGGTTTGTGCCACAGAAGAGCTAAAGTATTATAAGGACAATGTTGATCCGGCGGATATGACCCTTTGAAGAAGCCAACCACGGAGCATGATCCGACTTGAAGTTCAAATCGACGGTGAGACGAAGCTTGTTGATTTTGTACTCGGCGATTCATCCAAGCAGTTCACCATCGCCAACTTGATCCTAAATAGGAAAGCGCGCCATTGAGTTCATCCGTGAGAATCGACATTTTGCATGGAAGCCTTCCGACATGCCAGTGTACCGAGGAACTCGCCGAGCACACTCTTAATGTTGACCCAAATACAAACCGGTAAAACAGTTTCTTCGCCGGTTTAACGAGGAAAGGCGCAAGGCCATCGGAGAAGAAGTTGCTAGGCTTTTGGCAGCAGGGTTTATCGTCAAGTCTTTCATCCGAGTGGCTTGCTAATCCGTGTTGGTCCTAAGAAGAATGGCACTTGGCGATGTGCGTGGATTACAGATCTTAACAAAGCTTGTCCAGCAGAGATCCTTTCGCCTCCCCGCATTGACCAGATCATTGATGCGACGCGGGTTGTGAGCGCTTGAGCTTTTTGATGCGATTCGGTTATCACCAGATTAAGATGGCGGTTAAGGACCAGGAGAAAACAGCGCTTATCACCCCTTTTGAGCTTTACGCTATGTATCTATGCCTTTTGGGCTCAAGAGCGCCAAGCAACTTATCGTTGCTGTGCAGAATTGTTTGCATGAACAGATCGGCCGTAATGTGCACGCTTATGTGGATGATATCGTGGTGAAATCAAGGCAGAAGGAAACATTGATTGAGGACTTAAAGGAAACTTTTGACAACTTGCGGTGTACAAGATGATGCTCAACCCGCCAAGTGCGCTTTTGGTGTTCCGCAGCAAATTATTGGGTTTTCTTGTGTCCAACCGGGGATTGAGGCTAATCCGAGAAGATTACAGCTATCACCTCCTTGGCTAGGCCAAAGTGCATCAACGATGTCCAACGCTTGACAGCCGGATTGCTGCGCTAAGCCGGTTTATCACGCCTAGAGAGAAGGCTATCCTTTATACCGATGTCAAGAAGACGGATCAATTCGCCTCGAGCTCGGCTGCCGATGAGGCATTGAGGATTTAAAGCGCAGCTGGCCAACCCGCTTGTTCTTGCTGCCCTATTGACAAGGAGCCGCCCCTGTTATATGTTGCTGCTAATGCCGTGGCGTGAGTGTGTCCATTGTGGTGGAGCGCAGGAGGCAGGGAAGGAGTATCCGTTCAACGTCGGTTTATTACATCAGCGAGGTTCTCATCGAATCCAAACAAAGATATCCGCATTGGCAGAAGCTGGTATACGGAGTTTTTATGGCAAGCCGGAAACTAAAGCAATATTTCCAAGGGCACCCCATCACAGTGGTCAGTTCGGCCCCCTTGGGCGATATCATACTGAACCGGGAAGCGACTGGCCGGATTGCTAAGTGGGCTATAGAACTTGGGCCGCACGGTTTAAGGTATGTGCCCCGGACGGCCGTAAAATCTCAGGCACTTGTGGATTTCATTAATGATTGGACGGAGTTGCAAGCGCCAGAAGAGAAGCCGGATCACACCTATTGGACCATCCACTTTGATGGGTCCAGGCAATTGGAGGGCTCGGGGGCTGGAGTCGTATTAACTTCCCCATGAGGTGACAAGTTCTGTTATGTTCTCCGCCTAATGTTCCCTTGTACTAACAATGCAGCTGAGTATGAAGCTTTGCTCCATGGTCTCCTGGATGGCTAAGGAAATGAATCTCAGCCGGTTAAATGCTTTGGTGACTCGGACTTAGTGGCCCAGCAAGTATCCGTACTTGGGACTCCAAAGATCCACTCATGGCTGCATATCGTCGGGAAGTGGATGTTGTTGCAGGACATTTTAAAGGATATCGTGGACCATGTGGATCGTCGGAAGAACGGCGGCGGATGCTTTGAGCCGGCTGGGCTCTCAACGTAAACCGTCCCGCCTAACGCTTTTCCTTGATGTGCTGCACAAACCGCTCGTTAAGCTTCCCGATGAAATTGATTTGGCTATCCTGATCCGGAGGCTCAATTGGTGGCGGCCCTGCATGTCATTCCGGATTGACGCCCCTTATTTGGCATACATGAACCGGGCGAGTTGCGAAGATGCGACGCTGGCCCGGCAGATAGTTCGGGCGGTCTAAATCTATGACCATTGTTAATGGCGAAGTTGCACTGCTGTAAAGGTGTCGTATGCTTCAGCGTTGTGTGTCCCTCAAGAGGGCTGTGAGATATTGCGAGAGATTCATGAAGGGGATTGTGGTCACCACGCCGTTCAAAATCCTCGTGGCCAAAGCGCCCGCCATGGTTTCTATTGGTTGACTGCCCATGCCGATGCGGAGGATCTGGTCGACGATGTGATGGTTGCCAAAAGTTCTCAAAGCGTGTTTCATGTGCCAGCCCAAGAATTGAGGATGATTCCAATTACTTGGCCATTTGCATTTGGGGTTGGATATGGTTGGACCTTTCAAAAGGTCCAAGGACAAAAAGACCCACCTGTTGGTAGCGGTTGATAAATTTACTAAGTGGGTCGAGGCGAGCCTGTTAGCAAGTGTGATGCGCCACGGCATGTTCAGTTCATCAAACGGGTGATTTTCCGTTTGGGTTTCCACAAAGATCATCACGGACAATGGCACCAATTTGTCCAAAGGAGCTATGAAGGAATTTTGTGAACGAGAGCACATCCGCTTGATGTTTCTTCCGTAGCCCACCCGCAATCCAATGGTCAAGCGGAACGAGCTAATCAGAAATCTTGAAAGGTATCAAACCCCGCTTATGGTCCCTTTAGAGAGGACGCGGGTTGTTGGGTGGAAGAGTTACCATCGGTGATATGGAGTATAAATACTACCCCCAACCGATCCATCGGATACACGCCGTTTTTATGGTTTATGGAGCGGAGGCGGTCCTTCCCAAGGATATCCGCCACGACTCGCCTCGAGTAGCAGCTTATGTTGAGGCGGATAGCGAGGCAGCACGGCAAGATGATTTGGATCGACCGGACGAAGAGCGATATGGCAGCAGCTCGCTCGGCGGTTCACCAGCAGGATCTTCGCCGGTATCACAGCCGCGGTTAAAACCGAACCTTTCGTGAAGGAGACTTAGTGCTGCGGCTCATTCAAGACCGTAAAGATATGCACAAGTTATCCCCACCTTGGGAGGGGCCTTTGTGGTTAGCAAGAATCTATACAACGGGTCCTACTATCGATTGATGTTCGAGAGCGAAAGGACTCACGCACGCCGAGGAGGAGACCAACAGCCATGGAACATAGCTCATCTTCGCCTTATTATACCCGAGCCATTGGCTCCACTTATGTACATATCAAGACAATGTATATATTATGAATAAAGGCAATAAACCGGATCCTCGGTTACGGCGGGGTATCTGCTCAGATAAAAGACTGGTTCGGGTACATGGAGATGTTGCCGTGAAGCGCCTCCGTTTAACCCTTGGCCTCGCTGTAAATTTTGTCATTTGGGGCTTGGTCGTGTCCGAACCAATGCAACACCTCTGGCAGGTGTAAAGCCACCAGATCATTTGGGGCATGGTCACGCCTGAACCACCACACCTCTTGGTCGGCCTAAGGCCATAGAATCACTTTGGGGCTTTGGTCAACCCGAACCATCGCAATGCCACTTGATCGGCATCATGCCACGAAGTTCAGCTTGGGGACCTCGCTGACTTGAACCATCGCTACATCAGATAGGGGGCTTGGTCCTGTCCGACCATGGTAACACCATCCGATCCGCTCAAGACAGCCTTTTCTTGCAAAACGATTTTTCTCATTGTTTTGCTTCCATGTGGTCTTTATACCAATCATTTGGCTTTTGTTGGCCTTCTTAAAGCGATAAACCTCTTTAAACCGGATTTACGCTGTCGTAATTCGCACGCTTTTAAGTCAAGCGATTTTGTTCCGTTTGATTTTGCTGTTAACATCACATTATGGAGTAACAGGGGCTTATCATGTTCTACACGATTTACATGGTAAATCGGTATTATACACACAGTGGACTGTTCTCCTTCGACGGTGATGGTTTATAAGGCCTCCGCTTCGGATTGGCTAAAGCCAACCGGGTGCCCGACATCGCGGGTATGTTTGTATCACATAGTTTTGATCAGATACCTCGGTATTTTCTCATATAAATATATTGGTATCACAGTCTGGCTAGAGGCGCAAGCCGCCATGGCGGTTTAAGAATTTGTGATTGCAGGCAAAATATGTTGCAGGATTTACTACTTCAAACCCAATGTATCCAGCACTGCCGCGCAAAAGTTTACAGACTGAGGTTGTACCGGCATTGTTCAAAATAAAGCACTAACTATCATATTACAAAGCCTTTGGAGGCCCGGCGTTTCAGGTGGAGTTATGCCTTGAAGCTTTGGATATGTCACCCGCTTGATTTAATTACGCCGCTTCACCGGTTGGCGCGAGGTAGAGGGACGGCGCTCGCGCCGGTTCAGCTTCTTCTTCCTCCTCACCCAAAGCCCGAAGTCATTGGTGGACCAACTAATCCGGTTAAGGCCCGAAGACAGCTTCTTCACTTATCAGCTCAGCCGATCAACGCCAGGCGTAAGTGTGCTTACGGATTGAGGAACAAGGCTCGCGACTTCCGGATGACAAACTCCACCCGCTTGTTGTTTGCGTCGTAAAAGAGCGTGAACCTCCAGATTGGCTTCAGCTGCCATTGACTCGCCAACGGACGATTTCCTTTGTAATCCGCTTGTATGCCGTTATCAAAGGCTTCACCGTTCTCTTGAGCGCTGGGAAAACCTTTAGCTATGTCAGCCGGATCAAGATCCGCTATCCACGCCTTGGCACGAGTCAGAGCAAGTAGGGTGCCAGCCCGGGCTGCGGATCGCTTCATCTCTTCAAGTTGTCCCGGAATCATGGACAGCCGTCCAGCGCCTCTCGATCGTGGACGGCGCCGTGTTGTCATAGGAAGTGGCGATATGACTCATTGGCGCCGTATATAGCTGCTCAATCAGGTGTAAGAAGCATTGAGCTTTTTCCGCACGCCGAGCCCAGATGAGCAATACGCTTGCCTACACCAGTGTTTGGACAACTCAGTTAAACCGGCGAAAGCATTAACACAGTGTATTCAAGTAAGTTCTCTTACCAAAGACGGCAGAGGTCATGGCATGCACTTGGCGCTTGAGTCCGTAAGCTCTTCACCACCGGTTTAAGGGCTGCCTCAGCCTCCGCCCGCTTTATTAAACCGCTTTCTCGGTGTCCCAGCTTGACCCGCCGGATTTATACCACTCCTTCAGCTGTTCCATGGTGGTCGTGGCAGTTTTAGCTCATCCTTGGCTTTGGTGGCTTCGCTATTTGGGTTTCAGATTGGTTCGAGGTCCTTGAGTTGCGCAGCTTGCTGATATATTTCATTCTCGATGACAAAGGAAGCATGTTAGTGGTTTTATTATACAAGTCCCAAGCTTAATACAAGTATTCAACTTGGCACTTGGGGGATAATGGCTAGTTGATCTCAATTTGCTATGAGGAGACACACTTAAGTCCCGGCTTAACTTTTGCGGTTAAACCGACCCTTGGGGCTACTATGCGCTTAAAATATAAGAAAGGTCAACTCATTACCTCATAGCGGTCCTTCATGTGATTTACTAGACCGGCTTCAAGGTCACGGCTTGTGTAAAGCCGTTGTAAAGCCGGAATGAAGTTCTGGGCAGAGAAATTGTCGACGCGACATATCAGTCTTCCCTTGTCTTTGCTCATATTAGTGGAACTTTCTTTGATGTCGTGCTTTGCTAAAGCGACCGGTTGGCTAGGAGCAGTGTAGCGGCACCGCCACAATAACATCGCCATTTTCAGCGGTCTTGTTTGGGCTTGATGTTGTTTTGCTCGCTCGGCGTTCATCAGCCACGACCCGCCGGTGGACGGGTTTGATGGAGCAGGCTATGAGGTTTCCACTTGACCTCCGGTTCAACTCTCCGCGGTCACCAGTATCGTTTTGTACAACTCGCCGAGCTTTCCTTGGCGGCTTCGTGGATTTTCGTGGTTGTTCTGGGTTTTTTCCGGATCAACATCCGAGTAGGATCAAGGGTTTTCGCTTGCTCAAGCGAGCCTTGGTGCTGCAATATTCAGAATTGGATTAAGACAAATTGACCAAGGTGATGGTGAATCGAATTGACGACAGCAATTACATACCCGCGCAATGTTCGGAGGCAGTTGTGTGGTGGATGAACCGCCGACGAGTTGGAAGAGGCCCGATAATTCGGTCGACGGATTGAGAGGACATCGAAGAAACCTTTAAGGATAACTCTTTCAGAGAGCAAGTCACTCGACGACGCTCCGGTTGGTGTGTCCGTAAACCGGATGAGGTAATCCTGCACATCGGCCGGGTTGTACGGCGTTTTTCAGCCTGCTGGTCTTCAAGGAAAGATTTGATTCAAGTAAGCACAGAATGATATTTTTTCACTTTCCGGACGGGCGCGATTTAATTCTCTTAACCGCGCAAGGTCGGATTCGAAGAAAGAAAGATTACCTCAACAGGTCGGCATGACTGGCTTCAAAGATCATCCCGGGAAGAAAATTGTCAAGAAAAGAATGTAAAGGCCAAGCATATGCAAGAAGAAACACAAAGCGAAAGCCGGTTTACGGCGGCTTCCTTGTAAGTGTCAAGTTTTACCTCAGCTTCGATTCTTCGCCCTCCGCGGATCGAGGACTCACGGTCTTCTTCTTGCTCGCTTAGTAGCCTTGACTTTACACGCGCGCCCAACCGGTTTGTGCGCTTCAAGGAGCTGTCACCGAGAAGTAACAAGGATTAGCGATATCAACAGAGTATTAAGAGCCTCGAAGGCAGTGAGTAGAGCTTATCACGGGCGGTTTGTTGGCAACACAAAATGGAGCCAACCCGTTAGGGCTGCAGACGGAGATTGGCTCATCGAGCATCTTCTTGACGATCTCGTGACCTCAAGTTCAGTTATGGGCAGCTCGTGACGCCTTTGAGGATCTTTTGAGGCTGCCGTACTTCGCATCAATCCGGCCGGCGGCTTAGTGGCAAAACGCCCAAAAACCCAACAGCGACAAGGTCCACGCCGTTGCTTATTAGCCATTAGAGCCCGGAGCTTGATTATTTGCGTGCGGTTCTTCCGCTCAACAGGCGGTTAAGCGGAAGGCAGCGGATGCTGGTTGTCGAGCCGGTGAGAACGTAACCCAGCAAGGGGTTTTCGCTAAGGTGAGCGGTGTTCCAAAGAGAACCAGGTTTGGTTCCAACTTTGATGGCTGTGGTGTTTGGCGTGAGGAAAATCCACTTCCTTCCTCTTCGATTGAAACGCCGCCAGCCTGCGGTTGGGACCATCGTAAAATTTGTGCGACGGTTCAAATGGAAAAATCCCTAATAGCTCCACGATGGTTCTTCTTGAAGATAGACTTCACAAGACTTGAAAGTTGCATATATTCGACACGGAATTTGGGCCAATATCTTGCGGATGGAGTTGCAACCGGCAAGGACATCCCGAAAATTTTTGAACCGGGCGGGAGAACCCCCGTCTAGATGCTGCATAAAACAATTACTTCCCGCCAGGCTCGAGGAAACTCGCCCGAACACGCCAATGGAGGACATTTTTGGAGCCAAACCGCCAGTGGTGACATAGCCGCTGAGCTGCTTTCAGTTGATTTTGGACCGACCCAGCTTGCAAGCGGAGAATTGAGGAGCCATTCCTAAGACTAAAAGCTGCTAAAGAAAGGAAGAAAACGGTTCACCATTGAGCGGTTCAGGCATATTATATATTGTTAAACCGGCGATTCAGCAGCCGACTTCTCATTCCGATTTAACTGAGGACTAATGGAGTGACGAATTAGCTATCAAAAATTAAACCGCCAAAGGAGGCAGAGCTGAAAAATTTACTAAGTGTAGACAGAAACAGGTTTCACACGCGAAAGAAAGTAATCTAGATCTACCGGAGTTCAAGAAGAAAATTTCTACGACCTATGCAAACCTCAGAAGCGCAGGAAGGTTCAGGCATGTTAAAATAAAGGATCTGGAATGTAAAAGGGAAGATGCGAGAGTCGGATGGATGGCGTAAAGCAGCCATTTGCACAGATGAGCGGTACGGCTGAGCCGCACGCCATGGCGGAGCAAGTATGAAGAATCGTATGAACGCTACGAGCTATGAGACTAACAGAGTGTTCGGGATGAGATCTAGGGTTTGAAGGAAACTCACTCGACGAGCGGAAACCGCGGAGGAGCACCAAACTCGTAGGATCAGGTTGATGCAAAGGCCCTGCGGAAGCGCCGGTCGAAGGTTGAGGGCGACGGCAAGAGCTTGTGGTCGAACGTCGCGAGGAAGGAGAAGAGAGGAAGAAGAAGAAGAGAAGGGCCCGACCGTCTATTTATAAGGGACCGAGCAATCAACGGCGCGAGAATCGAGGAGTCAAAAGCGGCGGAAGGTGCATGCGGCCGCCGATTTCCGGGATAGCCTTAATGAAGGGAATCTTACTGCTTGGATCTTTTTGTTTAAAATGAAGTCGGTGCCCCGACACTAAGATTAGAGGATGATGTCACGCGGTTCAAGCGGTGGCGTTTACAAAATGTGAAAGGAGATCAAGAGTTTCGAAGATGTTGAAGATTAACCTGAACCGTTCAAGCCAACTGGGCCTAATGTTGGGGATACAATCATGGAGTGTGAACCGCCCAGAAGGGCCGGTTTACTCGCTCATGATCCAGCCCATGATGGAGGCCTCGAGCCCAGAGGCTAATTAAGGTCCGTGATATGTAAACCGCCTTATTATTGTAGCTTGTGTTGTAAGACAAGAAAGAAGAGACCAAGCCGACTCTTGTATGAGCCGGATTGGGACTTCGTGGACCGCCCAAGGCCAACCCGTATATAAGGGGACGACCGGGCGGCGAAGTTAAGGACAGAGGATTCGAGGCTAAGGCAAAGCTATTGCTCCCTAGTCGCCAAACCATATCAATCACATCACAACCGGACGTAGGTTTTACCTTCATCGAAGGGGCCGAACCAGTATAATTCCCGTGTCTTGTGTCCGCTTTAACCCCTCTAGGTAAACCCGTACGATGGCCCTACGACTAAGTCCTTTCAACAAGGCCTGTCTAGCAGACCCTTTTGCCTCCCTCGTATTGATCAAATTATTGATGCTACAGCGGGTTGTGAGCGTTTGAGTTTTCTGGATGCATATTGTGGTTACCATTATATCAAAATGGCAGTTAAGGACCAGGAGAAGACATCGTTTATAACTCCTTTTGGAGCCTTCTGCTATGTATCTCTGCCTTTTGGACTCAAGAGTGACCAGGCGACTTATCAACGCTGTGTGCAGAATTGTCTTCATGATCAGATCGACTGCAATGTTCATGCTTATGTGGATGATATTGTGGTGAAATCCAGAAAGAAGGAGACGTTGATAGATGACTTGAAGGAGACCTTTGATAACCTCCGGGTTTATAAATGATGCTTAATCCGCCAAGTGTGTCTTTGGTGTACCAAATAGCAAACTCTTGGGCTTTTTGGTGTCTAACAGGCATTGAAGCTAATCCGAAAAAATCAAGGCTATAACTTCTTTGGCTAAACCGAAGTGTATCAACGATGTTCAACGCTTGGCGGGCCAGATTGCCGCCTTGAGCCGGTTTATCAGTCGCCTTGGTGAGAAGGCCATCCCTCTATATCAGATGCTGAAGAAGACGGATAATTTCGTCTGGAGAAACGCCGCCAATGAAGCGTTTGAAGACTTAAAGCGCCAGCTAGCCGAACCGCCTGTCCTTGCTGCTCCTGTTGATAAAGAGCCTTTGCTATTATATGTGGCTGCTAATGCCCGGGCTGTCAGTGTTATTGTGGTGGAGCGCAAGGAGGCCGGAAAGGAGTATCTGGTTCCACGACCGGTTTATTACATAAGTGAGGTACTTATCGAGTCCAAACAAAGGTACCCGCATTGGCAGAAGCTGGTGTATGGAGTTTTATGGTGAGCCGGAAGCATAAGCAATATTTCCAGGGTCATCCCATCACTGTAGTCAGTTCTGCTCCTTTGGGGGATATAATCTAGAACAGGTAAGCGACTGGCCAGATTGCCAAGTGGGCTATTGAGCTTGGGCCTCATGGGTTGAAGTATATGCCCCGGACGGCGATCAAATCTCAGGCACTTGTGGATTTCATCAATGACTGGACAAAATTACAGGCGCCAGAAGAGAAGCCGGATCATACCTATTTGTCGTGGAATTGTCACGGCAGATGTCCTCTTGCAAGGACTTAGTCGTGGAGCCATCGCAACTAGGAAGCTTAAAGGGGTTAACAGGAGGAGGGACACGAGAGAGGTTTTATACTAGTTCGGCCCCTTACGATGAAGGTAAAAGCCTACGTCTAGTTGGGTTGGTATTGCTAGGGTTTCGATAACCAGGGAGCGACACACGCTATGCCCGGTTCTCGATTTGATGTTACCTGCACTCAGCCGCCAGCGGGTCACCCCCTTATATACACGGGTTGACGCCCTGCGTCCTATAGAGTCCCGGTCGGCTCATAAACAATGTCCGGCTCGGTGACTAGTTAATCCTGCCTTGTAATACAAGTTATGCCATTACGGCGGTTTATCACTACGGGCCTTAAGTCGCTTGTGGGCTTTAGACCCTTTATTGAACCGCCATCTTCACGCTTGATCTTGGGCTTCGTATGATGAATCACCTTTGTGTAACCCGGCCCCTCCTGTGCGGCTTACACAAATAGTTATATCCCCAACATTAGGCCCCAGATTGATTTGAACCGGTTCTTGTCAATCTTGAAAATACCTTAACGAAAGGCCTTCTGTCTTTTGTCTGTGCAAAAGTTATAACCCGCCGTGACGTCATCTTCTGGATCCGTGACAACCCGCTGTGACATCATCCTCAATTAAGTCATATCTCAACGGATCCTTATCTTTATTAACCATTCCGAAAATCGAGGCGTCGGAGTGGTTGGATAATCACGCCTCGCTTCCTTGTTTCTCGCGCTTTCTCAGCCAGTCTGCCCTTAAAAATAGGTACCACCCCTAGGTCTTTTCCATTCTCCCCCTTCTGTCATCTTCTTCCTCTTGCGATTTCTTCGTTGCTCGAGCTCACACCCGCCGCAGAAAGCAATCAGATTCGTCGACCTTGGCCGCTGCATTGACCTGATCCGACCAGAAAAACGCGACGAACCTCCGCAACAACTTTGCATCTGTAAGTTTCTTCCTCCCTGTTCCTCAGATCTGCATTAATATTTTCAAGTCCGTCGGTGTTCATCATTGTTCGTCATGAGCCATTCATATATTTCACCTCCGCCGCCCTTTTCAGATCTTAAGATGGTATAAAACCGCTGCAGAAGCTGTTTCGCACCTATTTCAAATGCAAATAGATTCCTTTCCTTTGCACAGAAGCACACTCGAGCGTATGAACTTATCAATACAAGTTTTAGGTCTAGAATTTTTACTTTTCTGAACGACCGTTTGATCCCAAATAATAGCTACAACCCGCGAAACCTGTTTGTTCCATACTTAGTCAAAAAACTGCATCTGTTAGATCCGTTTAACCATGACAATCCGTCTGGCCGGTTTAAAAGGACAGCACTGATTGACAGCCTTGCCTGCTCTTGGCGGTTTAAAATAACTTAACTGCTTCTGATTCCCATGGTGGCTTAAATAACCAGATATAATTAGCCATATGTCATTAAGCCCCGTCGCAAGCCGCCATTTTGAAGAGATTTTAAAATATTCTCCTCCGGGTTAAATTAAACCGGAAATTTTTATTTTGTCATAGGCTTCCATCTGCATAATGGCACCCAAAGCACCTGTGACCTGCAACTGGGTCAAATCTGTTGTCACTGAAAACACTTTGTCTGATTTCGTGAAGACTGGCTATTTGCCCGAGAAAGAAGTCATTTCCTATAGTTCTCCTAATCCGTCAGAAGAAAAACCTCAACCCAAGGAGGGGGAAGTGATCGTTTTTACTGATCATATGAACCGGGGCTTTTCTCCACCCGCTCAAAATTTTCGTGGATGTTTTGCACTTTTTTGACCTCGCACTCAAGATATCGGGCCCAACTCCGTGTCAAACATTTGCAACTTCCAAGTCTTTTATGCAGGTATATCTTGGAGAAGAACCCAACCTATTGCTTTTCGTGAGAATTGTTTTACTTAAACCGTCGTAATGAACGCGCTAACGGGCCCAGCCTAGAACTTGGTGGTATTCCATTTAGCGACGGAGGGACCGCTTTTCCCATATGCTGAACTGCAAGCCACCCTAAGGATTGGAACCAGACGTGGTTCTATTGCCAGATATTCGCCGATGAGAATTCATCGCTCGCTTCGCTCGCTCGCGCCTTTGAATCCAACCATCCATCGCTTTATCTCGCCAATGAACGCCTACAGATCGCTTCCTACTATAAATAAAATCAAAGCTCTTTGGGAACGGCTTAGATGGCATTGATTTGGTCCATGTCCGATCTCATATGGTGATACCGCTAAGCCGCTGCCCCGCTTGATGTGCACTTACACAGCGTAAAAAGATGGCCCACGGCCATTGTCCCGATGACTTTCCCGATGATATGATTGAGGCCATGACCCAATCTCTTTGAAAGAGGGCTTAGTGGTCAAGAACACCTTCGCTTGCTTCCATTCTCGCAAGAATAATCCGCCCCGCAAAGAAGTTATCAATCTAAGAATTTATTCTTTTGTGGAATACCTTGCTTTTACTCATGACCTTTTCTCATTATTCATGTGCAAAAGACAATTTCGAAGGTCAAATATGATCATGAGGCTGCCAACAGGCCAGAGCGCCAAGAGAGCCGAAGGAAAACCGCCAAAGCCGAGCTCAGAGGAAGAAGAAGCCAAGTGCTTCAGATTTGCTCAAACTGATGACTCCTCCGATGACTAAGAAGAGGTAATCCTTAACCCCCGACATTTTAACATCATCTTATTCACATTAATTTCTTCTGGGGACACGGAAATAGCCAAGCAGCTTGAGGAAGAGGTAACTGTAATTTCTCCGACCAGCCTTTGCTAAGGCAGAAAGTCCAAGAGTGACCCGAAAGTAAGATTTTCACATCCTTAGCTTACCAAGATCCTCAATCTCTTTTGAAGCAACAACTCATGAGAGCCGGAGGCGCACCCGACCAACAAAGATGCGGAACTCTCCTCCGCCATCCGACGAATAAGGAAGCGCCAGATCGAGGTTATCTCCGATTTATGTTCTTTTTTACCTTTGGCGGGTTTCATTCGCCAACCCCTCAATTCATCTGACTCAAACTATCAGGCACTTCACCTTCCTCCGGCGAATCCATGCAATCCAACATGCCGGCTTTCAAAATTGCCTCAGGGTAATGTCAACTTGTTTGCCTTTATACTTATTGATACTCATGTACCAGGGTACTTGTCAACTCTTGTTCATACTCATGTTTTTGTACTAACCTTTCTGATTTGCACACAGCGTTTAAGTGAAGCCCAGCAAAAGGGCGAAGAAAAATAAGCTGGCCAAAGAACCAGTCGTGACTGACCCGGAGCTTGGAACAACTGGTCCTAACACCTCCACACATGAGCCGCCACCTGAACCGGCCTGTGATATTCCAGCACCAACGTCTGATCCACCTGCCGAACAAACTCTTAACAGTTCTCGATAATCCGAGGTTCCTAGTCTGCAAGAACAGATGACCCGAAGTCGAGATTCTTAAGACTCGCTTTGTTGAGCCGAAGACCCACCATACTTGCTAAGTGCTCTTCCAAGGAAGAACGTTTGGAGCGCCGAAAAGCCAAGCCGGACGTCACTGATTATACTCATCTCAGTATTGCATAAATTGTCTCTGGCTATATAAGTCAAGTGCACAGCAGCCGTGACTTGGAAGTTGATATGGTGAAGCAAATACACCAAAAATCTGAGGTATAAATCTTGTTGATATTCCTTATTCCTCCTTACTATGCCAGCCCCCAAGTCTATTGCTTATGAGATAAAAATATGCTGTAGACTTAGAATTCGCTTAGCACTGCTTGTTAGACGCCCGGCTTACCCTGTAACACTTGAAGGACGACTTTAAAAGAAGATAACTGAACTGGCATTGTATAATACCTTGAACTGCAATATGCATTAGCCCCCAAGTGCCAAGTATTTTTGCTTGCAAAGTGCCTGGGAATTAATTTCCATGAACCGCCGCAATAACTCAGAGTTCTTCAGCGTACATTAGCCCCCAAGTGTCAAGTATCTTTGCTTGCAAAGTGCTTGGGACTTAATGCTATATTATAACAATGCTAACTGTATACCGGCTTTGATTCAGGCCACCATAAGTCAATTTGAGTTGGAGATTGCTGACTTGAATAGTCGCCTGGCAGCTCCAGAGATTGAAATCCAAAAGGCCAACTCCATATTTGAGTTCAGCGTATCTGAACAAGAGAAATTGAAGAAAAGCTTTGAGGCTGATAAGAAAGTATGGGTTGATGAAAAGGCCTCCTTGGTCACCCGGCGAGAAAGGTATGCTCACAGAGACAACGACTCGTTAACCGCTTAAAACGCCATATATCTCAGATGGTCTCAAAGAATCTTTGATAAGTTATTCGCCAAAGATTAAACATCAGAAAATTTTGTTTTCCGACAAGTACCTTGTTTGTCATCTCTGGCTCACCTTATGTTTGTTAATGCAGGCCCCAGGAGCTCTAATCTGAACCAGAACATGTTAACAAAGTTGAAGGCGGTTTATACATTGGTGGAGCAACTCTACACCGGGTGGCAACACGCTTTAGCAGTTGTAGCTTTGTCAAATGATGTTCCCAATCTCCTGGCTGACGTATTGAAACGGCTTGCTGTGCTCCCTCAACTAGTCTAAGAATTGAGACATGCTTCTGCAAGAGCCGGAGCCATAGCCGCCTTAAGCCGGGCCAAGGCATGGTTACCGGCGCTGGACCCGGCCGACATCTCCCTTGGATATCCAAGCTTTAAGCAGGATGGCACCCTGCTTGAGGAGAAGGACTTCACCACCGCTGAAGGAAATACGCCATGTGGCCACTCGATCGGGAATGACACGGACTCACCAAGTACCACCGGTTATGACACTAAAACCAGAGGATCGCAACACCACATTATGATGCAACAACTTGATCCCTCCAATTCGTAAGCATACCTTCGCCCCCGAAGTCGATCCGGCCGGGTTAATTGATGATGAAGCTGAATTTGAAGCTTTGATTGACATTGACTGGTCATCATCAACCTTCCATAAGCCGGCCAAAGAACCCGGAGTATGAATCAAAAATCATAAAAAAGGCTGGTTCTCAATTATATCCTTAAGACATAATCGTAATAAAGATACCTGCGGACCTTCGATTACCTTTGTCGGCTTATGCTAATTCAACAATGAGGGTAAGCTTTTAATCATGAAAACCTTGCCCATATGATGCTTGCTCTGCACCAACAACTGTATTGGAGCAAAAATAAGCCGGTGGGATAAAAATTACCCCATAAGTGCTTTCAGAAAAAGATCAATGAACCGCCACACAATTGATATTTGCAAAGTGTTATGAAAATAGATGAAGTTCAAAGGCTTCTGATTCGAATACGATCAGAGAACTGTTCCAAAGGGTTAAGCTAAGATTCAGATACGATCATATAGGCTCCAGTGGATTTGGCGATGCCGGTCAAGTGAGTATCGACAGCTATGTTCTCTTTGGTTTGAATACGACCTATGTTTGAACAGGAAGCCCCCAAGTGACCATGAGAGTTGTTTAATGACGCTGATTTGAATACGATCCACGTCAGACCCAAAGGGGTTGAGCTATGATTCAGATATGATCAAGAAGCCCCCTAGTGGGTTTGGCAGTATGCCGATGTCGGGGGGTGAGCTGGTCGTGCCCCACGAGCACCTACGGGACCCTAGTCCCTTGTGGTTCGGAGGGGGGCGGAGGTTGCACAAAGAGCAGATCGAGGCGATGCACACGAGCGGATTTTTACCCAGCTTCGGAGCTCTCCGGAGAGATAATACTCCTACTGCTGCTTTGTGGATTATCTTGTGTTCTTGCTAGGGAGCAATGCGGGCTACAAGACCTAGCGTGAGTGTGGTCTTCTATCGAGCTGAACTGAACCCCCTCTACGTTGCCCCCGGGCCTCCTTTTATAGGCACAAGGGGTTACCACATATGGCAAGTAGACAAGGGTAAGGTGGTAAAAACATTGGTTGGTACACCGCTATGTACAAAGGTACAAGAACCTATACCTAACTCTCGACGGCAAGGGACAAGAGTCATCAATGCCCGCCTCGGTCGCCCGAACAAAGGCAACAGGACCGTTAAGGCGCCTGCTCGCCATGATGGTAGCTTGTCGCTGCTTGTCGCCACTCTCCGGCTGGCTGCACAGCCCCCGACACGCGCCCTGGGAGAGCCCTGTGGTGACACGCTGGCGGGTGAGCTGGAGCGAGATGAAGAGAGGTCGCCTACCAAGCAAGCGCTTTGCCGCGCAGGAATCTTGTCGCGCTTGGGGTTCGGGCCGCCAGCCTTCCCGGCAAGCTCCTCTTGCCGGGTCTTGTTTCTTTCGCTACCGAGTATTCCTTCCGGCAAGCTCCTCTTGCCGGGTCTTGTTGCTTTGTTTTGAATGGCTCCAAGGAGCTAATGAGGGTCTTGGCGTTATCAGGCCGCCCGCCTTAAGGCGATCGTCTGCAGACGAAGTTCGGGGTACTAGGGTACCCTACTCTAGTACACGGACAGAGCCTCGGCCCGGGCCACACACGGCGCCAAGCTCATGGGGCTGTGCCCAAAACAAAGGCACGGGCGCGTGGGTCTTGATTACGCCACATTTTGCCTTGGACCCACCACGCCTCCCATTTAACGGCACGCGGTCGGACGTGGGCGCCGGGGGAGATCGTGGGGCTTTTTTATTTGAAAAATCGAACGCCTGCCCCTCTCCCTTTATAAGCTGGGGAACCGCAGGACGCCCACTTGCCCTCGCTGCCACATCGAAAACCCCGCCGCTTTCCCCTTCCTTCGAGCCCCTAGAGAGCGATGCTCGCGCCTCCATCGCAATCGGTGCCACCCACGCCGCGGCTTCCTTCACCGCGACTTCGATGGCTCAAGGCCGATAAGGGAAGGGCATGAAATTGCCGAGGCGCAGCTGCTCATGGGCGCTGCGTAAAGAGCGGGCCCTCTTCGACCCGCGCTCAACAGAAGGAGCTAGTGGATGGTACTACTCTTTTGGTCGACGGTGACCCGGTGCATCCGCAAGACGAGGGTCATGTCCGCCGCCACATCTCTGGAAGGTCTCAATCGGGTACCCCTTCTTCGCGATTTTCTTGGCAGGGCTCGCCCGCCTTTTCTGAATTTTTCTGTGATGTCATGAACACATATGGCCTCCGCCTCCTTGACTTCACCCCCAACGCCATTCTTACCATGGCCGTTTTCGCACATCTCTGCGAGAACTTTGTCGGGGTCCACCCAAACGTCGCACTCTTCCGCCATTATTTCTCACCCCACATAGAGAGAGGAGAGCCACTTGCCGGAGGAATTGCATGGACCTCTAGGATCGGCAAGAAGGAAGCATATCTTGACGGCGAGTTGCACAGTAAGTGGGAGGAGTGGAGGGCTGATTGGTGCTGGATCTTAGAGGAGGAGCCCCAGCCTTTATCGCTCTGCAAGAAGACCCCCATAGTTCGTGGCAACGATCGAGCAACTTGGCGCGGAGGACGCATAAGTTGAAGATTGCCACGACTAGGATTTTGCGCTCCGACAAGCAGGGCTTACCGTAGGAGCAGTTGGCGCGACTTCCTTCACCGCCAGATTGGCGCCATTGCAGGAGAAAGGGAGGCCTGCTTGGGAGTTCCAAAACGCGGCGGATATCATGAGGCTGCGCCCGGGTCTGAACTGGAACTTCACCACCATGGAGCTTGACGGCATGCTGCGGGAGCTGTTTAAGCCCGAGCCGGATAACCTGTGATGGTGCATGCTGCCGAGGGAGTCGCGCCTTTGTGCAACAACTCGTCACTTGATGGCATCCGTGCGATAATGCCGTTGTGTGATTCCCATGGGATCATTCCAACCTGGCAGGAGCCTGCCGACGACATAGTGCAGCAGTTCTTTGACACTTTGGTTGAAACGCCGATCCGTGCCGACGAGAAGAGGCGGATCACCCGCGACACCACCGCCAGAGTTGGCGCAAGCATTGCCACGAGGTTGGAGGAGGCTGCCGAGGCCGCTGCCGCCGCGCGTTTGGGTTCACCGTCGAGGAGGCGGAGATGGCCGAGGCGGCAAGCCTTGCCGACCAAGAAGAGTTCATCGGCGGGGAGGAGCAGCCCGAGCTCGACAACGACCCGAGTGAGCATGCCGGGGGCGCTTCTCCTCCGCCGTCAAGTAGCTTGCCGCAGGAGGAGCTCGTTGTCCCGCCAAGGAGGCGTCTTCGGAGGACCGGAGAAGTGGCGGGGGAGCACACGGTCCAGCAGCCGCCTCGCCGCCCGACGCGCTTCCACCGCGACAGCACTCGTTGTTGCTGGGCGCCTATTCCGCCATGGCGACGGGCGCAGGCCTTCGAGCTGCTGCCCCCGCACTCCGCCAAGCGCCGAGGGAGTCCTCCCCAATCCGTCGTGGCCGAGCAGAGTTTGATCTCTCCGCCTCAGCTCGAGGAATAAGAGGAAGAGTAAGATCTTGCCACCGCTATTCAGATCTCCCAATTTATTGCTTTATCTTATATCTGATCGGTGCCACCTGAACTTTCTTCTTCAGGCATTGGTTCTGAGAGCGTCAAGAGGGCCAAGACGCCGGTGGTTGTTGTCTCAGACGACTTCAGAAAGCAACAGGGGCACGCTCGAAACTCCCTTGCCGGATCCGCAACCCTTCAACAGAGCAGCCCCAGCAGCAGTCCCCAAGTAAGTACTGAACGCTTCACGTGGTTTGGCGCCATGGGTGCTTTTCTCACATCGTATCTGGTTTGTTGGATTTCGCAGAGCAGAGCAGCCACCCCATGGAGCGCCGGGCTACCTCGAGGTTCAGCCTCATCAGAGGCCCCGAGGTCACCCCCGAGATTCCGCTTGCTTCAACTGCACCACCAAGGGAGAATTCTCCGCCAAGGAGCACTCTCCGACAAGGGAGGCTTCTCCGCCAAGGGGAGTCTGACAAGGGCTGGTGCCGACGACCCCCGGTGGTGGAGACCGCGCCACAGTGCCCTACCGCCGTAATCTTCTTGTTTGATAGTTTCCTGGGTTCCTTTTTCGCTTTCTCTTTCAACATCTGTTTGATTTGTGCTTCCTCTTCGACCATCAGATCCATCTGCCGGAGACCCGATGGAAACCGAGGCCGCAGGCGAGGAAGACGCCGGGCGGCGCATAAAGGTCGACACCGCCAACGTGGAGGAGGAGGAAGCTGGTGCCGACAAGCCCGCCGGGCGAGGAGGCTGCCGAGGCCACCGTGCAGGGCTGGGAGGAGCTGGCGATCGTGACCGACGCCCGGAGGCCGCAGGAGCGCCAGCGCGCTGACCGACCGCCGATCCCCGCCACCGATGCCGCCAGACTCGAGGAGCCCCAGCCCAGCGCCACCGAGAGCCGTGAGGGTGTCTTCATCAAGCTCCGTGTGGCATCGAGCCTGTGGCACCAGCCGAGGGGAGACCTTCGATGTGAGCTGCTTGCCTCCTCCGAGCTGTCACTGGTTGATGCCCCGAGCAGCAACAGCGGTGAACCTGAGGAGGAGCAGCTGCTCAGAGGCTGCTGTCGCTCTACCGCGCCTCGGCAAGCCAAACCGGAGTCCGTGGAGGCGCTGTCGCAAGGGCGGAGCTGACTTGGAGAACGCGTCGGAAGAGCTCCAACGCGCCAACAAAGAGACTCTCCGGGACATAGCAGAGGCTCGAGCAGCTTGTCGAGGAGCGCACGGCCTTCATCTTGGAGAAGGGCGAGGTCGAGGAGCAGCAGAGGCTTGCCGGCGAGAAGCTCTCCGCCGAGAAGGTGAGTCGGGCGCAGCGGAAGATCAATCTCGACAGCTTTGAGGAAGATCTCACGCTGAAAGCAAGCGATTGGCGGGCTACCCAAGAGGCAAAGATGCGCGCTGCTGCCGAGGCCGCCAAGAGAGATCTGGAGACGAGGGTGGCTCAGCTGGAGTCCACTCTCCGTAAGAGTGCCGAGGAGGTCGCCGGCTGAAGCGTGAGCGTGAGAAGGACGCCACACCCTTGGCGAGCCGCAGGCCGCTTGGCTGAAAGGATCAAGGAAATCGATGCCGCCAAGATCGCCAAGGTGGATCTGGAGCTGAAATTGACCACCTTGTCGGAGACGTTGAACAGCGCCAGGAGCGGAACGGGCTGCCGGAGAAAATCAAGGCCACCGAGGAGTTGTTGTCAAATCTGTGACCGCCGAGAATAATCTTCGACAGCATAATGCATTGGATGAAGGTCTCGTGGACACCGCCGCCGACATCCATAATGAGCTGATAGCGTTGGGGATGACAGATCTTGGATATTCCACCGACGAGAACCTCCAACCCAGCGCCATGCTCAGCCTATTCTTCAAAGGCGTGTTGGCGGGCATCCGCGGCTCCGGATGAGGTTCGAAGCAAGCTGGCGGAGGAATCACGCCAAGTCTGTGCCGAGGCTCTCCGAAGGTGTTGATGAAGGTGGCCTTCCGCAACCCAAAGCGCCGACTTCTCCAAGGCCCTCAAGTCCCTGCCTTCATCCGCCGACGTTGAAGCGCTCAAGACCTTTGTCGCACCCATTGTGGACAGGGTGAGCGGAGTTAAGAGGCTCGAGGGCGACCAAGCGTGGATTAGGCCGCCAAGTCATCTTTTTCTTGTCGCAGTAGATCATGTTTAGGCTAAAAATCTATTAGATCTGCGACAAGTCATTATGTAATATACACTATCTTAGGCAATCGAATGCAACGTTATTTCCTTTGCTCGATTTCTTCCTTGTATGTTACTGCCCTCACGCTTCCGGAAACTTGCCGGCAAGGCCACCCTTGCCTTGATGCGCCGAAAAGGAACTTCAGCAGCTTGTTGGCTGGGTCGCATCGACAAGCAACCTCGTCATGACTAGCCACAGCTCACTTAAGTTGTTGAGCGGACTCAAACAAAGTAAGGGCGCGACTAGTCACGATTTGGTTCCTCCGCGCACAGGTTTTCCATACAAAGTACTTATCGTTCGAGGAAGATAACTCAAAAATTTAAAACTGGTCGCTTAAACTTAGCAACTTAGCTTTTCTGTTGTCCATTTTCCGGCAAGGCGATGGTTCCTCGAGCGACGCTTGTCGTCCCACATCATTATCTCCTCCTCTCCTCCCCCCGGTAAACTTGTGGGTGGATGGACCTTCTTCTTGTTTGAGAAGAAAGAAGAGAAAAAGAAAGTTGTGAAGCCTAATGGCTCATTATCGCTTACCGGGTGTGGGTGCTGCACAAGGTTGTTAGTAAACACATGCATATATGATTATGAAAGCATGTATTAACGAAAATGTGCGCAACCATAGGATTTATCGATGCATCGGGTCTGCGCGCTCGCTTTGTACAAAGGATTACATGCAACAGCGGCAAGACTTGTACAAAGGGTGGTTGCGGAGCAGATTCCGCAACCGCGCCTCATGGGTAAAACTTACGAAGATGCTCTATGTTCCAGAATTGCTCACCGGAAAGCCGTCTTCGGTCTCAAAGCGGACAGCGCGGGCCTAGTGACTCGTTTTACCCGATAAGGGCCTTCCCACTTCAAGGTCAACTTGTTGGAATTCTTGGCGGATTGAACGCGCCAAGAACAAGGTCGCCTTCCTCGAAGCTTCGGCATTAACTGCGGCTATGGTAGCGGCGCAAAGCTTGCTGGTAACGAGCAGCTCGTACAACAGCCTGAAGACGATCTTCCTCGAGGAGCAGCGTCATCTTGTCGCAGCTGCTCTTGCTCAAGCTCATCATAAGCGAGCACTCGAGGTGACCCGTATATGAGTTCCGTGGGGAGAACTGCCTCTGCTTCAGAGACTAGAGCAAAGGGTGTCGGCGCTGGCTCGATTTGGCGTCGTCCGATCGACCAAAGAACCAGCGGCAGCTCCTCGATCCAGCTTCCTTCCGACTTGTGCAGCTCGTCGAAAGTTCGGTCTTGAGTCCTCGCAACACTTCAGCGTTTGCTCTCTTCGCTTGACCGTTGCTTCTCGGATGAGCAACGGAAGCAAAGCAGATCTTGGCGCCAAGATCTTGGGCGTCTTGCATGAAGGTGCGACTTCGTGAACTGTGTGCGTTGTAGGTGATGATCCGGTTAGGGATCCAAAGCGGCAAACAATTGACTCAAGAACTTGACGGTGACTATGCTGTCACCTTCCTCACTGGTTCCACTTCCGCCACTTTGTGAACTTGTCGATTGCGACGCACAAGTACTCAAAGCCCCGACCTTCGGGGAAGGGGCCGAGATGTCGAGCCCCTGCATCGAGAAGGGCCAGGATAAAGGTATCGTCTGGAGAGCTTGAGCTGGCTGGTGTATCTGTTTTGAATGGAACTGGCACGCTTCACACTTGGTTACTTGTGCAGTTGCATCCTGGAGGGCTTCTGGCTAGAAGAAACCTTGCCGGAAAGCTTTGCCGACAAGTGCTCTTGCGCCAATGTGGTGACCACATATGCCTCCGTGTATCTCTGCCAACAGCTTCTGTCCATCTTCCCGACAAATACACTTCAATTTCACTCCGTTGAGTCTTCTTCTGTACAGGATGTTGTCAACAAACTGGTACACACTTGACTGCCGGGCTACTTTTTCCGCTTCTTCTTGCTCTTCGGGAAGTTCTCCTGTCTGAAGGAAATGGATGATCTGTTGTGCCCAAGTTGGAGCCTGTGGCTCGACAACGAGGACTAAAGGCTCATCTGTCACTGCGGGACCATCAGCTTCTACGGCAAGGACCTGCGGGTCCGCCGGAGCTCGATGTTCCCCGTCAAGCTTGCCGAAGCTAAGCTTGTCGGGAGCGTTTGCTTCAACGATACAAACTGCATGGTTTGTTGGAGCAGACTGCTCCTCAATGATATTTGCGTTGGTTTTAGGGACCTTCTTGGCGGCGGCTTCAGAGAGCTCTGCCGGGAAGTAGTCGCCGGAAACCAATTTTCTCTTCTTGCTCTGTCCTGTTGATGGTGCCACGGTTGGCTGAGTCAGCTTGAGCACAAAAATTCCTGGTTCCACAGGTAACTTAAGTGCGGCACATTTGGAGAGGCCATCAGCTATATCATTCTGCGCTCTTGGAACGTGTTCCATTTGCAGGCCTTCAAAGTGCTCTTCCAGCTTCCTCACTTCATCGATGTACGCTTCCATCAACGGACTCTGGTAGTCTTTGTTCACTTGGCGGACGACAAGCTGTGAGTCTGCCCTGACAATGAGCTTCTTAATCCCAAGGTCCACTGCAATCCTGAGACCGGCAAGCAAGCCTTCATATTCTGCAGTATTGTTGTTGCTTGTTCCTTGGGAAAGTGCATCTGGACTATGTACTTGAGGTGCTCTCCGGTGGGTGCAATGAGCAGCACGCCAAAGACCGGCGCCTTGCAGCGAGAAAGCACCATCAAAGTACAACAGCCACTCTTTATTTGCCTCCTCGACGGGATGCTTGTCTCCGGAATCTCTTCATCTGCGTTGGCGTCCATTCTGCTATGAATTCTGCCAATGCCCCGCTTCTCGATAGTTGGAGTGCTCTCAAACTTGAGACCAAAGCTTGATAGTTCAGCGCCCACTCAACAATCCTGCCTGTTGCTTCTGGATTCTGCAAAATCCTCTTCGGTGGAAAGCGTGTGACAACTGTTATCTCATGTGCTTGGAAGTAATGGCGCAGCTTCCTCGAGGCCATGAGGAGGCCGAAAAGCAACCGCACACCGTAGTACCTCGATCTAGCCCCTCGAGAAGGGAACCGACAAAGTACACTGGGCCTGCACCATCTTCTTCCGTATCTTGTCGCACCTGCGCTGATCCGTCCTTGCCGACCAGAGCTTGATGGCGAAGCCCCGCTTCGTCGCTGGGCGCTTTTGCCTCGGTTGGCGGCTCATCATCGCCTCCCTCTCCGCTACTAACGCAGCACTAGCCACTTGATTGGTCGCTGCTATATACAGCAACAACTTCTCTTGTGGTTTAGGTGCGACAAGTATCGGAGTGGAGGACAGGTATCTCTTCAAGTCTCGCAGCGCAGCCTCCGCTTCGAGTCCATTTCATTGGACCTGCCGCCTTTTCAAGATTTTGAAAAGCGGCGGGCGCTCAGCAGAGACTTAGAGATGAACCTCTTTGAGAGCAGCCACGCAACCGCAAGCTTCGACATCCTTGACGCGCTTTTGGTGCTTCAATCTGCTCGATGGCCTTGATCTTGTCGGGATTGGCTTCAATTCCTCGCTGAGATACAAAGAACCCGAGAAGCTTGTCGGAAGGGACTCCAAACACGCACTTCTCGGGGTTGAGCTTGAGGTTGATCTTGCGGAGGTTTGGAAATGTCTCATCTAAATCTCGAACCAAGGTTGCCTTGTCTCTGCTCTTGACCACTATGTCATCCATGTAGGCTTCTACATTTCTGTGTATCTGTGGTCCAAAAGCATCATGGACTACCCTTGCAAAGGTTGAACCAGCATTCTTCAAACCGAAAGGCATCCGTATAAAGCAGTACGTGCCACATGGTGTGATGAATGCGGTTTTCTCTTCATCCTCTTCGGCCATGAAGATCTGATGATATCCTGAATATGCATCAAGAAACGAAAGCAGATCGCACCCAGCTGTGGAGTCAACAATCTGGTCGATACGCGGCAAGGGAAATGGGTCCTTGGGACAAGCTTTATTAACGTCTGTGAAGTCAATACAAAGTCTCCATTTCCCATTAGCCTTCATGCATCACTACCGGATTGGCCAACCACGTGGGGTGGAGGACTCCTCGACAAGCCCCGCCGCTTCCAATTTCTTGATCTCTTACGCTATGAATTCTTGGCGCCCACCGCCTGTTTCCTAACTTTTTGCTTGACGGGCGGCGTGAGGACAGACAGCTAGGTGGTGCTCAATTACTTTCCTGGGAACACCGGGGATATCAGATGGTTGCCATGCAAACACATCGACATTCGCCCGCAGGAAAGCAACGAGCTCGCCTTCCTATTTAGGATCAAGCGTGGCACTGATGGTGTAGGTACCACCAGTGCCGTCCTCCTTGGCGGGCACCTTCTTGGTCTTTGGCGGAGCTGCCATCGTCTTGTTGCACTTGCGGTGGAGCTCGATGGTGCGTCCTCGACGGTAGCGCAGCAGTCCGAAGAGGTGCGCTTTTGGAGGGCAACAGAGCTCTTGCCGACCTGGTGGTCTTCTTCCCCGGAGTTTCAGCGGCAAGTGGTTTGCTATTCGCGCTGCTGCTGCATCCCGGTAAATCTTGTCGGCGCGAGATAAGTGCATCCTTCTTGTCGCCATGGACAGAAATGACGCTTATCGGGCCGGGCATCTTGAGTAGGTTGTAAGCATAATGAGAGGCGGCCATGAACTTGGCGGCGCCGGACGGCGAGTATGCCATTGTAGGGCAATGGGAAATCGGCGACGTCGAATGTGACCCTCTCATTCGAAGTTGAGTTCGCTGCCAATGTCACCGCAACGTGATCTTCCCTTGGGCTTGCTCCTTCTGGGTTGATTCCTTGAAAGTACCAGTTTCTTGAGCTCATTGTCGAGGATTTGAAGTTTCTGGAGCACTGCAGAGGAGATCAAATTCAGGCCGGCCCCGCCGTCAACCAGCATCTTTGTGACCTTGAGGTTGCGGATGGTTGGTGAGACCAACATCGGCAAGCACCCGACCGCAGTGATGCGATCAGGGTGATCCTCAATGTCAAAGATGATGGGCGTGCTGGACCACTTCAGAGGTTTGCGTGACTCTATGGATGGTTCTGCTGCATTGACCTCACGCATCCATTGCTTGAGTTGGCGGTGCGAGGTATGCAAAGACGCACCACCCTCGACGCAAAGGACCTCTGTTGCCTTTTGAAACTCATGCTCATCAGCTTCATCGTCTTCATAATCCTCGTCATATTCATCTTCATCTTCTTCCTGGTCGCGCCATGGGAGGTCTGTCTCCTTGCGCTGCTTGGCCTTGGCAAGGCCGTCCTCCCGACCGGGTCTCTTTTACTTGCAGCACCTGCACCTTCTTGGGCCTTCTCTTTGTCTCGCCGTCAGATTCGCTTTCAGAGCTCAACAAGCTGCTCGACTTTCTTGCAGCTTTGGAGATCGTGGCCCTTAGTGCGGTGGATTTTACAATCTTGCTTGTTGGAGCCGTCGGGCTTGTCGGCGACCGCCACAGCTTGGCGGTCGGCATCAGCGGCAACCTCCTTGCCGGGCCACGGTCTTGGCTTTGTTGGCGGCACCATCCTTGTCGGACTGCTCGACAACTAGTACTTCTTGGCTTTTCTTCCTCCTATTGCTCCGCCGCTATTCCTTGCGGGCGGTCCTTCATTGTCCGACTCTGCTCCCACATTCTCTCACAGGAGCCTTCTTCCTTCTTCAGCGTGCACACTTGTCGGCCAGGGCGTAGAGCTCGCTGACGTCTTTCACTTTGCACATCGCCATCTCCTCTCTCATCCTGCGATTTCGTACATTCTGATGGAATGCACTAATCACTGCAGCAGGTGGACGTCTGGGATGTTGTAGTGCACTCGACTGAATCTCTGGATGAATTTGCGCAGGGACTCCCCCTCCTTCTGGGCAAGCAGGTGGAGATCACTCTCCTGGCCATGAGGCTTGTGGCCGCCTGTGAAGGCGCCAACAAACTGGTGGCACAAATCTGCCCAAGAAGAAATAGAGCCATCCGGCAAGTGCATGAGCCAAGATCCGACGTTTGGCTTGAGCACCAAGGGGAAGTAGTTGGCGAGGATCTTGTCGTCTCGTCCCCCCGCAGCTTGCACCGCGATGGTGTAGATGCTGAGGAACTCCGATGGATGTGTCCTGCCATCGTACTTCTCCGGCACATCTGGTTTGAAGTTCTTCTTGTCGGGCCACCGTACTTGCCGCAGCTCGCGAGTGAACGCAGGGCAACCTACCTCGTACGGCAAGTCGCCTGGTTCCCCTGGCGCATGCGTATCGACGGTGGGCCCGGCGCGTTGGTCAGATTGACGGCGCGCTTCTCTTCGGCGCTCGATACGGGTTCGAGCGTCCTCTTCTTGCCGCTCCCGAAGAACTTGGCGTTGGTCACGACGAGCTCGTGGATCCGACGACGCCGTGGAGTCGCTGTCGAGGTGGATCCGGCGAGTCGGCGATCTTGGCCTTCGGGAAGGGGAGTGTACGGTGGGTGCGCCCCCGCAAGTCTCGTCGCCATCGGCTCGTGCCTTGTCGCCCCGTCGCGGCTGCGAAGCACTTGGTTGCCGCGGGACGTCGCCGTTGGTGAAGCCGATGAGACTTTGAATCGTGGCCCTCCATTCGTCGACCTTATCGGCCGTTGGAGGGTAATCTAGGAGCAATTGAGCTCTTGCCAAGGCTTCCGCTGGTGTGGTTGGCGGCAACAGTGTACGGAGCGAAGAACGGCATGTGCTTGGACTCCTAACCAAGTTAGGAGGAGCAGCATCCCGCCCCAGCGACCGTGCCCCACTCATACCGGCATGCTGGGGCGCATGCGGGTCTCGAGGGCCTCGGGATCCTCCAGCTTGGCCTTGATCCAATGAGCGTATGGCGCCACGAGTATCGTGGCGCTGTCTGTCCCGCGCCTCCTGCGATGGACGCGGCGCAGATTCGGACGCCGACGCCCGCGCTGCGTTGTCCTTGGACCTGGCGGCATCGTGGGCTCTCTCAGCGACGCCGGTCCCTCCGCCAGCGTTTCCCCCACCGCCTGACGGCTCCGGTGGTGGTGGGTTCGACGCGGACGGCTCAGCTGCTGCCGACGGCTTCTTCTCCGGCGCCATGTCGATGAAGATGTCGATGAAGTTGCTCAGGCGACCACCGGATCAGGTTCGCACAGCCTCGACGCCCCCTACCTGGCGCGCCAAGGATGTCGGGGGGTGAGCTGGTCGTGCCCCACGAGCACCTACGGGACCCTAGTCCCTTGTGGTTCGGAGGGGGGCGGAGGTTGCACAAAGAGCAGATCGAGGCGATGCACACGAGCGGATTTTTACCCAGCTTCGGAGCTCTCCGGAGAGATAATACTCCTACTGCTGCTTTGTGGATTATCTTGTGTTCTTGCTAGGGAGCAATGCGGGCTACAAGACCTAAGCGTGAGTGTGGTCTTCTATCGAGCTGAACCGAACCCCCCTCGTTGCCCCGGGCCTCCTTTTATAGGCACAAGGGGTTACCACATATGGCAAGTAGACAAGGGTAAGGTGGTAAAAACATTGGTTGGTACACCGCTATGTACAGTGTACAATAACCTATACCTAACTCTGACGGCAAGGGACAAGAGTCATCAATGCCCGCCTCGGTAGCCTTAACAGGCAACAGGACCGTTAAGTGCGCCTCCTCGCCACGATGGTAGCTTGTCGGCGCTGCTTGTCGCTACTCTCCGCTGGCTGCACAGCCCCGACACACGCCCTGGGAGAGCCCGTGGTGACACGTTGGCGGGTGAGCTGGAGCGGAGATGAAGAGAGGTCGCCCGCCCCGGCAAGCGCCTTGCCGCGGCAGGAATCTTGTCGCGCTTGGGGGTTCGACGCCCGCCAAGCCTTCCCGGCAAGCTCCTCTTGCCGGGGTCTTGTTTCTTTCGTGCCCTGAGTGGCCTTCCCGGCAAGCTCCTCTTGCTGGGGTCTTGGTTGCTTTGTTTTGAATGGCTCCAAGGAGCTCTTGAGGGTCTTGGCGGCCATCAGGCCGGCCCGCCTTAGGCGCTGCATCGTCCGTGACGAGTTCGGGGTACTAGGGTACCCCTACTCCAGTACACCGACAGCCGATCAAGAGGGTATCGACAACTATGTTCTCTTTGGTTTGAATACGACCTATGTTTGAACAGGAAGCCCCCTAGTGATCATGGCTAGATTCAGATATGATCATAAGCCGTACCCAAGAGAGAGCCGGATTCAAGTATGATCCGCTCCCTATTGGTTGTTTTAACAACATAATAAGGAAGACATGCAAACTTTTGAGGATGAAAAGGACGGAGGTCCTGCTTTATTCCTTTTCATAATATATACATCAAAATATATACATCCTGAGAGCCGGTGGCTCAAGTGTAGTAAGGCCGAAGATGAGCTATATTCCACGGCCGACGGGTCTCCTCCTTCGACTTACGTGAGTCTTTGTGCTCTCGAACATCGATGAGGTAGTGTGACCCATTGTTTAGGTTCTTGCTGACCACAAAGGGTCCTTCCCAAGGGGGGGGGATAGCTTGTGCATATCGGATTGATCCTGGATGAGCCGGAGCACTAAGTCACCTTCTTGAAAGGTTCTGGATCTAACCCGGCGGCTGTGGTAGCGGCGCAGGTCTTGCTGGTAAATCACCGAGCGGGCTATTGCCAAGTCTCGCTCTTCATCCAACAAGTCCAGTGCATCCTGACGAGCTTTTTCATTATCAGCCTCAACGTAAGCCGCCACGTGGGGCGAGTCATGACGGATGTCACTTGGCAGGACAGCCTCTGCTCCATACACCATGAAGAAAGGTGTATAACTCGTAGATCTGTTAGGTGTAGTGTTGATGCTCCAAATCATAGAGGGTAATTCCTCCACCCAACAACCCGGCGTCCGCTGTAAGGGGACCAAGAGCCGGGGTTTTATACCTTTCAAGATCTCCTGATTGGCTCTTTCTGCTTGACCATTGGATTGAGGATGAGCTACCGCCAAAACATCAAGCCGGATATGTTCTCGTTGACAGAACTCTTCCATAGCACCTTTGGAGAGATTAGTGCCATTATCGCTATGATCTTGTGTGGAAAACCAAAGTTTAAAAATCACTTTTTCATGAACTGAACCGCCGTGGCTGCATCACACTTACCGACCGCTCTGCCTCAACCCACTTTGTAAATTTATCCACCGCCACTAAGAGGTGTGTCTTTTCATCCTTAGACATTTTGAAAGGCCCAACCATATCAAGCCCCCAGACTGCAAACGGCCAAGTCATTGGAATCATCCTCAATTCTTCAGCCGGTACATGAGCTCATCGTGAGAATTTTTGACAACCGTCACATTTACTGACCAGATCTTCCGCATCAGCATGAGCCGTCAGCCAATAAAAACCATGACGGAAAGCCTTGGCCACAAGAGATTTTGAGCCAGCATGATGACCACAATCGCCTTCATGGATCTCCCGAAGTATTTCCTGACCTTCTGCGGGCGATACACAACGTTGAAACGCCCCAGTGACACTGCGATAATGTAGCTCACCCTGAACAATTGTCATGGACTTAGACCGCCGGATGATTTGTCTCGCCAAGGTCTCATCCTCAGGCAACTCTCCCCGGGTCATGTAAACCAAATATGGCACTGTCCAATCTGGGATGACGTGAAGAGTTGCTACCAACTGTGCTTCCGGGTCTGGAACAACTAAATCCTCCTCTATAGGTAACTTGACAGAAGGATTATGTAAAACATCCAAAAAGGTGTTAGGCGGTACTGGCTTACGTTGAGATCCCAGCCAGCTTAAAGCATCAGCCGCCTAATTCTTCCTTCAATCAATGTGCTCCACTTGATACCCTTGAAGTGCCCAACTATAGCATCAACTTCACGACGATAAGCCGCCATGAGGGGTTCCTTGGAGTCCCACTTGCCGAACACCTGTTGAGCCACGAGATCTGAATCGCCCAAACACCTTACGTGGCTCAAATTCATCTCTTTGGCCATCCGAAGACCATGAAGTAAGGCCTCATATTCAGCTGCATTATTAGTACAAGGAAACATGAGCCGGAGCACATAACAAAATTTGTCACCTCGAGGAGAAGTTAAAACGACTCCAGCCCCCGAGCCTTCCAACTGCCTGGATCCATCAAAGTGAATAGTCTAGTACGTATTATCCGGCTTCTCCTCACGTGTCTGCAGCTCTGTCCAATCATTGATAAAGTCCACCAGGGCTTGAGACTTAATAGCAGTACATGGCACATACTTCAAACCATGAGGCCCCAGCTCGATGGCCCACTTGGCGACTCGTCCTGTGGCCTCTCTATTCTGGATGATGTCTCCCAAAGGAGCAGAGCTTACCATAGTGATGGGGTGACCTTGGAAGTATTGCTTAAATTTCCGGCTTGCCATGAACACCCCATAAACAAGCTTCTGCCAATGCGGATATCTTTGCTTAGACTCAATGAGCACCTCACTAATGTAATAAACCGGTCGTTGAACCAGATGCTCCTTGCCGGCCTCCTTGCGCTCCACCACAATTGCAACACTGACAGCACATGAGTTAGCAGCCACATATAATAGCAGCGGCTCTTTATCAATGGGAGCCGCAAGAACTGGCGGTTCAGACAACTTTCTCTTTAAATCTTCAAAGGCAACATTAGCAGCGTCACTCTAGACAAACCTGTCTATTTTCTTCATCATCTGATACAACGGTATGGCCTTCTCACCTAACCGGCTTATGAACCGGCTTAAAGCTGCGATACGACCCTCTAGTCGTTGGACATCATTGATGCACGCCGGTTGTTAACCAGAGTAAGCATCCAAAAAGCTCAAGCGCTCACAACCCGCCGTAGCATCAATGATTTGATCAATACGGGGGAGAGCAAATGGATCAGCCGGACAAGCCTTATTTAAGTCCGTGTAATCCACACACATCCGCTAGGTGCCATTCTTATTAAGCACAAGCACCGGGTTAGCCAACCACTCAGGGTGAAAAACTTCAACAATAAAACCTGCCGCCAAGAGCCGGGCCACCTCCTCACCAATAGCTTTCCGCCTCTCTTCGTTGAACCACCAAAGAAACTGCATGACCGGCTTAAACTTTGGATCAATATCAATAGTGTGCTCAGCGAGTTCTCTCGGTACACCCGGCATGTCAGAAGGTTTCCATGCAAAGGCGTCCCGATTCTCACGGATGAACTCGATAAGCGTGCTTTCCTATTTAGGATCCAGATTGGCACTGATGCTGAATTGTTTAGATGAGTCGCCTGGAGTAAAATCAACAAGCTTGGTTTCATCAGCCGATTTAAACTTCATTGCCGGGTCATGCTCTGTGGTCGGCTTCTTCAGAGATGTCATATCCGCCGGGTCAACGTTATCTTATTAAACTTTAGCTCCTCCGCTGCGCAAACTGACTCGGCATAAGCCGCATCTCCCTCCTCACATTCCAGGGCTATTTTTCGACTCCCATGCACAGTAATGGTGCCCTTATGACCCAACATCTTGAGCTGCAAATAAACATAACACGACCGTGCCATGAACTTGGCATAAGCCGGTCGTCCTAACAGGGCGTGATACAGGCTTTTGATCCTGACCACCTCAAAGGTTAATTTCTCAACCCTAGAATCATACTCATCTCCAAAGGCCACCTCCAGTTCAATCTTTCCAACTGGGTATGCCGACTTACCAGGCACCACTCCGTGGAAAACGGTGTTGGATGTCTTCAAATTTTTGTCAGTCAATCCCATACGTCGAAAGGTCTCATAATAGAGGATGTTGATGCTGCTACCTCCATCCATGAGTACCTTAGTAAATTTATATCCACCGACTTGAGGTGCTACCACCAAGGCTAACTGACCCGGATTGTCAACCCGGGGAGGTGATCCTCTCTACTCCATACAATAGGCTGCTCTGACCACCTTAAATAATGGGGAATTGCCGGCTCAACAGCATTCATAGCCCTTTTATGAAGCTTCTGGTCCCACTTGCATAAGCTAGTGGTGAACACATGATACTGTCCACTATTCAACTTCTTTGGATTGCTCTGATAACCTGACTGCTGCTGCTGCTGTCCTCCTTGACCAGACTGTTGGTGATTATGGCCACCTTGATTTCCCTGAAAGCCGGAGTTTGAACCGCCACCCGGGCCATGAAAACCGCCGGCACCTGAGCCGCCACCCGACCCATGATTGCCATCGAACGTGTTGGAATTCTTGAAAGCCTTCATGATCGTGCAATCCTTCCATAAGTGACTGGCCGGTCTTACCCGGGTGCCGTGTCTCTGACGGGGTTCATTGAGAAGCTGCTCAAGAGACGGACCCGACCCGCCAGATCAAGGGGGCGGTCTCCCCTTGCGTCTCTGATCGTTATCCAGCGCATTAGCGTTGGCCACAAACTCTAGATTACCATCGGCTTTACGCTTGTTGCCTCCTTGATTTGCCGGATTATGTTGCTGGCCCTTTCCATTGCTGTTCTTCTTTCCCTTCCCCGTCTTTTCCTCATCAAATGCAGGATCGTTGGTATTATCAGAATCGGCGTATTTGACTAGAGCCGCCATCAGCTGACCCATATCATTACGATCACGCTTGAGGCGCCCCAACTTCTGCCTCAGTGGTACAAATCGGCAATTTTTCTCCAACATGAGGACTGCAGAGCCGGCATCCATCTTGTCAGACAAATGTATTATCTCCTTGACCCAGCACACCCAATGAGTGGCATATTTGCCCTCATCTTGCTTACAATTAGTTAAGTCCACAATTGACATGGACTGCTTGCAGGTGTCTTCGAAGTTCTGAATGAACCGGGCCTTTAATTCTGCCCATGAGCTGACGGAATTAGGCGGCAGGCCCTTTAGCCAAGTCCGGGCCGTTCCATCCAACATCATGGTGAAATACTTAACCATTTCCGTGTCACTGACCTCCAACAGCTCCATGGCCATCTCATAGCTTTCGATCCATGCCCCGGGCTGTAAGTCGGCCGTGTAATTTGGCACCTTTCGGGGTCCCTTGTAATCCTTAGGCAGACGCACATTACGTAAAGTCGGCACCAAACAAGGAACACCACCGGTTCTGGTGGCCACTCCTGCCTCAACAGAAGTCGTCGGATAATCTGGGAATGCCTGATGAGCCGTCTGCTGAGCCGCCAGTTGAGCCGCCCGCTCGTCCTCCTGACGTATCCGGTCCTGCACCGGGTTATAACTGCCGGGTTGGTTACGACGCTGGGCGTTGCTTGACAAAGCTTCCGACTCCATGTGCCTGCTATAACTCGGACTCCGGCTTGGGCGAGGAGTCGAATGAATCCTGTCTCGGCTATAGGAATAAGCCTCTTGCTGAGCCAGAGCCGTCTGGACGAGTTCCCTGATCCTTCGTGTCTCCGCTGCTGTTGGGTCGTCACCGTCCACTGGGAGAGCCGCCAAACGCGCCGGTGAAGCGATCAGGTTCTCCATGGGGTTAGAAAATTGACCCGGTGGCGTTGGTACGTAGCGAGGCGGGGCCATAGTCACATGAGGAGGTGCCATCACCCAAGGTTGAACCGGTCCTCCTGCCCCGGGTGTTATGAACTGGTTGGCGTCTGGCGGGTTACTTGGGCTGGCTCCGGGTGTGGAAAAAAGGCTCCGAGGATCATAAAACGGAGGTAAACAGGATTGAGTTTTCTGGTGTCTCCTCCTCATCACCTCATTAGACGCGTTCAGGTTCATCGTAAGCTGGAAAGCCTCTGACTGGAGCTGTTGGGCCCGCGCATCCAAAGCCGCCCATTTTGCGGCCAACCTGGTGTCCTCAGCTGCTAAGCCATCCTTGGCCCGAGCTATTTCCTCACATACCTGTGACACCTCTCCATCACGCTCCTCTTGATTTGCAGGAATGTGGCGGTTAACACGGCCGTCAGCTTATCCATGAGGTCAAGCAGCACCTGAGCCGGCGGGCGCATAGGGCCTCCTGCCCCGGCCACTCCTGACCCGGACGTCATTGCCACCGCAACTGTAGAATTTTGGCCGGGTTGAGTACCAGCCATGAAGACCCCTACCTAGCTTGGCGGCTCAAAGTGGTCCGGAATACTGCTGCCATCGGAACAGCCCCCAAGCCTGCCATCTTGCACTTGATATAACGAATCCATCTAAACAGTGGACGAATCACCATCGGAGTGGATGGCCGTCTCACCATCGTCTACAGATCCTTCGGAAAGTTCTCCATGGATGCAACCCATGAAGGCACGCTTCACGACGGGTTGAGCACGGGCGGGTCTCGCACACTGAGCCGTCTCGACGAGGTCGGTGCAGTTATCCAGCTGAGGGCCCGGCTCACCAATCCGGCAGATGAAGACGTGGATTCTTCCGTATGGAACCCGGTACCTGTACTCAATTGAGCTGGCGTCGGGGCCCCAACCTTCGTCATCGATGTAGATCTTGCCGCGACGACTCTTGGTCATCCGGCCCACAGCGTATCCCTTGAGCCCTTCAAAGTTTCCCTTCAAGAACTCAAATCCATCGTGCGCTGGCCCCATGGTGGGCGCCAACTGTCGTGGAATTGTCACGGCAGATGTCCTCTTGCAAGGACTTAGTCGTGGAGCCATCGCAACTAGGAAGCTTAAAGGGGTTAACGGGACGAGGGACACGAGAGAGGTTTTATACTAGTTCGGCCCCTTACGATGAAGGTAAAAGCCTACGTCTAATTGGGTTGGTATTGCTAGGGTTTCGATGACCAGGGAGCGACACACGCTATGCCAGGTTCTCGATTTGATGTTACCTGCCCTTAGCCGCCAGCGGGTTGTCCCCTTATATACACAGGTTGACGCCCTGCGGCCTACAGAGTCCCGGCCGGCTTATAAACAATGTGCGGCTCGGTGACTAGTTAATCCTGCCTTGTAATACAAGTTCTGCCATTACGGTGGTTTATCACTACGGGCCTTAAGTCGTCTGTGGGCTTTAGACCCTTTATTGAACCGCCATCTTCACGCTTGATCTTGGGCTTTGTATGATGAATCACCTTTGTGTAACCCCGCCCCTCCTGGGCGGCTTACACAAATAGTTATATCCCCAACACTATTGGACTATTCATTTTGATGGGTCCAGGCAATTGGAGGGCTCGGGGGCTGGAGTCGTATTAACTTCGCCACGAGGTGATAAGTTTTGTTATGTTCTCCGTTTAATGTTCCCTTGCACTAACAATGCAGCTGAATATGAGGCTTTAATCCATGGTATTCGGATGGCTAAAGAGATGAATCTAAGCCGAGTTAAGTGCTTCGGTGACTCGGACCTGGTGGCTCAACAGGTGTCTGGTACTTGGGATTCCAAGGACCCACTCATGGCGGCATATCGTCGAGAGGTGGATCTTGTTGCGGGTCACTTCAGAGGTTATCAAGTCAATCATGTGGACCGGCAGAAGAACAAAGCGGCGATGCCTTAAGTCATTTGGGTTCCCAACGTAAACCGGTCCCACCCAATGTCTTCCTAGATGTGTTGCATAATCCGTCCGTCAAGCTCCCGACAGAGAAGGATTTGGCTGTTCCTGACCCGGAGGCTCAGTTGGTGGCGGCTCTTCATGTTATCCCGGATTGGATGGTTCCATATTTGGCGTATATGAACCGGAGCGAGTTACCAGAGGATGAAACTTCGGCCAGGCAGATAATCCGGCGGTCCAAGTCCATGATAGTATCAATGGAGAGTTACATCATTGCAGTGTGACAGGGGCGTTTCAGCGTTGTGTATCTCCTGAAGAAGGCCGTGAAATTTTTCATGAGATCCACGAAGGATATTGTGGTCATCATGTCGGTTCAAAATCTCTGGTAGCCAAGGCGTTTCATCATGGTTTCTATTAGCTGGTGGCTCATTCTTATGCTGAGGACTTGGTCAAAAGGTGTGATGGATGTCAAAAATTCTCACGACACGCTCATGTACCGGCTCAAGAGTTGAGGATGATTCCAATCACTTGGCCGTTTGCAACTTGAGGGCTAGATATGGTTGGGCCCTTTAAGAGATCCAAGGATAAGAAGACCCACCTTTTGGTGGCGGTTGATAAGTTCACTAAGTGGGTGGAGGCGGAGCCAGTCAGTAAGTGAGATGTAGATACGGCGGTTCAATTCCTCAAAAAGGTGATTTTCCGGTTTGGCCTCCACACAACATTATAACTGATAATGGTACCAATTTGTCCAAAGGTGCTATGAAGGAGTTCTGTCAACGTGAGCACATCCGGCTTGACGTGTCATCAGTGGCTCACCCCTAGTCTAACGGTCAAGCGGAGTGAGCCAATCAAGAAATCTTGAGAGGCATCAAACCCTGACTTATGGTTCCTTTGCAGCGGACGGCGGGTTGTTGGGTGGAAGAGTTACCTTCTGTATTGTGGAGCATCAACACCACACCCAATAGATCCATGGGTTACATGCCTTTTTTCATGGTTTATGGAGCGGAGGTGGTTCTCCCTAGTGACATCCGTCATGACTCGCCTCATGTGGCGGCATATGTTGAAACTGACAATGAGAAGGCACGACAGGAAGCACTTGACCTGTTGGATGAAGAGCGTGACATTGCAGCAGCCCGTTCAGTGATTTATCAGCAAGATCTGCGTTGTTATCACAGCCGCCGGGTTAGAACCAGAACTTTTCAAGAAGGCGATCTGGTGCTCCGACTCATTAAGGATCAAACTAATATGCACAAGTTATCCCCGCCTTGGGAAGGACCTTTTGTGGTCAGCAAGAATCTGCATAACGGGTCATACTTCCTTATTGATGTTCGAGAGCGCAAAGACTCACGTAAAGCGGAGGAGGAGACCCATCGACCATGGAATATCGCTCATCTTCGACCTTACTATACTTGAGCCATAGGCTCTGCTTATGTACATAGTTATGACAATGTATATATTATGATCAATATAATAAACCGGAGCCTCAGCTAAAGCGGGGTATCTGTTGTTTTTCTTATATCATGTGTGGTTACATGGGGGCTTCTGTTCATAAAGCGGCATCCGGTTTACACCTTGATTCATCTTATAAAGCTTTATATAAAAATCACTTGGGGGCTTGGTTGTATTTGAACCATAGCTACACCATTTGATCGGCGCAAAGCCACCAGAAAAATTACTAGGGGGCTTGGTTGTATTCGAACCATAGTCACACCTCTTGATCGGCTCAAAGCCAAATTACTTCGGGGCCAAAGAGAGTGTTGCAAAAGAACCACTCAAACATAGGCACCCACTGAGCACAGCTCAAAATATTGCTTGGGGATTCTTTGCTATCGCAATGAACAAAGAATCTACACTTGTAATAGGCTATCAAGCCATGGCTTGGAAGCCTGGTGTATACACCTAAAACCCCGGGTTAGCCTGCCTTTTTAAGTAAGTCACTCCGTCCAGGTAAACCTGGTATGACCCGCCGAACTTCGACAAGTCAATCTGATAAGACCCTGAACTTGTCAAAGTTAAATCGACGATTGGTTAAGGATTGAGGACCATCTTAAAAGGCTTTGTGAAATGGTTTAACTCAGTGGCCTGGCAGCCCATGAAAAGCCTCGAATTTGGGGTCTGGCAGCCCGTGAAAAGCCTCGACTACAAGTTTTCATATGATTTTATTTGAAAAGCTTTTCCTCCTTTTTTATGATTTTTATAAAGTTTTTTGGTAGACCGGCATTCATGAGCCCGGCTTGACTTTCAACTACAAGTTGTCAGTACATGCTCAGTTATAATCCGGAGATTATTAACCCGGTCTGGTTTCGACTATGAGTCGCCAGAATTGAACATGGAAAAACCGGTGTTTATCCGGAGATTATTAACCCGGAACAGTTTTATCATAAACCGGCACAATATGACAGGAGTTATTATATTCAAAATTAGGGTTATCACCCTTACTACAAAGTTGGTCAGCCAACATTATAACTCAAGGTCACAGGTATCAATTATTTTCATATTTGGTTATCTTTTCACAGCCTTGGTTATAAACCTTGGCTATATATCTAGGCATCATGACCCGTCCGGCGGTAAACCGCCAGGACACTATATACTTCTTGTGTGCAGGAATAGCTTGAATAAATCACTACGGATTATGAGCATCATATGTCTGAAGCATGGCAGATTAACAAGTGTCAGGCACAAATAAATATGCACGATGGCATAGCAGACCAAGTGTTTTAACTAGCCTATTACAAGGCGTTTCAGTGCCCAAAAGGATAATTGTTTCTCGACAAGCATTGCAGCACGTGCGAGACTAAACCGGCCTCCGGATCATGATTCCTCACCAGCTTGACTTGACGGTTGCGGATCACCTTGCACCGGTTCATCATCCTCCTCTCTACCTAGTGGCTGGAAGTCAATGGTTGCCCAGTCGATCCCAGTTAGGGCTTCGAATACAGCTTCATCGCTTATAAGGGTGGACGGTTCAATGTCAGGGGCATAGGTGTGCTTACGGATTGGCGGGATAAGATTTTGCGCTTCAGGAGTTGGTGCAGCAACCCGTTTGTTTTTGTCATCATAAATCGCCTCGTAATATGAGAGATCAGCTTCTTCAGCCAGTTGACAAGCCAGTGGACGTACTTCCCGGTTTATGGCTCGGAGGTCATCATTGCCAAATTCTGATCCGTCTTCTTTTAAGCTGGGATAGCCTTTAGCCACTTCCACCGGATCAAGGTCAGGTACCCATGCTTTTGCCCGGGTTAGTGCGGCCAGAGCACCCGCCTTTCCAGCAGACCTCTTTAGCTCTTCTACCCGGGCAGGCAGCATAGACAACCTTTCTAAGGTTTCCTTGATTAAAGTGGGGGGAGGTTTGTTGTATGAAGCGGTACAGATGATCCGTTGCGCACCGGTATATAACTGCTCTATCAGCGTATAGGCAGCCTTCAATTTCTTCTGTACGTCAGAGCCCAGATGACTAATGCGAGTCCCTGCATAATTACATGCATCAGTAAACCGGCAGTGTATGGGAAGATATGTTGAAAATGTGAAGCAAGGATGTTTACCGAACAAAGCAGCCTTCATGGCATGTATCTGCCGCTTTACGCCAGTCAGCTCATCTACTACTTGTTTAAGAGCTGCTTCTGCGTCCTCGGCTCTTTTTTGCAAAGCGGATTTTTCAGTGTCCCAATCCGCCCGCTCCTTGTTGAAACTCTCCTTTAGCTTTTCCATAGCGGCTAAAGCGCTGGTCAGCTTATCCTTTGCCTTGGAAGTTTCGGCTTGCTGGGACTTGATGTTTTCTTGCAGATCGGCGTTTTGAGATTCCTTTTTTGCTCAGCTCAGCCTATAAGAAACAGACATATTATGAGTTGATGGTACATATTTGAAGTACCAAGCACATAACAAGTTATGCACCTGATACTTGGGGGCTAATGCATATTTGCTTGTTCTCGGAAATTTCTACAAGTCCCAAGTACAATACAAGTATTACTCTTGGCACTTGGGGGCTAATGTATGTTTGCTCAAAGAACTGAGATGGGAATTCTTCTAAAGTCCCGGTTCATCTTTATAAAGTTAAACCGGCCCTTGGGGGCTACACCAGTGAAAGATACAATATTGCAATTCTAAAGTATCGGTTCTTCTTAAAGAGATAACCCGGTCCCTGGAGGCTAAGCATGCAAAGTTAAGATATTACACGGTCCCGATTTAGATTAACATCGTAAACCGGCCCTCGGGGGCTACTGGAGTTGACATTTGAAATTGGACATAAGAGAAACAGTTGTGTGGTTACCTCATACCGCTCCTTCATCAGATTCACCAAAGCCTGCTTCTTAGTTGCGGTTGGTGTACAGACGGTTCAAGAAGCCAGAATGAATGTCTTGGGCATTGAGATGGGCGTAGCTGGACAAATCGGTGTTCCATTTACCTTTGCCCATAGCAGAAAGATCATCCTTGGCGCTATGCTTGGATAAGGCGACCGGATTGCCAGGAGCGTTGTGGCTAATGCCAGTAATCATAATATCATCTTCTTTATCATCAGCAGCCTTCTCTGGAGTGGATGGTTTATCAGCAACCTTCACTGGACTGGTCGGTCTATCATCCGTGCGAGCCAGACTAGTCGGTTTGTCAGTGTGACCTGTGGTGTCAACTTCTACTCGATCAACAATGAAGTCATAATCTTGTGGTGGCGGATCATCTAGTAGAGCGTCAGCATTGGTTTCCGGATCAATAATCACATTATCTTCGGCCGGCTTATTTAGCTGAGCCTTCTTGCTGGGTCTAGGCTTGGCACTGAGAAGAACAATTATAAAAGGTCAAGTCATCAAATGCATATAAGGTATTAAGAGTAAATTTAAGGCATAACTCACCCAGGAATTGTCTTGAGGGTTGGAAGTTGTGTGGCCGTTGACTCGCCAGAAGATGAGTGAGGTGTTCCCTGATAATTCGAATCAGACAGATTAAGAGGCTGTCGGAAACAACCCGCCTTGGGGCAAGAAGTGTCAAGAGTATAAGAGACCTCTGATCGGCGTTTCCGAACCGGAGTGTTCGGTAAACCGGCGAAGGTAACTACCTGGCCGCTATGCCGGGTTGTGCGGCGAGCTTCGTGTTGCTGCGTCTTCAAAAGAAAGTTTGGGTCCATGTAAGCAAGGGGGTGAGAAAATTTTATTTTCCGGTTTGCTCGACGGATTTTCAGTGTTGGCAGAGGATCATAACCGGAGGAAAGGATAATTACCTCTACATCATCAGCTTGGCTGCCTTCGGCATCGTCCTGATAAGGGTCATTGTCAATGAGATGTATGAAAAATGAACCAAGAGAGTCAAGTTCTACCTCTGAGTCCGGATTTGCCAAATCGGCATCAGCATTTGGCTCGGAAGACATAGTGGGCCTCTTCTTGGCAGGTTTTTTAACAACCTTGGTCTTCTGGCCAAGTGGCTTTGCCGGTTTATCTTGTGGTTTTGCCGGTTTATCCTATGGTTTTTTCTTCCAGAACGGATAATCACCCTGTCAAAGATGTACTAAATTTTGAGAGAATATTTGAAAGAAGCAAGTTAAGAGCAAAAAGGTTATATCATCCTTACAGTTGGCGGTTTGTTGGAAACACAGAAAGGACTTAATCCGGTCTGGCTACAGACAGCCTCTGGTTCATTCAGTATCTTTTTCACAGCCTTAGTAACTTCAGCATCTATAAGCTGAATATCAATGTGTCGCTGAGGGTCCTTCAAACTCCCGGTGTATTCACACATTAAACCAGGGCGTCGGCTTAAGGGCAATATGCTCCAAGTTATCCAACAACAAGCAAAATCAACGCGCATTAAACCGTTCGCCATAAAGGCTCTAAGCTTTGACAGTTGTGGAGCATAGTTGGACCTTTCCTTTGCAGTTAATCTCTGAGGAAAGGGATTTGTATTGCTAAGACGATGAGGGCGGTTACCCGGCAAAGGATTTTCATCAGTTGGAGATGTGTCTTTGCAATAAAACCACGTCTGGTTCCACTCCTTGGGGTGACTGTGCAGCTTTGCGTGAGGGAAGCTGACATCCTTCCTCTTTTGAACTGCCATTCCACCGAGCTCAGTATTGGGTCCATCTGTGAACTCTGTGCGACGATTTAAATGGAAAAAATCCCTAAACAATTCAACTGTGGGCTCCTCTTGAAGATAAGCTTCACAAAAGACTTGGAAATGGCAGATGTTGGACATAGAGTTTGGGCCGATGTCCTGAGGGTGGAGCTGAAAGTTGGCAAGCACATCTCGGAAAAACTTTGAACTGGGAGGACTAAAGCCTCGACCCAGATGGTCAACGAAAACAACTACTTCTCCGTCCTTGGGTTCAGGTGGATTTTCTGGACCGGGGGCCCTCCAGTGGATGATCTCTTTCTTGGCTAAAGCACCAGTTGCGACACATCTGTCTAATTGATCTTGAGTGACCCGGGAAGGAACCCAGTTGCATTCATAGACTTGTTTGGCCATTTCAATGGAAGCTGAAACATAGTTATTGCCGGTTTAAGATTTATAATGAACAAGTATAAAGCAATGCAAGTTGAAGCAGAGGTGTACGCATATTGTTAAACTGGAATATGACATTACTAAACCGGAGTCTTATGTTGCTAAGCCGGAATCTTACGATGGAGAAGGTGCAAAGATAAATGAACCGGTGGTTTAAGAGGGGACTAATGGTACTTACCAGATTATTATTTTTTCAAAGCTAAACCGCCTATATTGGTATGAAAGGTACAGATCTAAAGTACCTAAGTGAAGGAAAAACAAATTTTGCAGATTGATGTGATAATTTCAGATCTGCGGTCTGACAGAAAACTAGAAAATATTCGGACCTAATTTCAAGTGCTTGAACAGTTCATCAAGTTCAGATGAGTTTTTATATAAAGGGGATGCTCAAATAAGGAAAAGGGGGATTATGGCTACGGTCGCACAAGAAGTATCAGATCCAAACTAGTCGTTTGTGCTACTAAGAAGAACAGGGAAGAACGGCGCCGGAGCTTCAATAAACTCTGATGAACACTGAAACCCTAATGGTGGATCTAGAGCGAGGAAAAGAGGAACTTACTGATGCTGAGGGAACAACGGAGGAGCGTCGCGTTTCTCTAGTGCGGTCAGGTTGATGCAGCGGCCGTCGTTCGGGCGGAAGCAAAGGTCGACGGCGAAGGCAGAGCTCCAATGGTCGGGCGTTGTGAGGAACAGGCGATGTGAAGGGGCACGAAGGGGAAAAGTGAAAAGGACCCATCGGCCTTATTTATAAGGTGAATGGATAAGTGGCAGGCGCGAGAATCGAGGATCCCAAAAATGGGATATATGACAGCTCTGTCGCCTCGATTGTCGGAGGCTCATTAATGAAGATGAGTTATATGCAATTTCTAAACAGATGACGTCATGGCGGTTTATCGTGATCTTGGAAGATGACGTCATGGCGCTTTACAAGATTTATGCGAAGGTACTAAAGAAGAAATTTTCTTAAGTATTGAAGATTGACATGAACCGGTTCAAATCAATCTGGGGCCTAATGTTGGTGATATTACTGCTGGGCGTAAACCGGCCAGGAGAGGCCAGGTTATCCCCATAATGGATTATTATATCTGAAGCCCATGAAGATCAAGATGGAGGCGCCTTATGAAGGCCCAGGGCCCAAAGTCGGTTTAAAGGTCTGTAGATGTAAACCGACATTGATATGTAAACTTGTGTTGTAAGATAGAAAGAGCAGAGACCGAGCCGGACATGTTTATGAGCCGGCCTCGGAATCCTGTAAACCGGCAGGTTTCAACCCATATATATAAGGGGACGACCCGGCGGCGGTTTAGGTACAACAAACAACAACTCGAGAGACAGGAATAGCGAATTCGCTCTCTGGTCATCGAAACCCTAGCAATTCCACAACAACTGGACTAGGCCTTTTACCTTCACCGCAAGGGGCCGAACCAGTATAAACTCTCTGCGTCCCTTGTCTGCTTTAACCCCTCTAAGCTAACCCGTTGTGACGGCTCCATGACTAAGTCCTTTCTCTAGGACATCTGCTGTGACGAAACCACGATAGGTCCATAGCTAGTAGCTAGATGGCTTCTTCTCTCTCTTTGATCTTCAATACAATGTTCTCCTCGATGTTCTGGGAGATCTATCCGATGTAATATTCTTTTGTGGTGTGTTTGTCGAGATCTGATGAATTGTAGATTTATGATCAGTTTATCTATGAATATTATTTGAATCTTCTTTGAATTCTTATATGCATGATTTGATACCTTTGTATTTCTCTTCGAGTTATCGGTTTGGTTTGGCCAACTAGATTGGTTCTTCTTTGCAATGGGAGAGGTGCTTAGTTTTGGTTTCAATCTTGCGGTGTCCTCACCAGTGACAAAGGAGGGGCAGCGAGGCTCGTTTTGTATTGTTGCCATCAAGGGTAAAAAGATGGGTTTACGTCATATTGCTTCAGTTTGTCCCTCTACATCATGTCATCTTACTTAAGGCGTTACTCCGTTCCTATGAACTTAATACTCTAGGTGCATGCTGGATAGAGGTCGATGTGTGGAGTGATAGTAGTCGATGCAGGCAGGAGTCCGTTTACTTGACACGGACATGATGCCTATATTCATAATAATTGCCTTGGATAACGTCATAACTTTGCACTTTTCTATCAATTGTTCGACAGTAATTTGTTCACCCACACCGTATTATTTTCTTTCAAGAGAGAAGCCTCTAGTGAAACCTATGGCCCCTGGTTCTATTTTCGTCTTATATTTTCAGATCTATAAACCAAAAAACCCAAAAATACCTTGCTGCAATTTATTTCATTTTCTTCTGTTTTACGTTTTAGTAATCTTTTATATCTATCTCTATCAGATATCATCCTTGCAAGTGACCGTGAAGGGATTGACAACCCCTTTTATCGTGTTGGGTGCAAGTGTTTGATTGTTTGTGCAGGTGCATAGATTGGAGACTTGCGTGTACCTCCTACTGGATTGATACCTTGGTTCTCAAACTGAGGGAAATACTTATCTTTACTTTGCTGCATCACCCTTTCCTCTTTAAGGGAAAAACCAACGCAAGCTCAAGAAGTAGCAAGAAGAATTCATGGCACTGTTGCCGGGGAGGTTCTACATCGAGCCTACCAAGTAGCCACCATAAACTCTCATCGCTTGCATTACATTATTTTCCATTTGCCTCTCATTTTCCTCTCCCCCACTTCTAAAATGATTTCAGAAAAACACAAAAAGATTTGCCTTTTTATTCGCCCTTCTTCCATTCGTCTTTTCCTTTGCTTTTTGGCTGCTCGTGTGTTGGGTTGCTTGTTTGCCCGTATGGCTCAACCCAAGAGCTTTGATCCTTACTATACGAAGTTGAACGATATTGAAAATAATGATAAAAGCAAAATGTCTTTACAATTTGAGCATAATAGTTTCTTTAGGAACGAGCTTAAAGAACAAAAAACTAAGATGGCCGCTAAACCAAGGAATTTTATGGTCTTAAATCTCAAATTGCTCATCTAAAAAGTTTAGTACGCCAAATTTCCAATAAACAAACCACTTTGGTGAATAAGATGGCCGCTAAACCGGAGTCTTTTAACAATGATGAAGATCTTAAAGTTATTGGTGTGACTCCTATTGAATCTTTGTTTTCTAATATAAATCTTGATAAAGATGGGACTGGAGATGAGTCAACTTTAGCTAGAATGTGTCCCAATGATTCAGAGTTTATAGATCTTAATGCAAAAATTGATAAAAGAGGGATTGGAGAGGTCAAAACTTTAAGTAGCGATGAACCTACTCTTTTTTATTTCAAGGACTTTAATTATGATAATTTTTCTTTGATAGATTGTATTTCGTTGTTGCAATCCATGTTGAATTCTCCTCATGCTTATAATCAAAATAAAGCTTTTACTAAACATATCGTTGATGCTATGATGAAATCTTTTGAAGAAAAACTTGAGTTGGAAGTTTCTATCCCTAGAAAGCTTTATGATGAGTGGGAACCTACTATTAAGATTAAAATTAAAGATTATGAGTGCCATGCTTTGTGTGATTTGGGTGCTAGCGTTTCCACGATTCCAAAAACTTTATGTGATGTTTTAGGTTTCAGTGAATTTGATGATTGTTCTTTAAATTTGCATCTAGCGGATTCCACTATTAAGAAACCTATGGGAAGGATTAATGATGTTCTTATTGTTGCAAATAGGAACTATGTGCCCGTATATTTTATTGTGCTTGATATAGATTGCAACCCTACATGTCCTATTATTCTTGGTAGACCTTTCCTTAGAACGATTGGTGCAATTATTGATATGAAAGAAGAAAACATTAGTTTTCAATTTCCGTTAAGGAAGGGCATGGAACATTTTCCAAGAAATAAAATTAAGTTGCCTTGTGAATCTATTATGAGGGCTACTTATGTATTGCATACCAAAGATGACAATACCTAGATCTATGTTTTATGCCTAGCTAGGGTTGTTAAACAATAGCGCTTGTTGGGAGGCAACCCAATTTACTTTTATGTTTTTTTGTTCTGTTTTTCAATAAATACACATTATTACTGTTGTAATAATTGTGTTTTGGTGTTGTAATTAGTGTTTGAGCCAAGTAAGAAATTTGGGATGGCTTACGGTGATAGTTGTTTTGATCTTGCTGAAAAACAGAAACTTTTGCACCCAGTAAAACAATTTTTAAAAATCATAGATGCGTGATTTTGATCTAATTTTTTTGAAAACAATTGAAATACAAATTACCCAGGTTGTCCTAATTTTTCAGAATTTTTGGAGTTACATAGTATACGAAGTTTACAGATTGCTTCAGACTGTTCTGTTTTTGACAAATTCTGTTTACTATGTGTTGTTTGCTTATTTTAATGAATCTATGGGTAGTATCGGGGAGTATGAACCATGGAGACGTTAGAATATAGTAGATATTACACCAATATAAATAATTAATGAGTTCACAACAGTAACAAAAAGTGGTGATTTATTTTCTAATACTAATGGATCTCATGAGTTTTCTGTTGAGTTTTGTGTTGTGAAGTTTTCAAGGTTTGGGTAGAGATTTGATGGACTATGGAATAAGGAGTGGCAAGAGACTAAGCTTGGGGATGCCCAAGGCACCCCAAGGTAATATTCAAGGACAACTGATGCGGAGCATCCTACGATCATCCCCATGTACACTATGAGTACTCCCCATGCCCCAAGAGGACATATGATGAGACCTTAACTATACGCCAAGGTGAACTCGCTCTTCTCCGAACCATCACTTTCCACACATGATACATGGCTACTGCCTCAAACATATGTGATGTGCATGACTAGGAACCAAGAGGGAGACCATGGACAAGACGGCGAGTACACCAAGCACGAGGAGCAAGAGAAGGAGCTGCTCGGAAGCTTCAGCAACCGGACGACCAAACAACACCGGACGTCCGACGCCTGGACACTCAGCCAGCCAGAAGGGCCAGCCGACGAAAGCTACAGCGGCCGGACGACCGACAAGTACCAGACGTCCGACACCTCCCAGGCCCCGGACGACCGAGCGCCACCGGACGACCGGTGCCACGGCGACAGAACAATATTTACAGAAGTCCGAAGACTTCCGGACGTCCGGACCGTCCCGAGCCTCCGGACGTCCGACACCTGTCTGCGCACAGAGATCGGGCCCGAGGCCCATGTACCCCTTCGCTCCTCACTTACCCCTTTGTGGCTCTAGACTATATATACTCCTCCACCTCCTCCTAGCTAGGGTTAGCGTCGTGATAGCTCATATGTGAGATAGAGCTTCGCTCATCCATATGGATCTACTCCTCGGATAAAATCCACGTTGGATTCAAGACCTCCTCACGGAGAAGACCCCATCAAGACCTCCTCACAGAGAAGAACCGGTTACCACTTGTATCGTCCTTTGTTGATCGTGGATCTTGTATCTCTCTTTGTGTTATGAGGATCTAGCACATGTGTGATTGTTCTTGTTGGTTTGAGTGATTCTGTCATGTTTTCCCTCGTGTTTCCCCTCGTGTTCTTCGTGTCCCTCGTTGGGATCTGCTCCTTTCGTTAAAGATCATCCTACACCGGGTTAGCCCCGTATCATATGGTATCATGAGCCACGTTGATCATGATTTTCGGAGCCTCCCCTCTTTGTTTTCTAGCTTGATTTTGTTGTGTTCTTCCCCAATTTCGAAAATCCCCACCAAAAATAGCCCCAGTTTTTTTTGTGATTTGTTGGTGTGATAAAGTTTTGTTAGATTTGATCCATGGATTTGCTTGGTTTCAAGTGGATCTAGCATTTCCCCAAGTTTCTCCATCTTTCATCCATGAAATCTCCTCAATTTTGACCCCAAAATCTCCATTTTCCGCCCAAAATCGCTTCCGGGAGCTCAAATCCCGCGTTGACCCCGATACACCGGACGACTGACATTTTACCGGACGTCCGGAGCCTCCCGAACCACCGAACATCCGACACTTTCCGGACGACCGGTGCCACCCAACAGAACGAAAATAGCAGATTTCCGAGCCCGGCCGGACGTCCGACGGCCGGACATCCGTCCATTTACGTACGTCTGATACCTGTAGATATCAACTTCGGCTGATTTTTGTTTCGGCCATAACTAATTCATCTGAACTCCGATTTTGACGTTCTTTAGCTCGTTTTTAAGCTATCGACATCCTCCATCCCACAAAAATACCACCAACATCATTTAACTCCATCAAAGTTTTGCAATTTTGACATATTTGCGTAGGGTTTCCACCACATCATTCGCATAACCACCACCGACTTCCGCAACCTAACCCATATTGATCCCCATAGCATTAGTGGTTGCTTGAGTAGTGATTCGAGTCTCCTAAGGTGTTTCGGCTACTTAGGGACGGTTGATTCTTCATCAACCACCACCACCACTTCCGCATAGGCTTGCCCACCATACACTTCCGCCACCCCAACTTAACCCAATTTTGTTCGAATTGTGTCTCCTAAGGTGTTTCGGCTACTTAGGGACAGAGACCTTCAACTCCGACTCACATAACCCCATAAACTCCACTTCTGCATTGCCTACTTGCATAACCCATCATTGCATTTCCGCAATCCCATTAAGCTTCTGCAAAACCACCACCGCTTTCCGCTACCACCATTTGACATTTGTCTTTTGAGAATTTGAGTTCACGGTTTTTCCGTTTCCTAAGGTGTTTCGACTACTTAGGGACGAGACTCCATCATCTTGGTATCTACATCAAGAACACCACCATTCATCATCGCCACGGACAGTAACCTCCATATCATCTTGGTATCGTGGTATCCCTCCATTGTATATTCCCTTGCAATTGCATTGTTAACCCCTAGCCCATTTTGTGTCACTTGCATATCGAGACTAGCCATTTGAGTATTGTCGGTAACGTTACTTGTGCAAATTAGTGATCATTGATCTACATCATCTGTTGCATACATACCGTATCATATTGGTATCATATCATCTCGTGTGCCTCAAGTTCCCGCATATACACAATTGCTATCTTGGTTTGTGCATTGTGCAAAAGTGGCCATACAAAAAGAAGGAATAAGCTTTTAAGCAAAAAGAGAGCAAAGAAGCTTGTAAGAAAGTGCCATAGCATCATACCACATTGCATAAGATTGCATATCCGACCATCTTGAGAAACACCGGGAACCATACATACATAGCATACTTGGGATAGAAGTTGATACATTTTGCATATCATAGGTCGTGCACAAGTGTCGTATCCGCCTATAGAGCAATCGTGCTAGCGTATCTCTTGAGTTTTGAAACACGAGCGTTTTCCGTGGATTCCACATTTTGTGCTCATTCCTTGGTTGCACGACCCCATTTATCTATCTGTGTGTGAGTTTCCGTGTGCCATTCTTTGCTATTGGTCTACTTGTTACACTTGCAAATTTGTGAATCTCTTTCAGCATTATTGACTCTTGCTAACATTTTGCATCACATTTTTGTGCCACTATCCCACTACTAGGAAAAGGCCTACTAATGGCGCACCAGTTTTGCCTACTAATGGTGCACTACTGGTGTGCCATTAGTATCACGCCACTAGTATTTTTTACTAATGGCGCACCAGTGGTGCGCCATTAGTATCTGATATACTAATGGCGCACCACCGGTGCGCCATTAGTATAGGCCTGATGCGCCATTAGTATAGGCCTTTAGTGCGCCATTAGTATAAACCACAATGCGCCATTAGTATTTTTGAATTTTGAAGGCGGGAAAATAGTAGTAGCGCACCGTCTAACCCCCACCGTGCGCCATTGCTATTTTTGAATTTTGAATTTGGATCTGGATCGTGATTTTTTTTGCCCATTTTTTGCTCGTTTTTTGCACGATATTATTTCAAATTTTGTTCCCGTTTTTGGATCTTGTACGTTCTTTTGCCGTGTTCTTTTGCTGGAGAGGAGTTCACCGGAGAGGAGTTCACCGGAGAGGAGGAGGAGGTGACCGCAGAGGAGTTCACCGGAGCATGGGAGAGGAGGAAGGAGAAACGATGAGGGGATGGGAGGAGAGGAGGGAGGAGGAGCTCACCGAAGAGGAGGGAGGAGGAGCTCACCGGAGATGAGGGAGGAGGAGCTCACCGGAGAGGAGGGAGGAGAAACTGTGAGGGGAGGGAAGGGGAGGAGAGGAGAGGAGAGGAGGGAGGAGGAGGTTGCCGGAGAGGAGGAGGAGGGAGGAGGAGGTCGCCGGAGAGGAGGAGGAGGTCGCCGGAGAGGAGGAGGAGGAGGAGGTCGCCGGAGAGGAGGAGGGTAGTATGGTGGAGGAGAGAAGGGAAGATGGAGTGGAGGAGTGGAGGAGAGGTGGAGTGGAGGAGAAGAATGAAGAGGTAAGGAGGAGAGGACACGCCCAGCCATATATACGGCATAGTAATGGCGCACCGTGGGCAGGTGCGCCATTACTATTTTTTTATTTTTTTTATTTATTTTGAATTTTGAAGGCGGGAAGATACTAATGGCACACCATGGGCAGGTGCGCCATTAGTATTTTTTTATTTTTTTTTGATTTATTTTGAATTTTGAAGGCGGGAAGATAGTAATGGCGCATCATGGGCAGGTGCGTCATTAGTAAGTTTGAATTGTTTTTGAATTTTTTTGCCTCTCCAGATCTTAAAAGCCCCGTATCTTTTTTTCTGTTAGGTTTTTGAGGATTTTTCATATAAAAAACTTTTTCATCCGAGTTCGTATGCAAAAGTTATGCCCATTTTTACAAATTCTCGAGAGATTTTGCAAAAAAGTCGAAAATTCATGTTTGTAAATTTTGCTAACAACTAGACCACATATCACATGGGAATCTTATTTTCTTTTAATTTTTTGACATTTCTATCATTTTATTTTATTTTTTTTGAAACTGAAAAGGCGGTCCACGAGGGGGGGTGCATTCGGGGGAATGTTTGGGCCAAATTACTAATGGCGCACCATGGGATGGTGCGCCATTACTAGTTCAAATAGTAATGGCGCACCACTCCCACGGTGCGCCATTAGTAGTTTTGAAAAAATTTAAAAAAATTACTAATGCACACCGTGGGATGTGGTGCGCCATTAGTATTTGCACACTAATGGCGCACCAACACATGGTGCGCCATTAGTATTTAGTAATGGCGCACCACATGTACAGTGCGCCATTAGTGTCCATCCCATCTATAGCCCTTTTCCTAGTAGTGTCCTCACCGAGCTCCACCATAAGCCTTATCTGTGTAGGTGTGAGAAATTGACGAGATCGGTACCAATTGTGCTATTTCTTTGTTACATCATTGATCCATTCTCAACATCGGTCAAGGTACATTTGGTATAGTTCTTCTCTTTATTCCACTCATATTTGCTCGAGTTTGGTGATGGATAGGCAAGGCATTTCATCTCCGGTCTTCCACGACAACAATGGCGCGAACAACTACATCACCAAATCGGCAATCTTCGATCTACAACGACAAATGCAAGGCGCACAATCAAGATTGAGAGAGAGCATCGAGAACATCTCCATCGACATTCATCACTCCGAAGCAAGGAAAGGGGACTACATTGACAACAAGCTTTCCGCACAAAAGGAGGAGCAAGATGCAAGGATGGAGGAGATGCGAACCTTGTTGTTCAATCGTTCTTCCCCTTCATCATCCTCAAGGCGGCGACATTCAAGTCACAAGTCTTCGGAGCGCAATAATGATACAAGCGCAAGTCATCCATGTCCACATCTCCATGGAGACCACCATCACATTCATGATCCACATCGTCATGAAGGGCAAGTCACCTCCAAGCATCATGTGCACGACGATGATGAACAACATCTACTACGAGCTCAAGCGCGGCAACGACACCATCATCATGAAGATGCTCCACAAGCGCAAATGCACAAGTCCCAACAAGCCCTACTTCACGCCAAGGACAAGCTTCATGAGCAAAAGAGAAGATCGCGAGACGAGCACCACCAAGACGGAGCTACGGCTACCACCACCACTTTGGCATCTTCGCCAAGTGCTATCAAGGCATCTTCGCCTTTGGACGTATGGCATGTTCGCCTACTTCCCATGAGTTCGCCTACATCGGCATCTTCAACAACAAGGTGACCACCTACAAGTGAGGGCGACACTTCCATCTTCGGAAGCCCCTCAAGAAAGATGGCCGAGCATGGGAAATTCCCTTCGTTCATGGAGATGAGCTACGAGGTGCTACGTCATATGGGCCTCCAACAACAAGACGGTGACAAGAAGGTCGAGCAAGGGCCATCCCCTTTAACCACGACGACGAGCATGAACCTCTTCGACAACACGAAGACGGCACCAATATTGGACTCATACTCCGAGTCAAGCTACGAGACCGCACATGATACATTCTCTTTGGTCACGGAGGAGAGTGATGTTTTGCCACATCCTACGACATTCATCTTTGGAGACGTTTGTACCTACACCTCTCCAACACCCACATATGACAAGATGTCCCAATTTCCATGTGAGGAGAGCCACCAACCCATGAGTGATATGAGTGACTCCACCATATATGACATTGAGTGCATTTCCTATGAGAGGATGAGTGTGACCACCACTAGCCCGACACACGAGAGCATGCCACACATCCTATGTGAGGTTGAGAGCTATTTGAGTGACTCCACCAACCATATGAGTGAGTGCATCCTTGAGAGTGTGAGTGAGCCAAAACACTTAGTGAGTGAGGTAGTTGACATGGCACGTGAGGCCACTATGATTTCTAACAACTTACCCTCTACTCCAAGTGTGTTTTCTTCTTTGGTGATAGGTCTCCTACATGACGACACGCCTCTCCTCGACGAGTCCATACCTCCAATGGGAGAACCAATGGCCATGGTGGAAGAAGATGCACCCCCCACATGGTACCATAAAGTTGCAACCTCACCTACAACACATGAGCGACGCTCCAAAGGTAACATAGGTGATGGTGCTTCTCTTGTCCCACTAGTGGACTATCTTACCAATGATTGCTTGCATGATGTTGATCCACCTATTCCCATGCTCCATGCTAGTGCGACTTATTCATGTCATGACTTACCAATTTATGATGACTATGATGATGAGCATGTTGAGTTGCCTAGTTGTGATGCTATGTTCCAAAGGATACCATGTGAAAATTCTATAGGGCACGTCATGTTTGATAATCCTTTGAACTTGTCATATGCTATGAGTGAGATCTCTCATATTGCTTCATTTCAATCTCAACATAGTAACTATGCATGTCCCATTAAAATAAATCCCATTTGCACTTATGGCATAGATGACGAGATGATGGTGATTGGCTTTTTTTCATGTGATGATATTGCCATGCTTCCTTTACATGATTTCCGCAATTCATCTACTATGTCATGCCATGATCACATAGAACCTGATATGCTTTGTTTTGGATGTTGTCAATATTCTCCGTGTGATGTTTCCATTATTGCTCATGAGGGACCCCTATAGTTTCCACATACATATTAGGAGATTTTGATGCATTCCATACTTTGCATGATTCTCATGATTGTGTGCACCATATGCATTCCATGAACAACAATGCTCTATATATTTCCCATGATGCATTACATAATTTGAGTCTCCATTATGCTATACATAACAACAAACCTCTCATGATGGATGACATGTTTCTATATCACGCATCTCATTTATTTGAGCATTGGATATTTTGTGCTAACCAACACAAGCACGTGCACATCATGATGGATGATGTGTACATATACCACGCACACACAATTTTCCCTTTGTCTTTGTTTTGTGTAGGTACTCACGTATACTCGTCAACCTCTCAATCCCAAGAGTTGACGAAACGAGCTCTTGAGAGCAACGATGATTTGGTATCCTGTGGATTATCATTCCCACCATTCCCTTCGCGCAAGGACTACGTGCATCTCTTTTACTTGGCTCTCACACGACTATGGTCTATGTATCACTTTTTACCTTATTCCCATACTATTGTGTTCAGTTTGCATGTTATGCCTATTCACATGATGTTGCCATGCAATTGTGGCCCTTGCTTGCATCTACCCATGATTCACAATTATGATACTCCTATGTGTATTTGCATGCTTGGTGGAGATCCTTGTTACTATTACCATGTTTTCCTTGTGCCACATGCTATTGATGCTTGTTTTGTTGGGAGAGCCATGATGTCCCATTGCTATTTACATATGGCCTCTCGCCAATACAATGATGATACCTTCCTCACATCTTGCTTTCATGCTTGTGCTATGTCATGTGAATTATTCATGCCCACTATTTGCAAAAGTGACATGATTGCCATGATTACCTCTAGTACGTTGCATCTTCGCACTACTAGCTTGCTTGACTTGATCACTGTGATTACTTGCTTGGTTGCATCACCCATGTTCCATTATTACTCGCTTTCTTGGGTTGATGACATATATGTTCATGCCTCTCACTTGATTTGTCTTGATCATTGTCTCTTGTCTCCATTAGTGGTATCTCTCATATCCTCTTGTATTGAGTGCCAACTTGGTATCCTTATTGATCATGGAGACTTGGACATCTTACTTGTGATGCATGCTTGTTTACTTGAGCCTATTGTATTTGGTTATTCTAGCATGCATCATATGCCTCCATACTATGAAATACTCCCTTGTCCTTTGTAATGATGAGCATGATGCATACACTTGTTTGGTATCTTACCACACGAATGATAGGTCTTGCACTTCCGCTAACCTCATTTGTTTTTCCGAGTGTTTGTCATCTTCTTTCATTTTGAAGGATTCTCAAGGTGGTACCATCACGAGACGTATTGGTTATGTGAAGGCATACAAGATGAGCAACTCCAACATCCTTGAGAAACTCCTAAAGGTGAAATCCTTCCCTTTGAGCCATCCTCAAATACGCATATTGGATGGGTCACTCTTTCATTGTTGCCTCCTTCTTGTTGTCTACATGATACATCTCGCGAACGGAGGAGCGACATTGGAGATTGCATCTATGGACCTTCACATTGAGGAGCGCTTGGACTTATTGGATGCACCTTCGAACCTCCACTCATGCCACGACATCGAGCATCGTACACCAACACCTCCATATTTGTGGATTGTGCTCACACATGTCATGCTCGATAGACATATCATACACATGACAGATTTGCATCTTATGCATGGATTGACTCACATTATGATTGCCTTGTTGCATCTTGTATTCCCTTGTCATCCGTGATATATAATCTTGTGCATTTTCTTAGCAAATTTGTTGTGATCTTCCTTGATGGCATATTCATACATCATGATCATATTGCCTACCATCAATTGCATGATAACCTAATAATATTGAGCATCCATTCCCATATTCATGCTATTGATAAACCGTCTCACTATGACATCATTTTGCACCATGGTTGCATTGATCATATTCACAACACATTTGTGTGCACAATGATTGCATTTGCTCCCATGAATGCTTTGCATTTCATTCTATATCATCTTGATAAGCTTCATGCGCTTTGTCACGAACAATCTTGCCGAACGGACTCATACTTACTTGATGGACACTTTGTGTGCGCTAACCATTGTATTTCCGAGTGTCGCTTGTGTTTGCTCCTTTTGCATGTCTATCACTCTGGAGACACCTTGGAGTACTTGGATTGCGCCATGTCTTCAACTTCGTCCGACTACAAGTCCATCCACGACAACCATTTCCATGGTGATGAGGATCATGATCCGAGATCGGATCTTTCCCAAGGGGAGATGATGCGGAGCATCCTACGATCATCCCCCTGTACACTACGACTACTCCCCATCCCCCAAGAGGACATATGATGAGACCTCGACTATACGCCATTGGACGCAAGGTGAACTCGCTCCTCTCCGAACCATCACTTTCCACACATGATCACTACAAAAAAAAGACACATCCGTGACATTTTGGGCCGAACGAAAAAAAATTATGTCATACTTATGACACTTCTATGACGATAATTGTGACAAAACCCGGTATCATCATAGATGTGGCGGGTCCTACTTCTATGACAAAAATCATGATAGAAAATGGGCTTTTCGTCTGGCGGGCGGAGACGCAGCTGCATGACATTCTTTGGGAACTCCATGACGGAAAAACCGTGCTAGAAGCGAGGCGAGGAAAATATCGGGTGTTCGGTTACGGTGGGTGGTCGAGGGGCAGAAGCGATCGCGTTTTTCTCGTGACACGCGCTGCAGCGTGGGTGCGAGTGTTGGGCTCTAGCGAACCCGAGCAAGGCGTTGGGCTCTAATCGAACCCAGCGATTGCCTTTGCGAGCTACGCATTCGAACCCGAGCGATCGATCGATGGTTGTTAACTGAACCCGATCGAGCGAGTCCTTCGCTACTTTTGCTAACTGAAGCCGATTGATGATGCCTCTGGATGAACAGTGAGCGTTGCTGGGGGGTTTGGATGAACAGTCCCGGTGGGGGTGGATGAACAGGACCCCGTGGTGTTGCCTCTCGATGACAGGACCCCGATGGATCGAGCCGGTTGGGGCTGGATGAATAGGACCCCGTGGAGGTCTGGATGAACAGGATCACCCCATGGAGGGATGGATGAACAGTAGACGGTGGAGGGCTGGATGAATAGTAGCCCGTGGAGGGGTGGTTGAACAGTAGCCGGTGGAGTAGCGCGCGGTGGAGGCTGGATGAACAGGAGCCCGTGGATGAACAGTCACAGGTGGAGGCTGGAGGAGGTCGACGGTGGATGAACAGTAGCCCGTGGAGGCTGGAGGGGTCAGCGGTGGAGATGAACAGTATCCCGTGGAGTCCCGTTTTGCGGTACACCACACCCCTCCCGATGAACAGGACCCCCGTTTCGACCGTAGCACTCCAACACAAGTCCGTTTCCTCCGTTTTGCGGTACGCCACACCCCTCCCGATCAACAAGACCCCCCTTTCGACCGTAGGAGGTCCGTTTCCTCTATTTTGCGGTGCGCCAGACCCCTCCCGATGAACAGGATCCCGTTTCGAACGTGGCCGGTCGAACACAAGGCCGTTTCCTCCGTTCGGCAGTACGCCAGGCCTCGTTTCCATCGGCTGTTCCGTCCAAGCCGGTTGGCTCCCACGCGTTCTGTTGCCTCCCGATGAACACGACGCATTCCGTTGCCTCCCCATGAACACGACGACGACGCAGTTTCTCCGTTCCGACCCAGCCATGTACACGAGCCCTGGTCGTACGTAAGCGCGAGTAGGCGTTCAAGACCCCGCCCGTAAAATGCGTACATGGTCGATGTTACTTTCTTGCACCCGGCGGCTATGCGTGCGTGTACATGCTACGTCGCGCGCCTCTACTACGACACGCGGCGCCTCTACATCGACCGACGCACGCGTACATTCTCGACCAGAATGATAACACTACGTATGCTTTGACCAGGTGGGTCCCGACTGTCAGGCACTTCCTTGCGTGCGAAGATGTAGCTGGTGGGTCCCAGTAGTCAGGGGGTCGAATCAAATTTTTTTTGCCCGGACGCACTTCCTTGCGTGCGAAGATGTAGCTGGTAGGTCCCAGTAGTCAGGGGGAAATGTTTTTTTCGCGAAATACGGTGGCCCGTCCGGTGGGTCCCCGCTGTCAGGTGCAGGAATAATTATTTTCCGCGTAATAAGGAGGCACTTCCTTGCGGCTGCCGTGGACCCAGCTGTCAGCCTCTCCACGTATAGTACTCTTCTGATGGAAGTCGGTCGTTGACCACATTGACCATGCTGCGCCGAGAGCACCAAGGTGGTGGACGATGGTGAGGCCTAGGAAGGGGATGACGCGGAGCCAGGGAAGACGCGGCAGTGGATGCCCACGCGGAGAGGAGTACGAGGGTTCACTGGTTCGGCTGCGGTGTGAGGCTGCCGTTGCCGCAAAATAATAGGGGGTGTGGGTGAGTAGAGGGATGGTCTGGCCAACGGTGGGAGTAGTAGGGGGCGGTGAGGCCTCCGCGACATCACAGCCGGCCACGGGGGCAGGAGCATGTGGCACGACCGGCGCTGCTTTGGGCGGCTGGAGCAAGAAGACCATAGGTTGAAGAAGCACTACGGCCGTTGGATAGACATCGTACGGTCACTGGAGCTAGAATCATTCATATTGACTAAGTTGACAAAGCACTCCGTCCCCGTCAACTTAGTAGGCCCACAAGTCAGACTCCCACCAAGGTGGGTCCCAACTAGCAAGGGGGTATTCATTTTTTTGTGCGTAATAAGGAGGCACTTCCAGTGGGTCCAATCTGACAGCGGGGGGGACATTTTTTCACGAAATACGGTGGCTCGTCCGGTGGATCCCAGCAGTCAGGGGGAAACAATTTTTTCGCCAAATACGGTGGCCCGTCCGGTGGGTCCCTGCTGTCAGGTGGAGGAATAATTATTGACCGCATAATAAGGAGACACTTCCTTGCGGCTGCCGTGGACCTAGCTGTCAGCCTCTCCATGATAGTACTCTTCCGATGGAAGTCGTTCCTTGACCACGTTGACCACGTTGCGCCGAGAGCACCAGGGCGGTGGACGATGGCGAGGCCTAGGAAGGGGACGACGCGGAGCCGGGGAAGACGCGGCAGTGGATGCCCACGCGGAGAGGAGTACGAAGGTTCACTGGTTCGGCTGCGGTGTGAGGCTGCCATCGCCACAGAATAACAGGGGGTGTGGGTGAGTAGAGAGATGCCCTGGCCAGCGGTGGGAGTAGTAGGGGCCGGTGAGGCCTGCACGGGAGGCGGAGTAGGCGGTCCCGCCGGCACTGGATTTGGCGGCTGGAGCAAGAAGATCAGAGATTGAAGAAACACGACGGTCGTTGGATTGACATCCAACGGTTACGTCTGCTAGAATCGTTTGTTGACGTATATAATAACTAAAAAAATCTTGCATACACGTCAACTTAATAGGCCCATATGTCACACCATTCCCTCTTTTTTTTAATAATTTATATATAGCTCATTGCAACTTCTTATGCAATTTATTGCAGTCCGTTTTTTTGGTTGGCCAGGGCCAATTTCGCATATTTCTGTGGGTTCCAAACTATTTTTAATACCGAAATGTCGAGCCAGATTTAAAGTACTTTGAAGATATATTTAAATTAGGTTAATGCCCTGTGAAATAGGAATCTGAAAATGTGAAAAAATTCAGAAATTATAAACTAATTGCCAATTTGTCATCTGTTTTTATATTTACAACCCATTTCATATTACTTTCAAGATTTGCAGGCGTCTTGAAAGACTTGCAGCCCATCAGGGCGTAGAAAAATAAGTAGGCCTAGATTGGGTATTCTTCAGAAAAAATAAACTGGGCTCATTTTCACAAAAAAATAGCTGGGCTGGTCACATGGTGAACATAAAATATAATCCTGGGCTAGACGGGCCACAGCCCAGTTCAAACCCTGCTCCGTCTCAACAATAACAAAAAAAATATCTGCTCGAGCAGCTCGTCCCAGTGTCGGTCACCGATCTTGTGTTGTTCTCTTGTCTATTGACTATATACGCTCACAATGTCGTGGGTCCCAGATGTCAGGAAAACACTAGGAGGACACATTTTATTTTTCCATACGCTGACATGGTGGGCCCGTACTGTCATCCTCTCCACGTACTTCTGCCGATTCCTGTTGTTTGTTGACCATGTCGACAACGTGAGAGGGCGGCGCAGCGCACCAAAGCGCGCGGAGGACGACAACGAGGCCTTGGACGTCGGTGTTAACGATTTAGGAGACGGTGGGACGGTGATGCATCTTGTTGGAGGCAGCCATTGGGAGGCGGAAGCAAGCGGGCTACCGGGCGCTGGTTTGGTTTTGGCGGTGGAGGAAGACAGGATCAAGAAACACGATGATCGCAAAAGCAGCAGGAGTACTTAACAACCTTAACTGAAACCAGCAGGGGCACTTAACAACCATAGCTGAAAGCAATATGAGTACTTATACAGGTTCAACCGTACAAGCACACCTCGAACAGTGCTACTTTGCATACAGTTAACCAAGGCTGAGGCCGCTAAGCCCCAGGACAAGGCCCAGGCGCCACCCTGCGCATCCACAACCTTCTGAAAGCGGCTTCATCTCGCAATGTGGTCAATAAATAGGATATTCGCTTTAGAGCCATGGAAAAGCAGGAACATAATCTTCTATCCTATTCTCCAAGATGGACGGGCCTTCATTATTTGAGACCACCCATGAATAAGTATCTTTTCACCTCCAAGGGGAATGGAGTAGGTCGACATAAACATCATGTTGTGACCAAGCGCAAGTCTGACCCGACCATGGTCAGGCATCTGTATAGGAAAAATAGAACTGGGCAGTTTCTGTTTCAAGAAGACCACAGTTGTAAAACTATGTATAAGCAATAGTTTATGAACAACACATATAACAAAAAATAGCTCGTACCATAAGTTTCTCGACACAGTTGGACCTGTTCAACGAGTGCAGCAGTGGCACACATATCCCACATGGCCTTCCACAATTGAAACGCCCCACAAGGACATCAAGACGATCAATAAAGTGTAGGAACTTGTGGATGTCGTCCCAGTCAGCTTTAGTGCCATCATTAACAGCCGAGTTGTTACAGAATAACAAACGAGCAGCCTGCTTAACTCTGAAAAAACCTACACGTGCCACCAATTATAAGAAAATATTAGTTAGAAGTAGCATCTTTGTGAGAGATTCGTTGCTACTTCTAAAGTTAAATTGTGATTAGTTAGACAGAATAGGTGGGTTAAGAAGTAATCGAGGCAACAAGCAAGAACCAGATACAAAACTAACATGGATGAACAATTGGAACAACGTTGGGGTGGTAGATCGCAGTGAAGATGAGACCAGGTTCTGCTATTTCCATCAACATTCGTGCACCAACTTTCAGTCTGTAACACTTGAGAAAGTTTATCCAAGTTCGTCCATAAAAAAAGCAGCGATCTTCTTGGTTCATAAACCCAACTCAGAATTTATATGCATGGCTTGTCTTCAGTGTGACCATTAAACTGGTGTATTCAGTTATGGCAAGGCCGAGCATCTTGAGTACATGTGTTCTGGCAGAGCAAATAATGCACTGCAGGAAAAATAATATGAGAACACAATGTATTCCCTATCCAAATCTAGAAATAACTTCCTCCTTCACGTCAATGTTGACCATCGTACTGGTAGTACCTTTTATCCAAATATAGCAATCCAAATTTCCAAATTAGTCGACATCATGTTAAAAAAAACCACCCTCCCAGATAGAAAAGAGGATTCTAGGAACATATTGTTCGCGTTTTAAAATCATGTGTTAGGATGAGAAGGAACAAGTGTGGCGTCTCGCCGAGGGTGCAGAAACCTGTAGGATCCTCGCACTTTGGGCACTGCAAATGAAACACACTAGATTCAGTAGGAAGAAAAATGCATCAATGGCGGCGGCTGCCATCCTAGAATTACCCGCGACCAAGGGACTTGGATTTATCGGGGATGGATGAAGAATTCGTACCTGGTTCTCCATGAGAAAACCATATGCAATCTCCGAGAGGGGGTTTTCTCTGAACAAGCAGACAAGGGAGAAGGGGATTCAGGCCCAGTGAAATATTGCCGCTTTGTTCGTCCAGCTTACTGCTAAAGCTGGAAGGGGGGGTTTGTGATTTGACGGCTCATTGGGCATTACTGCGGCGCTACGACCGGGGTGTGACTACCGCGTAGTTGTGGACTCTAATTTGTGCATATGGCACGTGGACCCCGTTGCCGGATGCCCCACATATCAGTGAAAGGAAGTAGAAAGACAGGAGTAACTAGTTACAAAAAAATATATTTTTGACAGAGAGATACTCCCTCTGTAAAGAAATATACAAATCTTTTATATCACAACTTTATACATAAGAAAAATCAAGGGGAATTATATAACATATATAATTATAAAAAACAGAGTTGTTTTTAACACAGTATAGACGAGTTGGTGATGATGGTGTGCCTGCCATCCTACAATATAGGTCGTCCGATTTATATCTGACGGATAGGAAGGAAACTATGGCAATTTTGCAAAAAGGTACCCATACACCTCTCCACATTTGCAAATAAGGCCTTCCCTCGTTCATCCTTTCCTCCCACAAGATAAAATACTCATACAAATGCATCTTGATGTTACGTGCAACGCACGGGCATTATGGGGGTTCAGTTGAGAATATAATACTCAGACAGGCTCACGGTTCTGGACTTTGGGCCGCAGGCCCACCGTGCATGTTTGGGGACCCATGTGTTCTACCTCAGCTCTTTTCATATTGCAAGTGATCGGTACAGCGCTGGTTTTAGATGTTGTCGCAAGGCGAATAAAATTGAAAAAAGCACGACAGCTGTTGGAATGAAATTGAACGACAGCTCCTAACCAGCAACGAGAGTTGCAATTCTACCAATGATATACCATGTGATAAATAATACTGTCATATTACTTATACACATAGGACACTTGTTTCACCATGCCAGATTATTACATCAAAATCTCTCGGAGGATAGATCAGTTCGGCAATTGCGTGCTGCTACTGAAGAATTTCAAAGTTGATTTGGACCAGCTCTCCTTGCCGAGAAAGTTCGATTTTGAGATCATCCCCTACCGCAAGATATGATTTAGATTTGAACCTTGACCATCCTTTAGCATCAATCATCATGCAACCATCCTTTGTACTTACGGTATATTGAGCAGGTTCATTCACACCAAGGCTGCGCATGGTAAGAGAAACTTGGCCGTTGTCGCCCGGATTGTTGAACGACTCCCTTGTTGCTCTAGGAATTCTCTGTTTGCAAACAAGAAGACATACCCAAATAGTTAGATCAACACAGTGAATCATGCAAAACAACATGTAAAGAAAAAATAACGAAACACTTGGGCGGCCAATGCTTACCAAGAAGGTGGACATGTCGGTTTTTGTAAGGACTTTGGTATATGAAGTGCGAACTATAGCCCAGTCTGTTGCCAGTGCAACTGCTCGTTCGGTTGCCGCTGCACGGGCCGGAGCAGATGCAAGTGCAAGTGTTGGTGCAGGTGCCGAATCCGCTGCTGCTGCCGGAGATGGTGCTCCTTGTAGAGATGGTGCCGTCGTTGGAGCAGGTGCCGGTGTCGATGCCCGATCCTCCGGTAGATCAGCCTGATCCGCTGACGCGGTCGGTGCCCAATCCTCGGCTGGATCAGACCGAGCTGCTGCCGTTGTCAGTGCTAGAGCAATTGTCGGTGCTCGATTCGTTGCTGAAGGTGGTACCGATGTGCGAGACAGTGGCGATCGTGTCTGGTCTGCTATGATCAGCTTTCTAACTTGACTAGGCTTCGTGACCGTGATCCAGTTTTTTTCTTCATTTCTTTTAAACGCGAGAAGGACTAATTGTGGCGTTTTTGTTAAACCAAACTACAGTTCATCATAGGGATTCAGCTTGTACTCAGACAACAGACTGATCCAATTTTTTCCAGTAATATAAGTGATGGACAGTGCCTTCGTTACTGACACGACATAAGAAGTGAAACCTGCAAAAATAGCCATCATAGAGAAAACCAAATGGTTTATTCCGTGATCAATGTCACATGGCAAAACTTGCATCGTAAAATTGCAGGAAAAGAAAGAAAACATGACATTAAATCAATAAGATTTAGACAGTAAATCAATAAGATTTACTTGATGTGACACGAGTGAATCCTTACCAGGAAATCACTATCTTGAAGTACTAAACAGAAGATTGATCGTCCAACTACGGGTGGCATGCAGGGGCCCCGCCTACTCCCACAAGAAGGACAGTCCAATGGTCATGACAAATCGTATGGACCGAACATCCATGGGACTGGAAATCCTGGTGGGTGCGATAAACCCTGCAATGCATACAGATATTGGAGTGTAACCATAATTGATAAACCGCCCTCACAAAAAAGATGATCTGGATACTTCAAAATATACAGATTGAATTGAGTGGATAGACATTAACATAGACCGTTCTTAGGACTGACCACACACCAAAAGTGGCAGTACTAATAAACAATACAGGGTTCACAAACACAAATCAAGTACTGAACAATAGTACTTACTAAAGGCAAGCAAAGTTGCACTAATTAAACTCTGTAGACTATTTCTTGCCACCGACCTACGGGATGAACCCCGCATAACTGACTAGGCCATGGACTTCGTGAGAGATGTCTACATGCACCATCACCATCTCGTCGACCTTGGAGAACCTAACAGAGTGATCTTTCCACTCATAAACATGATCATGAAGACATGCCATATCAGATTTGTTGGGAAGCTTTACAAGAACCACACCCTTCATAATCGAAGGCACAGCCAGGAAATTGTTGTGGTCAAGTACAGCCTCGAGAACACGCCTGACAACAATGCTACAGGAAAACACTAGTTCAGGACACGTGGCGACAAGGACACGGCAGATGGATAGTTTAGCGGTAGAACTCATCCTCAGGTCTTCCAGTTCACGCGGCATGACTTTGAGAACTTCATCCCCACCGCGGACCTGGTTCTAATTCAAACAGAAACCATATTTTATTACTACCTCCGTTCAGAAATATAAGATGATTTTCGATATTATACTCCATATATGACTACATATACGCACAGAAATGAGTGAACAAAGACACTAGAACATGTCTTCAAAGGCATGAGAGCAGAGGGATTACTTGCAATATCCATAACATAAGTTACTGAGGCAAATATACCCTCTTCAAAGGTAGCATTGATGTTCATAAAGTACTCCCTCCGTCCCAAAATTCTTGTCTTAGATTTGTCTAGATACAGATGTATCAAGTCACATTTTAGTATTAGATACATCCGTATCTAGACAAATCTAAGACAAGAAATTTGGGACAGAGGGAGTAGTTGAAAGTAATCTATAATAAATCAGTGCCAACCTCTCGCATGTTTTGGTTAAAAGAGGAATTTAGAACCGTCATTTGGCACACAAAAATCACATGCAAGATCACCCAGAAAGTTGTACTACTAGTACTAGTACTGCGTGTTAGATGAAAAAACACGATCAAGATCGAGAAAAAGATCGTCAAGAAGAGATATTACCTGGACTTGCTTAGTGAGGGATCCCGGAGAGGGGGGCTTCGACAGGGCGATGGCTTTGAGCTTGTCTGCGGTAGTCTCGGCGGGGTGCTTGCGCTTCTTCGTACCATGAGCCTCGACGGTTTTGGCCAGAGCCATAGACATCACTTCGGCCAGTGCTCCAGCGTCCATCAAGAAACTGTCAAATAGAAATAAAAGAAAAGAAACCATAATCACAAACCCAAAATAATAAAAGAGAGGGAGTTATAGGATCAGTCTCGGGGTTGCAAGACCGGGCCTTGGCCAGAATCAACACCATTGATGTGCTCACCTTTCCTTCTTTCGGAGAGAAGAACAATGGCAGAAGCAGGTCGGGGTTTTCTTGAAGAAATGAGGAACAAGATGAGGGAGAAGCGAGTTGGGTAGAGAGGAAGCTGAGAGAGAAGAGTGAAATGATGGTTGCTTCGTCTGGTCCAACTTCTTCACTGGAAAGGAGGGGTTTTGTGATTTGTGGCTCATTGGGCATTACTGCGGCGCTTTGATCGGGTAGTCTACCTTCACTCTACTACAGAGTAATTTAGTGCATGGCTGGTGGACCCCGATGTTGGTTGTCCCACACGTCGGTGAAAGTGAGTAATTTAGTGCATGGCTAGAGGAGGATCCGCACGGTAGAGCATGTCCATTGTTTTTTTGAAGAAAAAATGACTACAGCAAGCGTTTCCACTCTTACGACGGAGGAGTGCGAAACACGGCAGCCACTTGAACATACGCAGTGCTCCTACTACTAGGCATGTGCAGTGCTTCATACATCAGTACTACATAATCTTGTTGCTAGTGTAGTAAGATATGACGACAACAAATGATGTTGTGTGCATGTCAACTATATGAACAGTAATGTAGTAACATAGTACCGCTTTCTCAACTATCCGGTCGAGAATGAACGGTGAGATCAATGTTCACAGAACTAGGTCTACATCGCACGGAGAGTACAATGCTACAGTACTCCATGAAACATGAACCATATGAAGCACGAATAGTGTTAGGCAGGGTGTATGAAGGGTGCACGGGATGGGAGAAAATGTTCCCTTCTCAACCCACTTTTGGGTGTTTGGCAGAGTGCTTGAAAGGTGCATGAGTCCACACTAGTAGGTTAACACAAATACAAGAAGAGGAAACAACTATATTGAGATGAGAATGCAACCAAACACACCCACACGCTTTGTGCTACAGTGACTGATCTGCACCGTCTAAGTTTGATCCAACGGTCATGTTGCACCGAGACATGGACATGCCCATGCAGAGGGCGCCTAAACACCATCTAAGTCCCTCTACTTCTCGAGGCGCACGACGTTGGTGATGCAGGGGGCGAAACGACTGAAAGGCAATGCAATCTACGGGAAGGCGGAGGGAGCCAGCCGAGGAGAAGGGAATCTTTTGGTTTTCACCATGGTAAAACACCAGTCGACGACTTCTCACATCAGGGAGCAGTGGGTTTTACAGGCGGAGTCATCGGGACTAATTGTTGCCGCGCCTGCTCCCGTCAATCAAAAAATTAAAAATCCTTTCTCTCCTGCTCCCGTCAATCAAAAAATTAAAAATCCTGCCGCACTCAAACACCAGAGCAACGCCGCGGTGGATATTTAAATTTACCTGCTCGCAAGTAGATAAAAAGGGATGAAAAAACAAATGTGGCGGCGGCCTAGCTAATCGGTCGAACTAGCCCAACTAGCTAGCCACCGTGCTTCACTGATGTACTCGGTGGAAAAAGTGGTCTTTCGTGATTTGACGACTCATTTACTTGCTTCGGCGAAAACGCGCGGTAGGGGGTCCCACGTCAGGAAGAATATATGCGTGCACCACCCGGGAGGACCCCGAAACCGTGCGATAGGGTGTGCCATGTCTCGGCACGGAGGAAAAATGTGCATGTAAAAATTTACTGTATCAGACGTAGTACCTATGGTTCGACCTCGGGACCCAGCCACTCGGTCAAAAACACCCCACTAGCCACACAGCTTCATCATGCTAACATGGCACGGAGGATAGGTGTGGTTAGCTCTGTCTCGACCAGCCACAACGTCTCTTGTTCTAGGAGATTCTTCTATTTTCCAAGCTTTTTTTAGTTGTAATAACACCACGGCAAGCTAGTGTCGCTCTTCGTGTGTGCCCGTGCAAAGGTTAGACGATGGAGAGAAGAGAGAGATCGCAGACCTGGGACCCACCAGTAAGTGAGTCAACGGTCATGCACGTGTTGACGAGGCACTCCCTCTACTCTACTCAACGTAATACTGTATAAAATCAAGTTGTGGGACAAAGCCAACAACCGATGTTTTAGGCTATCGACTTACGCTTTGTAGTCCAGGTTGCTAGTTCAAATCTCGTCTTTCAGATTTGTTAGTTTTAGGTCCAAATTTGATTAATGACAAGTGGGAACCCGTGTGTTGTTCCGATATTTCAGTGTAGGATGATTTTTTTGAACAAACACTTTGCGTGGTTAGACAAGTAACAGCACAAGTTACACGTATTTTGCAAGTTTACGAACAAAAATGACAGCAGCATAGAATATCACATCCACCCCGCAGCTTAGATGCTATGGTGATACGAGTTTTTACACCGTTGGAAGTGAGATACAATGGCTTGGGAGTAGTCTTTGTAATTATGCGCAATTTCCAAACTCTCCAAAGGTTTTTTTGCAAATAAAACATTCAGGCCTCGTGTGTGCCGCTGCATCTTGGATCCAATGGCTCCCCGTTGCTCATATTAGGTGCTCCCCGTAGCTTAATTACCCGCTACGATGATATGAGCATCTAGGTCGTATGATCAGTGATCAGATGGCACATGCATAGTACTTGTACTTTCCGCGCAATTCCCAAACTCTCTCAGCCGTATATTGCAAAAACATCCAAACCTCCTACTGTGGGCCGTTAGATCTCCGTGAACTCGTATCACCATAGAATCTACGGTGCAAGAGCACCTCATATTCTCCCGTGCAAGAAAATATAAGGTGCTCTCGCAGCTTGGATGCTACGGTGATACGAGCTTCGAGGTTGTTTGATCTGAGATCCAATGGCATCTGAGCAGTCTTTGTGCTTGTAAGAAGTGGCCAAACTCTTTGGGAGCTTTTATGCAAAAAAAACCATTCGAACCACCGAGGAGGTGTTGGGTCACAAATCCAACGGTCCGAAGAGCTTGTATCACCAAAGCATCTAAGGTGTGGTAGCACATGATATTCCTACATACAGGAGAATATGATGTCCTCCTTCATCTTAGATGCTACGGTGATACGAGCTTCGAGGTCGTTGGATATGGGATCCAAGGGCATCTGAGTAGTTTTTGTACAAATTGTGTGCAATTCTCAAACTCATCAAGGTTTCCTGTAAAAATATTAAGACATCATGTGAGCTATTATATCTTAGATCTACAAGCTCCAAGCAACTCGTATCGGCATATAGCATCTAAGTATGGGGGCACATGATATTCTCCCGGGGAGGAGGGGTGGGGGTGCACAACCAATCGGTGGTTCGGAGGGTGGGGACAAATATAATCTAAACAACCCTAAACAGAGCTTCACAATTTTAATTTTATATAAGGTCGAGGGGGTGACCCCTGTCGGATCACGGGTTCCGGCAAAACCCTCGAGGTTCGAACACTGGGGTGCACGCGAAGATCTCCTCCCTACCGATCCATGCCCTAGCTCTCTAAGATCTCGTGGACGAACTCGACGAACTCACAAGACAAAGACACAAGATTTATACTGGTTCGGGCCACCGTTGTGGTGTAATACCCTACTCTAGTGTGGTGGTGGTGGATTGCCTCTTGGGCTGATGATGAACAGTACAAGGGGAAGAACAGCCTCATGAGGTTGAGGTGTTCTTGTGCTTGACGAACTTGTGTGGGTGAGATGCCTCTGAACGAGTTCTTGACCCCCCCCCCCTATTGTGGCTCCTGAGGATCCGGCCGGCAACTGGCTTCAGCTTCTGCGCTTCTTCGTCGATGAGCTGCTGGCCTCTGGTCCAGGCGGGCTCTGGCTGCACGCGGACGGCTGCTGCAGCAGGGCCTCCTGGGTCGCGGTTGAAGTCTTCGCCGTGGGCAACATAGCTCTGGCCCGCGGTTGGCAGACGTTCGCCCGCGCGTGCGGCCTGGGCAGGTGGTGCACCCTCCATTTCAAGTATGACGGTGATGCGGCCCTCTAGGTGAGGGTGTTTGGGAAAGATGGTCGTCGCGCCGGGTGCTGCCCCGAGACGAACGACGGTGAGGAGGTGCTCGGTCTTGGTGATGGCCGCGACGAGGGCGAGCCCGCCGGCCGCGCCTCGTCCAGCTACGGTGAATCTTCTCTTGGCGAAAGCTCCAGCAGCGGCGGCTACGACCAGCCGCCATGCCGCCGCGCTCGCTTCGAAGGTGGTAGCGGGTCATCTCGTCGCCACGCCTCCGTGACGCGCGAAGAGGGATCCGGCTAAGCTCGGGACGTCGCTGGAGGCCTGCCCCCGTGGTTCATGCAACGCCACTTTTGTTTTGTTCCTCTTTTCTTTCCTGCATCAAAATGAAACCAGTATGGGCCCGGAGGGGCGTGTATCGAACTGTGATTCCTCAATCATTACGCTATGCTTGTTATTTCCATGATGTGCCGTTATTTTTTGCGGAGATAACTTAGCCTGGCGCGTTCGGGGCAGCCTCTTCTTCATGATGCACTTGTTTCCTCGTGCCCGTCTTGGCTTAGTGGTTGCTCAGGAACTGCAAAAAATTTGTTAGGAAGCTTGCTAGGAGACTTATCGCTCACCCGAGCCTTGACCCAGCGCTTCATATCGCGGTACCTGAGGGTCACAGATTAGGAGAGATGTGCCGGCTTGTGGGCTCAAACGAGGGTGCCTTGCGAGAAAGCAGACCGGAGGCAGAGAGAAGGACCAACACAGGAGGAAGAAACCCTCGCGAAGGCACCTGCCTAGCCCCCTCGCGAGGTATGCGAGAGAGAGAACATAAGCGAACCAGATTCAGAAAAGGTGGCAAAAGGCGACGGAACCAAATCAACAAGGAACACCAGAAGCAAACTTTGATTAAGAGAAGGCGAGCCAACTACGGAAAGCAAATGAAAAGCCGCGTCCGGCACCTAGTCTAGTCTTCAAGTCTTCTCACCAGCGCGGAGCTAAGTGCTGCCACTAGGCGTGGGAGGGAGCGCCCAAGGCCAGATGGCGGCACTCCTGAGACTCCGGGGCGTGTACGACCCCACTCATTATTACATGAGAGTGTCACAGGCGGCGATTCTTCACAGGCACCGGGACTTCTTCACAGGCAATGGGCCTTTCTTCACAAGCACTGGGCCTTGCTTCATGGGTAGAACTTCCGGAGGTGCTGGATGTTCCAGGCGTTCTGGATGGGCACCCCGTCCTGTGTCTCCAGGCGCGCGGCGCCAGGCCTGGAGATACGAACGAACCTGAACGGGCCCTCCCACATGGGTGAGAGCATGTGCAACCCTTCCCTGGAGAGGACCCGTCTCAGGGCGAGGTCTGTTGGGGAACGTAGTAATTTCAAAATTTTCCAACGCACACGCAAGATCATGGTGATGCATAGCAACGAGAGGGGAGATTGTTGTCTACGTACCCTCGTAGGCCGTAAGCGGAAGCGTTTATCAATGCAGTTGATGTAGTCATACAATTTCACGATCCATCCCGATCAAGTACGAAACGTATGGCACCTCCAAGTTCAGCACACGTTCAGCTCGATGACGTCCTCGCCTTCTTGATCCAGCAAGAGGGGCGAAGTAGTATATGAGTTCCGGCAGCACGACGGCATGGTGACGGTGTTGGTGAAGTACAATCTCCGCAGGGCATCGCCTAAGCACTACGAAAACTATGACGGAGGATAAACTAGAGGGGATGGGGTTGCCGGCACACGGCTTGGTGTTTCTTGATGTCTCTTGGGTGCTAGCCCTACCCCTCTATTTATATGTTGAGCCCTGGGGTCGAAACTTGGAGTAAAAGCCTCCTCAAAGTCGGTTTTTCCCAAAAGGCAAGAATCCTTCTCGGACTCCAGGGCTAGACACCAGGGTTCCTGGCGTCTACCCCCTAGACGCCAGGGTTCCTGGCGTCTAGCCTCTGGTCTCCGCAAAACTTCCTTTTGCACTTTCCAAAAGCCTCGTGGGCATTCCCCTTTGGCCCAAATAAAATGTTCTCGTACCCAAACATTTCGGGAAACATCTGGCCCGACGAATTCCGGAACCCTTGCGGATACCAAACACTATTATCCCATATATCAATCTTTATCTCCGGACCATTCTGGAGTTCCTCGTCATGTCCGTGATCTTATCCGGAACTCCGAACAACATTCGATTACCAACATACATAACTCATATATACTATATCGTCAATGAACATTAAGCATGCAGATCCTACGGGTTCGAGAACTATGTAGACATGACCAAGGCATCTCTCTGGTCAATAACCAATAGCGGAACCTGGATGCCCATATTGGCTCCTACATATTCTACGAAGATCTTTATTGGTCGAACCGCATAACAACATATGTTGTTCCCTTTTTCATCGGTATGTTACTTTCCCGAGGTTCGATCGTCGGTATCTCAATACCTAGTTCAATCTCGTTACTGACAAGTCTCTTTACTCGTTCCGTAATACATCATCCCGCAACTAACTCATTAGTTACAATGCTTGCAAGGCTTATAGTGATGTGTATTACCGAGTGGGCCCAGAGATACCTCTTTGACAATCGGAGTGACAAATCCTAATCTCGAAATACGCCAACTCAATAAGTACCTTCGGAGACACCTGTAGAGCACCTTTATAATCAACCAGTTACGTTGTGACGTTTGGTAGCACACAAAGTGTTCCTCCGTTAAACGGGAGTTGCATAATCTCATAGTCATAGGAACATGTATAAGTCATGAAGAAAGCAATAGCGACATACTAAACGATCAAGTGCTAAGCTAATGGAATGGGTCAAGTCAATCACATAATTCTCCTAATGATCTGATCCCGTTAATCAAATGACAACTCATGTCTATGGCTAGGAAACATAACCATCTTTGATCAACGAGCTAGTCAAGTAGAGGCATACTAGTGACATTTTGTTTGTCTATGTATTCACACATGTATCATGTTTCCGGTTAATACAATTCTAGCATGAATAATAAACATTTATCATGATATAAGGAAATAAATAATAACTTTATTATTGCCTCTAGGGCATATTTCCTTCAGTCTCCCACTTTCACTAGAGTCAATAATCTAGTTCACATCGCCATGTGATTTAACACCAATAGTTCACATCACCATATGATTAACACCCATAGTTCACATCGTCATGTGACCAACACCCAAAGGGTTTACTAGCGTCAATAATCTAGTTCACAACGCTATGTGATTAACACCCAAAGAGTACTAAGGTGTGATTATGTTTTGCTTCTGAGAGAAGTTTAGTCAACGGGTCTGCCACATTCAGATCTGTATGTATTTTGCAAATCTCTATGTCAACAATGCTCTGCACGGAGCTACTCTAGCTAAGTGCTCCCACTTTCAATATGTATCCAGATTGAGACTTAGAATCATCTGGATCAGTGTCAAAACTTGCATCGACGTAACCCTTTACGATGAACCTTTTGTCACCTCCATAATCGAGAAACATATCCTTATTCCGGTAAGGATAATTTTGACTATTGTCCAGTGATCTACTCCTAGATCACTATTGTACTCCCTTGCTAAACTCAGTGTAGGGTATACAATAGATCTGGTACACAGCATGGGGACACTTTATAGAACCTATGGCTGAGGCATAGGGAATGACTTTCATTCTCTTTCTATCTTTTGTCGTGGTCGGGCTTCGAGTCTTACTCAATTTCACACCTTGTAACACAAGCAAGAACTCTTTCTTTGACTGTTCCATTTTGAACTACTTCAAAATCTTGTCAAGGTATGTACTCACTGAAAAAACTTATCAAGCGTCTTGATCTATCTCTATAGATCTTGATGCTCAATATGTAAGCAGCTTCACCGAGGTCTTTATTTGAAAAACTCCTTTCGAATACTCCTTTATGCTTTCTAGAAAATTCTACATTATTTCCGATCAACAATATGTCATTCACATATATTTATCAAAAATGTTGTAGTGCTCCCACTCACTTTCTTGTATATACAGGCTTCACCGCAAGTCTATATAAAACTATGTGCTTTGATCAACTCATCAAAGCATATATTCCAACTCTGAGATGCTTGCACCAGTCCATAGATGGATCGCTGGAGCTTGCACACTTTGTTAGCATCCTTTGGATCGATAAAACCTTCAGGTTGCATCATATACAACTCTTCTTCCAGAAATCCATTCAAGAATGCAGTCTTTACATCCATTTGCCAGATTTCATAAAATGTGGCAATTTGCTAACATGATTCAGACAGACTTAGGCATCACTACGAGTGAGAAGGTCTCATCGTAGTCAACTCCTTGAACTTTGTCAAAACCTTTTTCGACGAGTCTAGCTTTGTAGATAATAACACTACTATCAGCGTCCGTCTTCCTCTGGAAGATCCATTTATTTTCTATGGCTTGCCGATAATCGGGCAAGTCAACCAAAGTCCATAATTTGTTCTCATACATGGATCCCATCTCAGATTTCTTGGCCTCAAGCCATTTCGCGGAATCTGGGCTCATCATCGCTTCCTCATAGTTAGTAGGTTCGTCATGGTCAAGTAACATGATCTCCAGAACATGATTACCGTACCACTCTGGTGCGGACCGTACTCTTGTTGACCTACGAGGTTCGGTAGTAACTTGATCTGAAGTTACATGATCATCATCATTAGCTTCTTCACTAATTGGTGTAGGAGTCACAGGAACAGATTTCTGTGATGAACTACTTTCCAATAAGGGAGCAGGTACAATTACCTCATCAAGTTCGACTTTCCTCCCACTCACTTCTTTCGAGAGAAACTCCTTCTCTAGAAAGGATCCATTCTTAGCAACGAATATTTTGCCTTCGGATCTGTGATTAGAAGGTGTACCCAACAGTCTCCTTTGGGTATCCTATGAAGACGTATTTCTCCGATTTGGGTTCGAGCTTATCAGGTTGAAACTTTTTCACATAAGCATCGCAACTCCAAACTTTAAGAAACGACAGCTTGGGTTTATTACTAAACCATAGTTCATACGGTGTCGTCTCAACGAATTTAGATGGTGCCCTACTTAACGTGAATGTAGTTGTCTCTAATGTATAACCCCAAAATGATAGTGGTAAATCGGTAAGAGACATCATAGATTGCACCATATCTAATAAAGTACGGTTATGACGTTCGGACACACCATTATGCTGTGGTGTTCCAGGTGGCATGAGTTTGTGAAACTATTTCACATTATTTTAATTGAAGACCAAATCATAACTCAAATATTCGTCTCTGCGATCAGATCGTAGAAACTTTATTTTCTTGTTACGATGATTTTCCATTTCACTCTGAAATTCTTTGAACTTTTGAAACGTTTTAGACTTATGTTTCATCAAGTAGATTTACCCATATCTGCTCAAATCATCTGTGAAGGTCAGAAAATAACGATACCCGCCGCGAGCCTCAACAATCATCGGGTTGCATAATCAGTATGTATAATTTCCAATAAGTCATTTGCCGCTCCATTGTTCCGGAGAACGGAGTCTTAGTCATCTTGCCCATAAGGCATGGTTCGCAAGCATCAAGTGATTCCAAAATCCCATCAGCATGGAATTTCTTCATGCGCTTTACACCAATATGACCTAAACGGCAATGCCACAAATATGTTGCAGTATCATTATCAACCTTGCATCTTTTGACTTCAATATTATAAATATGTGTATCACTACTATCGAGATCCAAGAAACCATTTTCATTGGGTGTATGACCATAGAAGGTATTATTCATGTAAAAAGAACAACAATTATTCTCTAACTTAAATGAATAACCGTATTGCAATAAACATGATCAAATCATATTCATGCTCAACGCAAACACCAAATAACAGTTATTTAGGTTCAACACTAATCCCGAAAGTATAGGGAGTGTGCGATGATGATCATATGAATCTTGGAACTACTTCCAACACACATCGTCACCTCGCCCTTAACTAGTTTTTGTTCATTCTGCAACTCCCGTTTCGAGTTACTACTATTAGCAACTGAACTAGTATCAAATACTGAGGGGTTGCTATAAACACTAGTAAAGTACACATCAATAACATGTATATCAAATATACCTTTGTTTACTTTGTCATCCTTCTTATCCGCCAAAAACTTGGGGTAGTTCCACTTCCAGTGACCATTTCCTTTGCAGTAGAAGCACTTAGTTTCAGGCTTGGGTCTAGATTTGGGCATCTTCACGGGAGCAGCAACTTGCTTGCCATTCTTTTGAAGTTCCCCTTCTTCCCTTTGCCCTTTTCTTGAAACTAGTGATCTTTGTCAAGCATCAACACTTGATGTTTTTCTTGATTTCTACCTTCGTTGATTTCAGCATCACGAAGAGCTTTGGGAATCGTTTCCGTTATCCCTTGCATATTATAGTTCATCACAAAGTTCTAGTAACTTGGTGATAGTGACTAGAGAACTCTGTCAATCACTATCTTATCTGGAAGATTAACTCCCTCTTGATTCAAGTGATTGTAGTACTCAGACATTCTGAGCACATGCTCACTAGTTGAGCTATTCTCCTCCATCTTGTAGGCAAAGTACTTGTCAAAGGTCTCGTACCTTTCGACATGGACATGAGTCTGAAATACTAATTTCAACTCTTGGAACATCTCATATGCTCTGTGGCATTTCAAAAATGTCTTTGAAGCCCCGATTCTAAGCCATAAAGCATGGTGCACTAAACTATCAAGTAGTCATCATATCGTGTTTGCCAAACGTTCATAATGTCTGCATCTACTCCTGCAATCGGTTTGTCACCTAGCGGTGCATCAAGGACATAATTCTTCTGTGCAGCAATGAGGATAATTCTCAGACCACGGATCCTATCCGCATCATTGCTACTAACATCTTTCAACTTAGTTTTCTCTAGGAACATATAGAAAATAAAACAGGGGAGCTAAACGCGAGCTATTGATCTACAACATAGACATGCTAATACTTCCAGGACTAAGTTCATGATAAATTAAAGTTCAATTAATCATATTACTTAAGAACTCCCACTTAGATAGACATCCCTCTAATCATGTGAGTGATCACGTGATCCATATCAACTAAACCATGTCCGATCATCACATGAGATGGAGTAGTTTTCAATGGTGAACATCACTATGTTGATCATATCTTCTATATGATTCACGCTCGACCTTTCGGTCTTAGTGTTCCGAGGCCATATCTGCATATGCTAGGCTCGTCAAGTTTAACTTGAGTATTTCGCGTGTGCAAAACTGTCTTGCACCCATTGTATTTGAACGTAGAGCTTATCACACCCGATCATCATGTGGTGTCTCAGCACAAAGAACTTTCGCAACGGTGCATACTCAGGGAGAACACTTATACCTTGAAATTTAGTAAGAGATCATCTTATAATGCTACCGTCGAACTAAGCAAAATAAGATGCATAAAAGATAAACATCACATGCAATCAATATAAGTGATATGATATGGCCATCATCATCTTGTGCTTGTGATCTCCATCTCCGAAGCACCGTCATGATCACCATCGTCACCGGCGCGACACCTTGATCTCCATCGTAGCATCGTTGTCGCCTCGCCAACTATTGCTTCTACGACTATCGCTACCGCTTAGTGACAAAGTAAAGCAATTACAAGGCGATTGCATTGCATACAATAAAGCGACAACCATATGGCTCCTGCCAGTTGCCGATAACTCGGTTACAAAACATGATCATCTCATACAATAAAATATAGCATCATGTCTTGACCATATCACATCACAACATGCCCTGCAAAAACAAGTTAGACGTCCTCTACTTTGTTGTTGCAAGTTTTACGTGGTTGCTATGGGCTGAGCAAGAACCATTCTTACCTACGCATCAAAACCACAATGATAGTTCGTCAAGTTAGTGGTGTTTTAACCTTCACAAGGACCAGGCGTAGCCACACTCGGTTCAACTAAAGTTGGAGAAACTGCCACCCGCCAGCCACCTGTGTGCAAAGCACGTTGGTAGAACCAGTCTCGCGTAAGCGTACGCGTAATGTCGGTCCGGGCTGCTTCATCCAACAATACCACCGAACCAAAGTATGACATGCTGGTAAGCAGTATGACTTGTATCGCCCACAACTCACTTGTGTTCAACTTGTGCATATAACATATACGCATAAAACCTAGCTCAGATGCCACTGTTGGGGAACATAGTAATTTCAAAATTTTCCTATGCACACGCAAGATCATGGTGATGCATAGCAACTAGAGGGGAGAGTGTTGTCTACGTACCCTCGTAGACCGTAAGCGAAAGCGTTTATCAACACGGTTTATGTAGTCGTACACTTTCACGATCCGTCCCGATCAAGTACCGAACGTACGGCACCTCCGCGTTCAGCACACGTTCAGCTCGATGACGTCCTCGCCTTCTTGATCCAGCAAGAGGGGCGAAGTAGTAGATGAGTTTCGGCAGCACGACGGCGTGGTGAAGAACAATCTCCGCAGGGCATCGCCTAAGCACTACAAAACCTATGACAGAGGATAAACTAGAGGGGACGGGGTTGCCGGCACACGGCTTGGTGTTTCTTGATGTCTCTTGGGTGCTAGCCCTACCCCTCTATTTATATGTTGAGCCCTCGGGTCGAAACTTGGAGTAAAAGCCTCCTCAAATTTGGTTTTGCCCGAAAGGCAAGAGTCCTTCTCGGACTCCAGGGCTAGACGCCAGGGTTCCCGGTGTCTACCCCCTAGACGCCAGGGTTCCTGGCGTCTAGCCTCAGGTCTCCGCAAAACTTCCTTTTGCACTTTCCAAAAGCCTCGTGGGCTTTCCCCTTTGGCCCAAACAAAGTGTTCTCGTACCCAAACATTTCGGGAGACATCCGGCCCGACGAATTCCAGAACCCTTCCGGAGACCAAACACTATTATCCCATATATCAATCTTTATCTCCGGACCATTCTGGAGTTCCTCGTCATGTCCGTGATCTTATCTAGCACTCCGAACAACATTCGGTTACCAACATACATAACTCATAAATCCTATATCGTCAACGAACGTTAAGCATGTAGACCCTACGGGTTCGAGAACTATGTAGACATGACCGAGGCATCTCTCTGGTCAATAACCAATAGCGGAACCTGGATGCCCATATTGGCTCCTTCATATTCTATGAAGATCTTTATCGGTCGAACCGCATAACAACATATGTTGTTCCCTTTTTCATCGGTATGTTACTTGCCCGAGGTTCGATCGTCGGTATCTCAATACCTAGTTCAATCTCGTTACCGGCAAGTCTCTTTACTCGTTCCGTAATACATCATCCCGCAACTAACTCATTAGTTACAATGCTTGCAAGGCTTATAGTGATGTGTATTACCGAGTGGGCCCAGAGATACCTCTCCGACAATCGGAGTGACAAATCTTAATCTCGAAATACGCCAACTCAACAAGTACCTTCGGAGACACCTGTAGAGCACCTTTATAATCACCCAATTACGTTGTGACGTTTGGTAGCACACAAAGTGTTCCTCTGGTAAATGGGAGTTGCATAATCTCATAGTCATAGGAAAATGTATAAGTCATGAAGAAAGCAATAGCAACATACTAAACGATCAAGTGCTAAGCTAACGGAATGGGTCAAGTCAATCACATCATTCTCCTAATGATGTGATCCCGTTAATAAAATGACAACTCATGTCTATGGCTAGGAAACATAACCATCTTTGATCAACAAGCTAGTCAAGTAGAGGCATACTAGTGACACTCTATTTGTCTATGTATTCACACATGTATCATGTTTCCGGTTAATACAATTCTAGCATGAATAATAAACATTTATCATGATATAAGGAAATAAATAATAACTTTATTATTGCATCTAGGGCATATTTCCTTCAAGGTCGCCTGCCTCAAGCGTCCTAGAGCGGATGTTGCGACAGTGGTAACGTCTTAGTGCCTGCTGGTACCTTGCCGCACTCAGTGCAGCTTCGCGGCGACGTTCCTCCCCCAGTACGAGGTCCATCCCCCGCGCAGCATCCTGCTGCGTTTCATCAAACGCCAGGACCCGTGCGGAGCGATGCTTGACCTCATGAGGGAGGACCGTTTCGGCTCCGTGGACAAGGAAGAACGGGGTGTCGCCCGTCGGCTTAGTGGCGGTGGTGCGGATGGACCACAGCACGGACTAGAGCTCGTCTTGCCAGCCCCTGCTGCAGGCCTCGAGCTTCTTCTTGAAGGTCCTGGTCTTGAGGCCTCTCAGGACCTCCACGTTGGCGCGTTCAGCCCGGCCATTGCTCCTGGGGTGCGGCACCGAAGCGTAGCAGATCTTCGTTCCAAGGTTAGCACAGTATGTTTTGAAGAGGTTACTGGTGAACTGTGAGCCTTTGTCGGTGATGATGTGGTTGGGGACCTTGAAACGGCTCACGAGGCCCTTGATGAACTTGACCTCGGAACCAGCTGGGATGGTGCGGACGGCTTCCACTTCCGCCCACTTGGTGAACTTGTCGATGGCAACGTAGAGGTAGCGGTACCCCTGGCGCTCGAGGTAATGGGCCCAAGATATCCAGCCCCCAGACCACAAACGGCCATGTGAGCGGTATAGTCTGGAGGCCTTGAGCTGGCTGATGGATCTTCTTGGTGTGGAACTAGCAAGCTTCGCAGGACTTCACCAGCTCAGCTGTGTCGTTGAGCGCCGTGGGCCAGTAGAATCCACTGCGGAACACCTTGCCGACGAGAGTCCGTGACGACAAGTGGTGTCAGCAGTCCTCGCCGTGTATGTCAATCAGCAACTCCTTCCCCTGGTCCTTGCAAATGCAACACAACGAAACATCATTTGGTCGCTTCCTATACAACTCACCGTCCTGGATGCAGTATGCCGTGGCTTGCCGGGCCACACGCTCTGCGTCCTCTTCCTTCTCCGGTAGCGCCCCTTGCATCAGATATTCCTTGAATTCCTTGGTCCAACATCCCTCTTGGGGATCGAGCGCCAAGAGCAAGCGAGCTTCTGAGGTTGGGCCACAAGCTAGGTATCCCATGGCATGCGGTTGTGAGAGCTCCTCCCGAGGCCGTGCCGTGCTTGAAAGTGGTGGCGTCGCTGACGGCTTGAAGAGCCGCTCCTCGAAGACGCCAGGCTCTTGGGGCTGCCGCTTGGATGCCCTCGGCCTGGCGATGTCGTCGGCTTCCTTGTTGGTGCCACGAGGCACATGCTGCACCTCCAGGCCTAGGAACTGCTTTTCCATCTTACGTACTTCTACGAGGTACACCTCCATGTGCTCGTCCTTTGGCTCATATACTTTGTTGGAGAAGTTGACTAGGAGTTGTGAGTCGCCCCTAACGGTGAGGCACTTTACCCCTAGAGCTGCCGCGGCCTTCAAGCCAGCTATGAGGCCTTCCTATTCTGCGATGTTGCTGGAGACCTTCTCGCCCTGCTGAACACAGAGCTGCACAGCGTAGTAGAGTTTGTCCTGTGTGGGCGAGATGAGTACTGCTCCAGCCCACGCGCCCTGGTGTGTGAAGGCACCATCAAAATACATGACCCATCCGTCGGGCGCCTCACTTCCTGGCGAGGTGGACCGGTCCTCACCCGCTTCAAGTGCCGGGGCATCTGTCCATTCTGCCACAAAATCAGCGAGCATGGCTCCCTTGATGAACCTAGTAGTGCTGAACTCCAACTGGAACGCCTGCAGCTTGATGTTCCACTCAGCGACCCTTCCAGCGGAGTTGGTGCTCCTGAGCACCCTCTCCAATGGGTAGGTCGAGACGACCTTGATAGGGTGGCCCTGGAAGTAGTGCCGCAACTTGCACGAGGCCACCAGGAGCGCGAGCAGGAGCTTCTGAGGCATGGGATATCATGCCCTCGCGTCCCTCAACACTGTGCTGACGAAATACACCAGGTGCTCGACGAGGACCGACGTGTTGGTGAGGCTCGCGTCTTGTGAAATCTGGGGTGCCTCCTAAGGTGGTGGGACCCCTGGCGCCTGATCGCTTGCGGGAATCACTACGGCGTCGTCCTGCCGAGCTTGGTCTTCTATTGCTGCCGCTATGGCTCTTGTTGCGCCTTCCTGATCTTGCATCATCTCGGCTGGCGGCGTAGCTTGGCGCGGCGCCCTCTTGGCCTGGTGCTCCTCCCGAACCGCCACTAGCGCAGCGCTGGCGGAGTATGGGGTGGCGGCAAGATAAAGTACTAGAGGCTCGAGAGACCGTGGCGCCACCATCACCAGAGGGCTGGTCAGGTATCTCTTGAGGTCTTGGAAGGCTCGGTCGGCCTCCAGAGTCCACTCGAACGGGCCCTTCTTCTTCATCAGCTTGATGAAGGGTAAGGCGCACTCTCCCAGCTTGGAGATGAAGCACCCCAATGCAGTCACCCGACCAGCCAGCTTCTGCATTTCCTTGAGGGTCTGCGGTGGGCTCATGTCCTCAATGGCCTTGATCTTCTCCGGGTTCGCCTCGATCCCTCTGTGTGACACGAGGAATCCCAGCAGCTTGCTGGAAGGGACACCAAACACACACTTTTCTAGGTTAAGCCGCAAGTTCACCTGGCGCAGGCTCTCGAAGGTCTCCTCCAGGTCTTGGATCAAGGTTCTCGCCTCCCGAGACTTCACCACAGTGTCGTTGACATAGGCCTCCGTGTTTCTCCCGAGCTGCCACCCTAAAGCGATGTGCATCAGCCGCCGAAAGGTCGCACCCGAGTTGCACAGTCCGAAGGGCATACAGGTGTAGCAGTACACCCCACACGGGGTCAGGAAGGCTGTCTTTTCTACATCTTCCACCACCATCTTGATTTGGCGATACCTTGAGAATGCATCCAGGAAGCACAGTAGGTCGCACTCGGCGGTGGAGTCGACGATCTGGTCGATGCGCGGGAGAGGGAACGGATCTTGAGGGCATGCCTTGTTGAGGTTGGTGAAGTCGACGCACATTCTCTCCTTCCCGCCTTTCTTCGGCACCACGACGGGGTTCGCCAGCCATTCGGGGTACCCAACCTCACGAATGGCACCTGCTGCCTCCAACTTGCTGGTCTCTTGGACGATGAAGGCCTGCTTCTCCGTGGACCGCCGCCTTGCTCACTGCTTCACAGGGCGCACATTGGGGCATACCCTTAAGTGGTGTTGAATCACCTCTGTCGGGACCCCCACCAGCTGATTGGGCTCCCATGCGAATATATCCTTGTTCGTGCGCAAGAACTTCACCAATGCTTCCTCTTGGCTGGGGTTGAGGCCGGCACCTATGGCCTGCTTGGTTCCTGCCTTGTCTTGGGTGAACAACTGCTTCTTCTTGGTTGGCGCGGCCTCCTTGGCCTCGGGGGCACCGGCGCCGACGGGCTGCGCCGCTGCAGCGGTCTTGAAGGCAAGTTTGAGCGCCGTCATGGCCTCCTTGGTGTCCCCCTTGACGGTGAGGACACCTTTGCTTCCAGGCATCTTCATGAGGTTGTAGGCTGGATGAGTCGCCGCCATGAACTGGGCTAGAGCTGGGTACCCGAGGATGGCGTTGTACGGGAGGCCGATGCGGGCGATGTCGAAGTCGACCAGCTCAGTGCGGTAGTTGTCGCACGTGCCGAAGGTGACGGGAAGGCGGATCTGCCCCAGGGAGCGGGCAGCAACGCCACCAACTCCAGAGAAAGGCTTGTTGAGGCTGAGCCGCTCGAGCGGCACGTGAAGAAGGCTGAAGGCTTGCACGGAGAGCAAGTTGAGGCTAGCACCGCCATCGATGAGGGTCTTGGTGACGGCCACGTTGCAGATGGTGGGCGTGCAGAGCATCGGAAGCATGCCCGAGCCGGTGGTGGTGACGGGGTGGTCTTCTGAGCTGAATGTGAGGTCGGCCTCAGGCGCAGCCCAGCCCGACGGAGCCCCGAGCGCTTGGAAGCGGCACCAATCTGGCGGAGGAACGGCTTGATGTGGCGATCTGAAGGCGGCGCCTGTGAGACGCCTAGCAGGGCCGCTACCGCGTGGGGCGCCGGTGCCGCGTAGCGCGTAGTGAAGAGGTCGCACAGCTCCTCCCAAGATGCCACCAGGGATCCGGGAAGGATGAGAAGCCAGGCGCACGGCTCGCCGGCGAGGGCCATGGGAAGCCAGTTGGCCATGACCTTGTCATCACCCCCGGCCTCGAGGACGGCCTCCTCGTATGCCAGCAGGAAAGCTGACGGGTCCGTTATTGCCGTCGAGGCCGGGCGGCATCTCCGGCTTGAACTTGGTGGCCACCGCACCGCCAGCAGGCGGGGCCAGGCTCGAGCCCCGGCCCCTGTCGTCAAGCCGTTGAGTCGGTGGCGGGCGCTCACTCGACACGCTCCAACGTATCTATAATTTTGATTGTTCCATGCTATTATATTACCCTTTTGGATGTTTATGGGCTTTATTTTACACATTTATATCATTTTTGGGACTAACCTACTAACCAAAGGCCCAGCCCATATTGCTGTTTTTTTGCCTATTTTAGTATTTCAAAGAAAAGGAATATCAAACAGTGTCCAAACGGAATGAAACCTTCGGGAGCGTGATTTTTGGAACGAACGTGATCCAGAGGACTTGGAGTGCAAGTCAAGAAGCAGCCGAGGCTCCCATGAGATAGGAGGGCGCCCCCTATAGGGCGCGCCCCCTGTCTCGTGGCCCCTCGGGAGGCCACCAACGTACTTCTTCCTCCTATATAAGCCTCACGCACCCGAAAACATCCAGGGGCATTTAAACACAATTTCCACCACCGTAACTTTCAGATGCGCGAGATCCCATCTTGAGCCTTGGCGGCACTTTCTCACGGGAGGGAATCGACCATGGAGGGCTTCTACATCAACACCATAGCCCCTCCGATGAGTTGTGAGTAGTTTACCACAGACCTACTGGTCCATAGTTATTAGCTAGATGGCTTCTTCTCTCCTTTTGGATTTCAATACAAAGTTCTCCCCCTCTCTTGTGGAGATCTATTCGATATAAACTCTTTTTGCGGTGTGTTTGTCGAGATCCGATGAATTGTGGGTTTATGATCAAGTTTATCTATGAACAATATTTGAATCTCCTCTGAATTCTTTTATGTATGATTGGTTATCTTCGCAAGTCTCTTCGAATTATCAGTTTGGTTTGGCCTACTAGATTGATCTTTCTTGCAATGGGAGAAGTGCTTAGCTTTGGGTTCAATCTTGCGGTGATCGATACCAATGACAGAAAGGGATACCAATGGGAGAAGTGCTTAGCTTTGGGAATAGATAATCCATCTACCTTCTGTTTAGATGTGGTTTTATGTTTTAATTAGTGTTTGTGCCAAGTTAAACCTATAGGATCTTCTTGGATGATAGTTATTTGATCTTGCTGTAATTTTGTAACATCCCAAATTTTCAATTTGGAATGTTATACATAGAGCATCATTGCATATCATATTTTTCATTGCATTTTCTTTGCATTTTGCTCGATCCTAGAAAATTCTACACAACTCAAGGACCCTCGGAGAGAGTTGGGGATTTTTGTTATTTTCATATTTGAGTTTTCTCAAATTTTGAAAATAGGATCGTTGATTTTAATTATTTTATCTTCAATTATTTCTATTACAAAAATATGCGAGAGGGAATAAAATGACTTTCCCAAAATAAAGAAATAAATAAGATTTAATAATAAAATCAAATAAGATTTTATTGTGGAGTTTTTCGCCTTTTTATTTGAATTTAAGAAAAATGCTCGTTTTTCAAAATTGCATCTAGGCCCCAAATAAATGTTTATTAAATCCGGGTTGATTTTAGAAACCGGGGAAAATTTATTTCGGGATTTTTGGAGTCCGTTTGGTACTTCTTTTGATTTTTTTTCTACGCGTAATGTTTTATTAAAAAAACGAACCGCCTTACCGGGCCGTACCCGAGCGGGACTCCGCTCGGGGCGCCTTTAAATAGCGGCCGCCCTGGGAGCCCCAGCCCACTCGAGCCCGCCGGAGTTCGCCGCCGCCGCCGCCGACCCGCCGGAGCAGCGCGCCTTACGAGGTTCGCCGCGCCTCGATTTCCGTGCCAATTTTTATTTTTTATTTTAAAAAAACGATCTGTTTTCTTCGGGTTTTTTCGGTTTATTTATTTATTTTTTTATTTTTCCGTTCGAATCTGTTCGTCGTATTTTTCTTTTTCTCGGATTTAATCTGCGATTTTTCTGATCGCGATTCCAGATCCGATTTTCGTTTTAGTATAACTTTTTGCTCGTTTATCGAATCAGCGATTCAAGCGCTGGAGTTTAAATCTCAAACCCTCTTTCCGAATAATCTACTTAAATAAGTTTTTGCATCTGTAAAATTTGACTTAGATCCAGATTGGTAAAACGAAGCTGTTTTCTTCCGCCGCTTGACTTTCGTTGCTTCGCTTGATTTGATTCTTTTGCAAATCGGAGTTCTTAAGTTGAACAATCTGGTTAGATCTATTCGAGTTTTACCTGTGCATTAGATGAGTACTTATTGTATGCTTGTTTGTTTGTGCGTGATAGAATACCCGAGTGCGCCGCTTGTTACTTGAATCTCTAGGTTTCATGGATCATCGACAAGGCAAGTAACACTTTGATCATACTCTTCTCATACCCAGTTTTTATGCATTAGATCTATTCCTCAAACACTTGCATGATTAGGATCTAATTAAATTGTGGGATGGGAAGTAGTTGAGGTAGTACCTATTACTGTTTTATTATCAAACCTTTGGGAGTTACTTCTACGTTTGCTTATTATGCCATGCTATGCTAGTAGACGTGGATTGGGTGAGTGTATCCATGATGATGTGAGATTGTTAATTAATGGGTTATTTAAGGTGGCAAGTTAAACACAGATCCGGGTGGATTGAGGCACCTGGTTTCTATCAGACTTGCTCTGTATTTCTTTGGACCGCCACCTGTGCTCAAAGGGATCATGAGATTATTCAAACTAGAAACTTCCGTGTGCAGCCACAAGCCATTATGGGCTCTGGCGTAGTTGATTAAGTTGTGCGAACTCTTACGGTAGGCTAGCTGATGTAGGGGTTGTAGGTTGGTACGGTCTACCCACATGTAAGGTGCTAGCGCTTCGAAGACTATGTCTCGGTCATCCGCTTCTCAAACACCATGTAGTGCGAGAAACCAAACGGAGGCGATCGAGTCTTGTGGGGAAAAGTCATAAACCTCTCGCAGAGTGTATAAACTAATCATGGTTAGCCGTGTCCCGGTTATGGACATTTTGAGTATCTAGTACCGGATATCATGTGAATCTCATCATGTTACTTCTAATTAATATTGTTGGGTTTGTTAATGAGTACTTTTAATTGGGATTGAGAATCTGTCAACCATTCTCAATGTTTCACAACCACCATGATAGTTAAATAAATTTATTCCTTTGCAAGTAGGGAAAAATTGGCTTTATGCAAAAATCAGAATCAGAGAGCTTTCCACCAGCCATATATGCATGTAGTATAGGCTTATCATTCCATTATTCTCTATGTGTTACATTGCCAAGCATATTCCATGTGCTGACCCGCTGGCTGCAACGTTTCATGTTGCAGACTTTTAGAACGACAGTAAGGTGCTTAGGTCGTGGTTCTATACTCGATGATGCCGTTGGAGTTGATGGACTCGCTTATTCTTCCAAGCCTTCCGCTGTTATCGTATTAGATGGCCTTAAGCCATATTTATTTTATTAAGTTCTCTCTTTGGACATTCGATTGTAATAAGTGTGTGATTGCTACTCTGTTATAAATCCTTCAAGCACTTGTGTGGTGTCAAGATTATCGATCCAGGATGACACCGAGCACGAGACTTGATCCATTCGGTCGGGTCGCTCTGAGAGATGGTATGAGAGCACACTGATCAGAGGACACGACCATTAAGCTAAAGCCCTAGATCACTACTCTCTCTTCTCATTTCGACTCCTCATCTTTTCTACTCTTTTAGGATGACTAAGCGAGGATCAAGTTCACTCAGCCGGATGAAGATACACCCTTTGGACGACACCTGAAGGAAGTCACTAAGTACCTTAACATTGGATTACCAAGTTTCACCGGGACCTACAATTCCACTTTACCTGAAGAGGAGCGCTGGAAGATTCAAGCTCAAGTTCCCGGAAGAACGTTTGCGCCAATCACGGAGCCCATAGAGTGTGTTTTCAATGCACCAACCTGGAGTTTGGGAAAGAGCATGGCAGCTCACATAACCATGGGGCGCATTGGAGAAGTTTATAGAGAAGACCTCAAGGATACTATCTACCAGATTTGCGGACGCCGAGATGAACAATGGGAGATAGTTGGCACTAAGAAGGATCGATCCATTGCAGCTTTCATCCAGGAGTTAAACCAGCACATTCGACGCCAGGAGAACCAGATGTGCGCAGACATGATGGAGTTGAAGGCAGCAAAAGCCAAGATTATCGAACTAGAAGGAGAACGGAAGGCCACTTGCAAGGAATACATGGAGGAGATTGTAGCTCTAGTAGGACAAAATGGCGATCTTAAGGAGAAGATTGAAGAACTCATGGGAAATTCAGCACCCGGAGGAGAAGATGAAGATAGCACCTGTCCAGAGAACTACATCATCATCGACGACACCGATTCCGATCCTAGTGATGATGATTACGAAGATGAAGCTGGAGCAGATATCATGTAGTCTTCATCGGAGCAGTTTTTCTAGTTGACCACCATAACAGTAGTAGATTACCCCCATGTTATTTTAGTTTTAGTTTCAACACTTTGTAACGATAGATAGACCGTTGTATGCCCTTGTTTGAATTGATTGGAGTGATATTGTGTGATTTGTCTCATGTGCATATGGGTAGTGTTTCTCTCTAGACCTCATTCTATTCTAAATTCTCGTCTTTTCTTAAACCCTCAGATGCCTCCGAGACGCGACCCCGAATTTGTTTTCCCGCCAGAGATCACTCAGTTGATTCAGCAGCAGAATACCTTGATTCAAACATTGGTACAGAACCAAGGCAACAACAACAACAACAACAACCCACCGCCACCACCACCTGTTGACCATTTGACCCGTTTCTTAAGGCTGAATCCGCCGGTGTTTTCCAATAGCACTGAGCCGATTGTTAAAGATGATTGGCTCCGTAAGATAGGGAGGGAGATGACCACTGCAGGATGTACAGATGGAGAAAGGGTGAAGTTTGCTGCACATCAGCTTGAAGGACCCGCAGCAGCTTGGTGGGAGAATTTTACAGCCACTTACCCAGTAGACACTGTCACATGGGATCAGTTTCAGCAAGCTTTCCGTACTGCCCATGTTTCAGCAGGAGCTATGGCCATGAAGAAGCGTGAGTTTCGCAACTTACGCCAAGGAGGACGGACAGTTTGCCAGTATGTAGATGATTTTAGTAAGCTAGCACGTTATGCCCCAGATGACGTTGCTACGGACGCAGCTAAGCAGGAGAAGTTTCTAGAAGGACTGAATGATGAGCTGAGCATGCAGTTGATGGTAGCCACTTTCAATAACTACCAGGAGTTAGTAGATCGTGCGCTTATGATTGAAGGGAAGCAGAAGCAGATTAAGGAGTTACTGGATACAAGTTTTATTCGCCCAAGTTCTTCGCCTTGGGGATCACCAGTACTTCTGGTGGAGAAGAAGGATGGATCCTTAAGAATGGTTGTTGATTATCGAGGATTGAATGAAGTGACCATTAAGAACAAATACCCATTGCCGATGATCAATGACTTGTTTGACCAGTTGCAAGGAGCTAAGGTGTTTTCAAAGATCGATTTGCGATCAGGGTACCATCAGTTGAAGATTCGAGAGCAGGATATACCTAAGACAGCTTTTACCACTGTGTGCGGGCTGTATGAGTACACCGTTATGTCATTTGGTCCGACTAACGACCTGCCTATTTTATGAACATGATGAACAAAGTGTTTATGGAGTTTTGGATAAGTTCGTCATGGTGTTCATTGATGATATTTTGGTTTACTCAAAGAATGAAGAGGAACATAAGGAGCATTTGCGTTTGGTACTCGAGAAGCTCGAGAGAACATCGTTATATGCCAAGTTCAGCAAGTGTGAGTTTTGGTTGAAGGAAGTTGGATTTCTTGGACATGTTATATCCGGAGAAGGTATATCAAGAGACCCCACTAAAGTTGTCTTTGTAATAAATCGGGAAGCGCCAACAACAGTTGGAGAGATCCGGAGTTTCCTTGGACTAGCAGGATACTACCGGAGATTCATTGAGAATTTCTCAAGGATTGCGAAGCCTATGACTGAATTGTTGAAGAAGGATACCAAGTTCATTTGGACCGAGGAGTGTGAAGCTAGTTTCCAAGAGTTGAAGAAACGTTTGGTTACCTCACCAGTGTTAATTCTGCAAGATCAGACCAAGGATTATGAGGTGTATTGCGACGCTTCACGTAGAGGACTTGGAGCAGTGCTTATGCAGGAGGGGAGAGTTGTTTCGTATGCTTCACGACAGCTTAAGCCTCATGAGTTAAATTATGCTACGCATGATTTGGAGTTAGCAGCCGTAGTGCATGCGTTGAAGACATGGAGACATTTCCTCATTGGAAATCATTGTGAGGTGTATACGGATCACAAGAGTTTGAAATACATTTTCACGCAGAAGGAGCTAAATCTCAGGCAGAGGAGATGGTTGGAGCTCATCAAAGATTATGATATGAGATTGCATTATCACCCCGGAAAGGCTAACGTTGTAGCAGACGCGTTGAGCCGTAAGAGTCACGTCAACACATTAATGATGGGAGAAATACCAAAGGAGTTAGCCGAAGATCTTCGAGAGCTATGTTTGGAAATAGTTCCGAGAGGCTATGTAGCAGCATTGGAGATTCAATCAACTTTGATGGACAAGATCAGGGAAGCTCAGAAGACTGACAAAGAGATTGCCTCTATAAAGGAGAGAATGAGCGAAGGAAAGGCTAAGGGATTTCGTGAGGACGAGCACGATACCCTATGGTTTGAGGACCGCGTTTATGTGCCCAATGACCCGGAGATCGGGAAGTTGATTTTGCAAGAGGCACATGATTCACCATATTCGATTCACCCAGGAAATACCAAGATGTATTTGGATTTGAAGAATACTTTCTGGTGGACCGGAATGAAGAAGGATATTGCAGAGTATGTAGCAGTTTGTGATGTATGTCAGAGGGTGAAGGCAGAACATCAGAAGCCAGCAGGATTGTTACAGCCATTGCCTATACCCGAATGGAAGTGGGATAAACTAGGTATGGATTTTATCACGGGATTGCCCAGGACTCGTTCAGGCTATGACTCGATTTGGGTTATAGTCGACCGTTTGACGAAGGTAGCTCATTTCATTCCAGTAAAGACTACCTACAGCAGTGCCAAATTGGCTAAGATATACATGACCAGGATTGTATGCTTGCATGGATTTCCGAGGAGTATCGTATCAGATAGAGGAACCCAATTTACCTCAAAGTTCTGGAAGTAGTTGCATGAAACTTTAGGAACCAGACTAGAGTTTAGCACAACTTTCCATCCACAGACAGATGGACAAATCGAGAGAGTCAACAAGATTTTGGAGGATATGCTTAGAGCTTGTGCTTTGGATTATGGATCAAGTTGGGATGACAATTTGCCGTATGTGGAGTTTTCTTACAACAACAGTTACCAAACCAGTTTAAAGATGGCACCTTTCGAAGCTTTGTACGGAAGGAGGTGCAGGACCCCGTTGTTATGGGATGAAGTTGGAGACCGCCAGTTGTTTGGACCGGATTTGATTAAGGAGTCTGAACAGAAGGTAAAGTTGATTCGCGATAGGCTCAAGGTAGCCCAGTCAAGACAGAAAAGTTATGCAGATTCAAAACGCAAGGAGACAGAATACGAAATCGGAGACAGAGTTTATCTTTGAGTATCGCTACTTCGAGGAGTTAAGCGTTTTGGAGTTAAGGGAAAGTTAGCACCTCGATTTGTAGGACCATATCGTGTTTTGGAACGTATGGGAGAAGTTGCGTATAAGTTGGAATTACCCAAGAGATTGTCAGGAGTTCATGATGTGTTTCACGTTTCACAGTTGAAGAAGTGTCACGCAGAGATGGCTGATATACCACTGAGAGATACCGTGCCACTGGAAGCGATTCAGTTGAATGATGATTTGACCTACGAGGAAAAATCGGTTAAGATTTTGGAGTATGCCAGCAGAGTCACTCGCAGCAAGGTCATTAAGTTTTGCAAAGTTCAGTGGAGCCACCACACTGAGGATGAAGCCACCTGGGAGCGAGAGGAAGATTTGCTTAAAGACCACCCTCACCTATTTTCTAGCCAACCCGAATCTCGAGGGCGAGATTCATCTTAAGGGGGTAGGTTTGTAACATCCCAAATTTTCAATTTGGAATGTTATACATAGAGAATCATTGCATATCATATTTTTCATTGCATTTTCTTTGCATTTTGCTCGATCCTAGAAAATTCTACACAACTCAAGGACCCTCGGAGAGAGTTGGGGATTTTTTGTTATTTTCATATTTGAGTTTTCTCAAATTTTGAAAATAGGATCGTTGATTTTAATTATTTTATCTTCAATTATTTCTATTACAAAAATATGTGAGAGGGAATAAAATGACTTTCCCAAAATAAAGAAATAATGAAGATTTAATAATAAAATCAAATAAGATTTTATTTTGGAGTTTTTCGCCTTTTTATTTGAATTTAAGAAAATGCGCGTTTTTCAAAATTGCATCTAGGCCCCAAATAAATGTTCATTAAATCCGGATTGATTTTAGAATCCGGGGAAAATTTATTTCGGGATTTTTGGAGTCAGTTTGGTACTTCTTTTGATTTTTTTCACGCGTAATGTTTTATTAAAAACGAACCGCTTTATCGGGCCGCACCGAGCGGGACTCCGCTGGGCGCTTTTAAATAGCGGCCGCCAGGGAGCCCCAGCCCACCCGAGCCTCGCTGGAGTTCGCCCGCCGCCGAGCCGCCAGCCGGGCAGGCGCTTACGAGGTTCGCCGCGCCTCGATTTCCGTGCTGATTTTTATTTTATACAAAAAAACCGATCGGTTTTCTTGGGGTTTTTTCAGTTTTTTTTTTATTTTTTTTTTTATTTTTCGTTCGAATCTGTTCGTCGTATTTTTCTTTTTCTCGGATTTAATCTGCGATTTTTCTGATCGCGATTCCAGATCCGATTTTCGTTTTAGTATAACTTTTCGCTCGTTTATCAGAATCAGGCGATTCAAGCGCCTGGAGTTTCGTCTCGAAACCCTCTTTCCGAATAATCTACTTAAACAAGTGTTTGCATCTGTAAAATTTGACTTAGATCCAGATTGGTAAAACGAAGCTGTTTACTTCCGCCGTTTGACTTTCGTTGCTCCGTTTCATTTGATTCTTTTTGCAAACCGGTGTACTTAAGTTGAACAATCTGGTTAGATCTATTCGAGTTTTACCTATGCATTAGATGAGTACTTATTGTATGCTTGTTTGTTTGTCTGCGATAGAATACCCGGAGTGCGCCGCTTGTTACTTCGAATCTCTAGGTTTCGCGGATCATCAGCAAGGCAAGTAACACTTTGATCATACTCTTCTCATACCCAGTTTTTATGCATTAGATCTATTCCTCAAACACTTGCATGATTAGGATCTAATTAAATTGTGGGATGGGAAGTAGTTGAGGTAGTACCTATTACCTGTTTTATTATCAAACCTTTGGGAGTTACTTCTACGTTTGCTTATTATGCCATGCTATGCTAGTAGACGTGGATTGGGTGAGTGTATCCATGACAGATGTGAGATTGTTAATTAATGGGTTATTTAAGGTGGCAAGTTAAACACAGATCTGGGTGGATTGAGGCACCTGGTTTCTATCAGGACTTGCCTGTATTTCTTCGGACCGCCACCCAAGCTCAAAGGGATCATGAGATTATTCAAACTAGAAACTTCCGTGTGCAGCCACAAGCCATTATGGGCTCTGGCGTAGTTGATTAAGTTGTGCGAACTCTTACGGGTAGGCTAGCTGATGTAGGGGTTGTAGGTTGGTACGGTCTACCCACATGTAAGGTGCTAGCGCTTCTGAAAGACTATGTCTCGGTCATCCGTTTCTCAAACACCATGTAGTGCGAGAAACCAAACGGAGGCGATCGAGTCTTGTGGGGAAAAGTGCGCAAACCTCTGCAGAGTGTATAAACTAATCATGGTTAGCCGTGTCCCCGGTTATGGACATTTTGAGTATCTAGTACCTGGATATCATGTGAATCTCATCATGTTACTTCTAATTAATATTGTTGGGTTTGTTAATGAGTACTTTTAATTGGGATTGAGAATCATCAACCGTTCTCAATGTTTCACAACCACCATGATAGTTAAATAAATTTATTCCTTTGCAGTAGGGAAAAATTGGCTTTATGCAAAACTGTAACCGTAGAGCTTTCCACCAGCCATATATGCATGTAGTATAGGCTTATCATTCCATTATTCTCTATGTGTTACATTGCCAGCATATTCCATGTGCTGACCCGTTTTCGGGCTGCAACGTTTCATGTTGTAGACTTTTCAGACGATGAGTAAGGTGCTTAGGTCGTGGTTCTATACTCAGTGATGCTGTTGGAGTTGATGGACTCGCTTATTCTTCCAAGCCTTCCGCTGTTATCGTATTAGATGGCCTTAAGCCATATTTATTTTATTAAGTTCTCTCTTGAGACATTCGATTGTAATAAGTGTGTGATTGCTACTCTATTATAAATCCTTCAAATCTTGTGTGGTGTCGGCACATCGATCCAGGATGACACTGAGCACAGAGACTTGATCCATTCGGGTCGGGTCGCCGCAAATTTCCAGAAACTTTTGGTTCAAGAAAACAATTGTTAAAAATCACCATAACGTGATAAGATAGTGATTCCAATTTCTTCTGATCAATAAACAAATTGCCTAGGTCTTCCTATTTTGGCTGATTTTTTTGAGTTCCATAAGTTTGCGTTAGTTACAGATTGCTACAGACTGTTCTGTTTTTGACAAATTCTGTTTTTCGTGTGTTGTTTGCTTATTTTGATGCATCTATGGATAGTAAAATAGTTTATAAACCATAGAGAAGTTGGAATATAGTAGGTTTAACACCAAAATAAATAAAGAATGATTTCATTACAGTACCTTATGTGGTGGTTTTGTTTTCTTTCACTAACGGAGCTTATAAGATTTCCTGTCAAGTTTTGTGTTGTGAAGTTTTCAAGTTTTGGGTAAAGCTTTTATGGACTATGGAATAAAGGGTGGCAAGAGCCTAAGCTTGGGGATGCCCAAGGCACCTCAAGATATTCAAGGATAGCCAAAAGCCTAAGCTTGGGGATGCCCCGGGAAGACATCCCCTCTTTCGTCTTCGTTCATTGGTAACTTTACTTAGAGCTACATTTTTATTCGCCACATGATATGTGTTTTTCTTGGAGCATCATGTAGTATATTAGTCTTTGATTTTTAGTTTACCACAATCATCCTTGATGTACACACCTTTTGGGAGAAGCCTATTTGATTAGAATTTGCTAGAATACTCTATGTGCTTCACTTATATCTTTTGAGCTTGATAGTTTTTGCTCTAGTGCTTCACTTATACTTTTTAGAGCACGGTGTGACTTAATTTTGAAGAAATTGCTAGTCTCTCATGCTTCACTTATATCTTTTTGAGAGTCTTTTAGAACAGCATGGTATTTGTTATGGTTATAAAATTGGTCCTAGAATGGTAGACATCCAAGTTGGGTATAATAAAAACTATCATAGGAAGTGAATTGGATGCTATGATCAATTTGATACTTGATAATTGTTTTGAGATATGGAGGTAGTGATATTAAAGTCATGCTAGTTGGGTGATTATGAATTTAAAGAATTCTTGTGTTAAAGTTAGCAAGTCCCGTAGCATGCACGTATGGTTAAAGTTGTGTAACAAATTTGAAACATGAAGCGTACCTGGCTTGTGCATCCTTATGAGTGGCGGTCGGGGACGAGCGATGGTCTTTTCCTACCAATCTATCTCCCTATGAGCATGCGCGTAGTACTTGATTTTTGATGACTTCTAAATTTTTGCAATAAGTATATGAGTTCTTTTGACTAATGTTGAGTCCATGGATTATCGCACTTTTACCTTTCCACCATTGCTAGCCTCTTGATGCCGTGCATTGCCCTTTCTCACCTTGAGAGTTGGTGCAAACTTAGCGGTGCATCCAAACCCGTGATACGATACACTCTATCACACATAAACCTCCTTATATCTTCCTCAAAACAGCCACCATACCTACCTATTATGGCATTTCCATAGCCATTCCGAGATATATTGCCATACAACTTTCCACCGTTCCGTTCATCATCATCATGACATACTTTACTTTTGTCATATTGCCATTGCATGATCATGTAGTTGACATTGTATTTGTGGCAAAGCCACCATACATTATTTTTTATACATGTCACTCTTGATTCATTGCACCATCCCGGTACACCGCCGGAGGCATTTATATAGAGTCATATCTTGTTCTAGTTTCGAGTTGTAATTCATATGTTGTAATCAATGAAAGTGTGATGATCATTATTATTAGAGCATTGCCCAAAGAAAAAAAAGAAGAAAGGCTAAAAAAAAGAAAGGCCCAAAAAAAGGAAAAAAAGGGAAATAAATAAAAAGGGCAATGCTACTATCTCTTTTTCCACACTTGTGCTTCAAAGTAGCACTTTGTTCTTCATGTAGTGAGTCTCATATATTGCACCATGTTTTTCCTATAGTGAGTCTCATAAGTTGTCTTTTTCATACAAGTGGGAATTTTTCGTTATAGAACTTGGCTTGTATATTCCTACGATGGGCTTCCTCAAATGCCCTAGGTCTTCGTGAGCAAGCAAGTTGGATGCACACCCACTAGTTTTCTTTTGTTGAGCGTTTATTTATAGCTCTAGTGCATCCATTGCATGGCAATCCCTACTCCTCATGTTGACATCAATTGATGGGCATCTCCATAGCCCGTTGATTATCCTCGTCAATGTGAGACTTTCTCTTTTTTGTCTTCTCCACACAATCCCCATCATCATATTCTATTCCACCCATAGTGCTATATCCATGGCTCACGCTCATGTATTGCGTGAAGGTTGAAATTTTTTGAGATTATTTAAGTATGAATCAATTGCTTGGCTTGTCATCGGGGGTATAGAAGTTGGGAACAGCTTTGTGTGATGAAAATGAAGCATAGCCAAATTATATGATTTTGTAGGGATGAACTTTCTTTTGCCATGTTATTTTGAGAAGACATGATTACTTTGATTAGTATGCTTGAAGTGTTACTATTTCTTTTATCAATATGAACTTTTATTTTGAATCATTTGGATCTGAACATTCATGCCACAATAAAGAAAATTACATTGAGAATTATGCTAGGTAGCATTCCACATCAAAAATTTCTTTTTTATCATTTACCTACTCGAGGACGAGCAGGAATTAAGCTTGGGGATGCTTGATACGTCTCCAACGTATCTATGATTTTTGATTGTTCCATGCTATTATATTACCCCTTTTGGATGTTTATGGGCTTTATTTTACACATTTATATCATTTTTGGGACTAACCTACTAGCCGGAGGCCCAACCCATATTGCTGTTTTTTTGCCTATTTTAGTATTTCGAAGAAAAGGAATATCAAACGGAGTCCAAACGGAATGAAACCTTCGGGAGCGTGATTTTTGGAACGAACGTGATCCAAAGGACTTGGAGTGCAAATCAAGAAGCAGTCGAGGCTCCCACGAGATAGGAGGGCGCACACCCCCCCCCCCCTATAGGGCGCGCCCCCTGTCTCGTGGGCCCCTCGGGCGGCCACCGACGTACTTCTTCCTCCTATATAAGCCTATGTACCCCGAAAACATCCAGGGGCAGACGAAACACAATTTCCACCACCGTAACCTTCTATATCCGCGAGATCCCATCTTGGAGCCTTCGCCGGCACTCTGCCGGAGGGGGAATCGACCATGGAGGGCTTCTACATCAACACCATAGCCCCTCCGATGAGTTGTGAGTAGTTTACCACAGACCTACGGGTCCATACTGATTAGCTAGATGGCTTGTTCTCTCTTTTTGGATCTCAATACAATGTTCTCCCCCTCTCTTGTGGAGATCTATTCGATGTAAACTCTTTTTGCAGTGTGTTTGTCGAGATCCGATGAATTGTGGTTTTATGATCAAGTTTATCTATGAATAATATTTGAATCTTCTCTGAATTCTTTTATGTATGATTGAGTTATCTTTGCAAGTCTCTTTGAATTATCAGTTTGGTTTGGCCTACTAGATTGATCTTTCTCGCCATGAGAGAAGTGCTTAGCTTTGGGTTCAATCTTGCGGTGTCCTTACCTAGTGACATAAAGGGTTGCAAGTCACGTATTGTATTGTTGCCATCGAGGATAACAAGATGGGGTTTGTATCATATTGCTTGAGTTTATCCCTCTACATCATGTCATCATGCTTAATGCGTTACTCTGTTCTTATGAACTTAATACTCTAGATGCATGCTGGATAGCGGTCGATGTGTGGAGTAATAGTAGTAGATGCAGGCAGGAGTCGGTCTACTTATTATGGACGTGATGCCTATATACATGATCATGCCTAGATATTCTCATAATTATTCGCTTTTCTATCAATTGCTCGACAGTAATTTGTTCACCCACCGTAATATCTATGCTATCTTGAGAGAAGCCACTAGTGAAACCTATGGCCCCCGGGTCTATCTCTTACCATATTTGCTTTCAATCTACTTTTATTTGCATCTTTACTTTTTGCATCTATATTATAAAATACCAAAAATATATTTATATTATCTTACTAACTTTATTAGATCTCACTTTCGCAAGTGGCCGTGAAGGGATTGACAACCCCTTTATTGCGTTGGTTGCGAGTTCTTAGTTTGTTTGTGTAGGTGCGTGGTACTTTTGAGGAGCATCCTACTGGAGTGATACCTTGGTTCTCAAAAACTGAGGGAAATACTCACTCTACTATTTCTGCATCACCCTCTCCTCTTCGAGGAAAACCAACGCAAGCTCAAGACGTAGCGAGAAGGATTTCTAGCGCCTTTGCCGGGGAGGTCTTCTCTCAAGTCAACACATACCAAGTACCCATCACAAACCCATCTCCCTCGCATTTACATTATTTGCCATTTGCCTCTCGTTTTCCTCTCCCCCACTTCACTCTTGCCGTTCGCCCTCTCTTTCCCAATCTCCTCCTCTCTTTTCGCTTGCCTTTTTCTGTTTGCTTGTGTGTTGGATTACTTGTTGCCATGGCGCAATATAATACCAAATTGTGTGATTTCTCGAATACCAATAATAATGATTTCCTTACTACTCCGATTGCTCCTCTTAATGATGTTGAGTCTTGTGAAATCAATACTGCTTTGCTGAATCTTGTTATGAAAGATCAATTCGCCGGCCTTCTTAGTGAAGATGCCGCTACTCATCTAAACAACTTTGTTGATTTATGTGATATGCAAAAGAAGAAAGATATGGATAACAATATTGTCAAATTGAAGTTATTTCCGTTTTCACTTAGAGATCGTGCTAAAGTTTGGTTTTCGTCTTTGCCTAAAAATAGTATTGATTCTTGGAACAAGTGCAAAGATGCTTTTATCTCTAAGCATTTTCCTCCCGCTAAGATCATCACTCTTAGGAACGATATTATGAATTTTAAACAACTTGATCTTGAGCATTTTGCCCAATCTTGGGAAATAATGAAATTGATGCTTCGCAATTGCCCTACTCATGGTTTGAATTTATGGATGATCATACAAATTTTTTATGCCGGTTTGAACTTTGCTTCTAGAAATCTCTTAGATTCGGCATGGAGGCACGTTTATGGAAATCACGTTAGGAGATGCTACAAAACTTCTTGATAATATTATGGCTAATTATTCTCAATGGCACACCGAAAGATCTTCTAGTAAAAAAGTGCATGCTATATAAGAAATCAATGTTTTGAGTGGAAAGATGGATGAACTTATGAAATTGTTTGCTACTAAAAATACTCCTCTTGATCCCGATGATATGCCTTTGTCTTCTTTGATTGAGAATAATAATGAATCTATGGATGTGAATTTTGTTGGTAGGAATAGTTTTGGAAACAATGCTTATAGAGGAAACTTTAATGCTAGACTGTTCCCTAGTAATTCCTCTAATAATTATGGAAATTCCTACAATAATTCTTATGGTAATTTTAATAAGATGCCCTCTGATTTTGAGAATAGTGTGAAAGAATTTATGATTTCTCAAAAGAATTTTAATGCTTTGCTTGAAGAAACACTGCTCAAAGTTGATGATTTGGCTAGGAACGTTGATAGACTTTCGCTTGATGTTGATTCTCTTAAACATAGATCTTCTCCTCCTAACATGATATCAATGAGTCTCTCAAAGTAATGAGAATTTTCATTGACGAGTGCAAGGAAAGAACCATTAGATTGCGTGCTAAAAAGGATAGCTTTATAAAAGCGTGTTCTTCTAGTTTCTATGAAAATAATGATGAGGATCTTAAAGTTATTGATGCGTCTCCTATTAGATCTATGTTTTGCAATATGGATTTTGATGATTATGGGACTGATAATGAACCAACTTTGCCTAGAAGGCGTCCCAAGAATTCAGAGTCTTTAGATCTTGATGCTAAATTTGGTAAAAGTAGGATTGGAGAAGCCACAACTTCAAATAACATTGAACCCACTATCTCGGATTTCAAGTAATTTGATAATGATAATTGTTCTTTAGAAGGTTGTATTTCCTTGTTGCAATCCGTTGTTAAGTCTCCTCATGCTTATAGTCAAAATAAAGCTTTTACCAAACATATTGTTGATGCCTTGATGCAATCTTATGATGAAAAACTTAATTTGGAAGTTTCTATACCTAGAAAACTTAATGATGAGTGGGAACCTACTATAAAGATTATAATTAAAGATCATTAGTGTTTTGCTTTGTGTGATTTAGGTGCTAGTGTTTCCACGATTCCGAAAACTTTATGTGATATTCTAGGTTTCCATGATCTTGATGATTGCTCTTTAAATTTGCACTTTGCGGATTCCACCATTAAAAAACCAATGGGAAGGATCAATGATGTTCTTATTGTTGCAATATAAATTTGGTGCCCGTGGATTTTATTGTTCTTGATATAGATTGCAATCTTGCTTGCCCTATTATCCTTGGTAGACCTTTCCTTAGAACGATTGGCGCGATTATTGATATGAAAGAAGGGAATATTAGATTCCAATTTCCATTAGATAAAGGCATGGAGCACTTTCCAAGAAATAAAGTAAAATTACCTTATGAATCTATCATGCGGGCTACTTATGAATTTAGTGCCAAAGATGGCACTCGTTAGATCTATCCTTGCTTTTATGCCTAGCTAGGCGCGTTAAATGATAGCGCTTGTTGGGAGGCAACCCAATTTTATTTTTAGTTTTTTGTTTTTGTTACTATTTAGGAATATATAATCCATCTACCTTATGTTTAGATGTGGTTTTATGTTTTAATTAGTGTTTGTGCCAAGTTAAACCTATAGGATCTTCTTGGAAGATAGTTATTTGATCTTGCTGTAATTTCCAGAAAATTTCGGTTCACTAAAACAACTGTTAAAAATCACCAGAACATGATAAAATAGTGATTCAAATTGCTTCTGATCAATAAACAAATTTCCTAGGTCTTCCTATTTTTTCTGAATTTTTTGAGTTCCATAAGTTTGCGTTAGTTACAGATTGCTACAGACTGTTCTGTTTTTGACAGGTTCTGTTTTTCGTGTGTTGTTTGCTTATTTTGATGCATCTATGGCTAGTAAAATAGTTTATAAACCATGGAGAAGTTGTAATACAGTAGCTTTAACACCAAAATAAATAAAGAATGAGTTCATTATAGTACCTTATGTGGTGGTTTTGTTTTCTTTCACTAACGGAGCTTATAAGATTTCCTGTCAAGTTTTGTGTTGTGAAGTTTTCAAGTTTTTGGTAAAGCTTTTATGAACTATGGAATAAAGGGTGGCAAGAGCCTAAGCTTGGGTATGCACAAGGCACCTCAAGATATTAAAGGATAGCCAAAAGCCTAAGCTTGGGGATGCCCCGGGAAGGCATCCCCACTTTCGTCTTCGTTCATTGGTAACTTTACTTGGAGCTATATTTTTATTCGCCACATGATATGTGTTTTGCTTGGAGCATCATGTATTATATTAGTCTTTGCTTTTTAGTTTACCACAATCATCCTTGCTGTACACACCTTTTGGGAGAAGCCTATTTGATTAGAATTTGCTAGAATACTCTATGTGCTTCACTTATATCTTTTGAGCTTGATAGTTTTTGCTCTAGTGCTTCACTTATACTTTTTAGACCACTGTGGTGACTTAATTTTGAAGAAATTGCTAGTCTCTCATGCTTCACTTATATCCTTTTGAGAGTCTTTTAGAACAACACGGTATTTGTTATGGTTATAAAATTGGTCCTAGAATGGTAGGCATCCAAGTTGGGTATAATAAAAACTATCATAGGAAGTGAATTGGATGCTATGATCAATTTGATACTTGATAATTGTTTTGAGATATGGAGGTAGTGATATTAAAGTCATGCTAGTTGGGTGATTATGAATTTAAAGAATTCTTGTGTTAAAGTTAGCAAGTCCCGTAGCATGCACGTATGGTTAAAGTTGTGTAACAAATTTGAAACATGAAGTGTACCTGGCTTCTTCATCCTTATGAGTGGCGGTCGGGGACGAGCGATGGTCTTTTCCTACCAATCTATCCCCCTAGGAGCATGCGCGTAGTACTTGATTTTTGATGACTTCTAAATTTTTTCAATAAGTATATGAGTTCTTTTGACTAATGTTGAGTCCATGGATTATACGCACTTTTACCTTTCCACCATTGCTAGCCTCTTCGGTACCGTGCATTGCCCTTTCTCACCTTGAGAGTTGGTGCAAACTTCGCCGGTGCATCCAAACCCCGTGATACATACGCTCTATCACACATAAACCTCCTTATATCTTCCTCAAAACAGCCACCATACCTACCTATTATGGCATTTCCATAGCCATTCCGAGATATATTGCCATACAACTTTCCACCGTTCCGTTCATCATCATCATGACATACTTTACTTTTGTCATATTGCCATTGCATGATCATGTAGTTGACATTGTATTTGTGGCAAAGACACCATGCATTATTTTTCATACATGTCACTCTTGATTCATTGCACCATCCCGGTACACCGCCGGAGGCATTTATATAGAGTCATATCTTGTTCTAGTTTCGAGTTGTAATTCATATGTTGTAATCAATGAAAGTGTGATGATCATCAATATTAGAGCATTGCCCAAAGAAAAAAAAGAAAGGCCAAAAATAAAAAAATAAAGGCCCAAAAAAAGGAAAAAAAGGGAAATAAATAAAAAGGGCAATTCTACTATCTCTTTTTCCACAATTGTGCTTCAAAGTAGCACTTTGTTCTTCATGTAGTGAGTCTCATAAGTTGTATTTTTCATGCTAGTGGGAATTTTTCATTATAGAACTTGGCTTGTATATTCCTACGATGGGCTTCCTCAAATGCCCTAGGTCTTCGTGAGCAAGCAAGTTGGATGCACACCCACTAGTTTTCTTTTGTTGAGCATTCATTTATAGCTCTAGTGCATCCGTCGCATGGCAATCCCTACTCCTCATGTTGACATAAATTGATGGGCATCTCCATAGCCCATTGATTATCCTCGTCAATGTGAGGCTTTCTCTTTTTTTGTCTTCTCCACACTATCCCCATCATCATATTCTATTCCACCCATAATGCTATATCCATGGCTCACTCTCATGTATTGCGTGAAGGTTGAATTTTTTTGAGATTATTTAAGTATGAAACAATTGCTTGGCTTGTCATCGGGGGTATAGAAGTTGGGAACATCTTTGTGTGATGAAAATGAAGCATAGCCTAATTATATGATTTTGTAGGGATGAACTTTCCTTTGCCATGTTATTTTTAGAAGACATGATTACTTTGATTAGTATGCTTGAAGTGTTACTACTTCTTTTATCAATATGAACTTTTATTTTGAAACATTGGATCTGAACATTCATGCCACAATAAATAAAATTACATTGAGAATTATGCTAGGTAGCATTCTGTGGCGACCGGTTTTCCGGGTAATAAATTCCAGAAAATGGTCGTTGTGCTCACCAACCCCAGGATTACTGTTAGCTGATGAGGCACCAACTTGATACAGAAATTCCAAGATAAATACAAAATATGTGGTACGAGACCATTCTGGTATGTGAGTACAACAAATGGTTTTTCTAGTGGTTGATGGCGGAAGCGGTTTGTGGATCATCAGCGTCTATGGGACTCCATTTCCCACAGGAACAGCTGACCAGGTTAACTCCTATCTTCGCGAGGCAGCTATCACTGCTACTTAGTTTCCGGGGCTGTCGTCGCAACGCTCCTCTCCAAGTAGGAAATCTGGCCAAGACAATAGCCAGGGACAAGCCAGTGAGTACTTTGAATGTACTCGCAAACATTATGAACACATGTATAATATAACAACTGATAATCATGCTCTAAAAATATTCTACGATCACAACGTCAGTCATAAAAATAAAATCCTTGATGCATGCGGCTGGTTATTAATAAGCAACAACAAATGTGTAATGACCGAGTAGGAATAAAATGCACCATTCGAATGTCTGAAGCGACGTCTCGAATTGATGGTAAATAACAAGCATGCCTCAGTCGGGTGTCTGAGCGACACCACATAAAGGGCTTATAAAGTAAAATGAATAACAAGCTTGCCACAGTCGGGTGTCTCAGCGACACCACATAAAGGGCATATAAAGTAAATGAATAACAAGCATGCCACAGTCGGGCGTCTCAGCGACACCACATAAAGGGCTTATAAGGAAAATAAATAACAAGCATGCCACGATCAAGGCCTCGGCGACACCACATAAAGGGCTTATAAGGAAAATAAATAACAAGCATGCCACGATCAAGGCGCCTCGGTGACACCACATAAAGGGCTTATAAAGTAAAATAAATAACAAGCATGCCACGATCAGGCCTCAAATGACACCACATAAAGGGCTTATAAAGTAAAATAAATAACAAGCATGCCACGATCAGGCCTCAAGCGACACCACATAAAGGGCTTATAAAGTAAAATAAATATCAAGCATGCCACAGTCGGGCGTCTCAGCGACACCACAAAAGGGCTTATAAATAAACATAATGAATATCCAGGAGGTAGAACCATCCCAGGGATACTCGATAATTCAAATAATATAACGGTTAGTCCATAACAAAATAATAATCGTAATCATTACAAGTCTCAAAACGCGATCCCGATTCGGTTTAACAGCTTCTCCTCCGAAGACCGACACTAAGACCGATACCTGACCCATCCCATGTAATCCTTAACCATGGACACGGCTATTCGAATAGGTTTAAACTCTGCAGAGGGTGTACTCTTTACCCACGAGTAACGGATTCCTTTAGTCCATGGGGACTAATTCCGTCTACGGCCTTTTAGTTGAAAACACACCTAACTTGCACACACCAGCTTAACTTACCGGTGTCTGGAATCACCCACGACACTTGTTAAGCAAAACTCTAAGTGGGGAGGCTACATCCTCGCATAGCATGGGATCAAATTTATATCGCACACTCTAAGGGGTGGCCTCCCCTCTCGGTCTCAACCGGAAACACCCATGCCCCGGACGGTGGCCTGCCTACCAGCTACAACCGTATCTTCCACCATGGCCTCTACATGCGATGTGTGCTAGAAAGGGTTGACGACTTATCGAACTGCACCCTACTTGTTGTAGAGCCAAGTGGTAGTACTGAAACAAGTATGGGGTTTTTCGAACAAGACTCGATCTATGGTCGACTCGGGAGGTTTTAAGTATTCCTGCATGATTAGCATAACGACTATATTTCATCCAATGATAGAATCACCACTCATCATACCCCTCATGCCATGCCGGACACACTCGTCTCGACGAGGAACTAGGGACAAGCTCAGGTCTACCCAAGACAGAGACTTTCCCGTTTTCCTTCCGGTAGGCACGAAAGGCATACGAGGATGATTATTATTACAAGCATGTACATTCCAACAGCAAGGAAATTTCAAATAAGCATTTCTGCAAACGATCATATCACCACATAAAATAACGAGTTCCACGTATCGAGGTGATGCCATAATCGTGTCAAATAATGCATGCAAAATATTATGCCAGGGTTCAGAATGCTTGCCTTTGATATGTGGAAAGGCAGGGTGCACTCCAAAACCTTTGAAGGTTTGCTTCTCTCTCTCCAAAGTCCTATTTTAAATAAATTTGAATAAACACACAAATTTAAAACAACACAAAAAGTTGTCTTGAAATTTTTTCAAATAAATCTTAAAATAAACTAGGCAATATTTGAGAGAGGTAGGAAAAATAATCAATGCATTTGGAGTTATCATTAAAAAGTTATAGGCAGTCAAAGTTGTGGTCAAGTCTGGTTTAAAAAACAGAAAAAAAACGGTTCGATTATATTACACGTCAAGGCGATTCTGGAAATACGTTTCCACTTAACCAGCGCGGACCTGGGAGTCACCGACAGTGGGTCCAGGTGGCCCACTAGTTAGGTTTGACTAGTCCACCTTCCCTCCTCTTCCTCTGCCCGAGAGGGGGCGGAACTCTGGCGATGCTCGCCGGCGAAGCGGCGGCACCATTCGGGAAACGGAGGTCACCCGCGGGCTCAGGGGATCGAGGCGGTCACTCCGGTAGTCGCTACGGTCTCTGGGGTGGACGGAGCTGCCGGCAGCGAGCTTCGCAGCGGACAGTGGCCGTCGGGCAAAGTGATTTTTCTCCCGCGGCGAGTCCCGATCAAAATCGAACAAGGGGATGGATTCACGAGAGGGAGAGGGGGTTCCTGGTGAAGAGAGTGGAGAGGGGTAGGCTCTTGTGGTGCCGGAATGGCCGGGGCAGTGGCGGCGGCTGCAGTTGCCAGAGGTGGGGAAGAAGACCTCTCCGGGTCGATTGGCTGCCACGGAAGAACTAGGGGAGCATTGTAACGCCCCGGACACACTCGCCGGTGGTCGTTACTCCTGGCGGGATCTAGACTGGCCCCACAGATCAATACTAGTCTTTTCTGCGCACTTTGTCCTCACTCGTGCGCACCCGGGAGCAACTTCCCGGTCGGTCACCCATCCCGACACTACTCCAAGCTGAGCACGCTTAACTTTGGAGTTACGTCCAATGGGCTCCGGAAAAGAAGGAATTCCTTATTGATATGAGTAGTCTATCATCCCTAATAAGCCAGGCTATCACATACACCCCCACTCGGAGGAACCGACGTCCTCGTCGGGCCACAGAACGTTCCTCTTGGCACAAACGCGTCGTGCTTCCGGTCCGGTACATGTGCCATGTCGGGTGCCACGACGGGTCACAAACGTCATGAACAACATGACCACGCACCTGTCCGCAACCATCCGTAACCGCGAGGGTCGGCTCGATACCAACTTGTAACGCCCGGACACACTCGCCGGTGGTCGTTACTCTGGCGGATCTAGACGGCCCCACAGATCAATACTAGTCTTTTTTGCGCACTTTGTCCTCACTCGTGCGCACCCGGGAGCAACTTCCCGGTCGGTCACCCATCCTGACACTACTCCAAGCTGAGCACGCTTAACTTTGGAGTTCTGTCCGAATGGGCTCCCGGAAAAGAAGGAATTCCTTATTGATATGAGTAGTCTATCATCCCTAATAAGCCAGGCTATCACAAGCATGCTGAGGCTGCCTAGTGAATGGAACGTGCTCGGGGGCCTCTTTTTATAGCGCAACGAGGTCGGTTTGCGGCGGCCGTGGATAAGTTCGCCGGCGAACCGCCTCCCTGTAGCGGCAGGGCGTCGTGGCGACCACGAGAGCTAGAGGACGCGCGAGAGGATGAGGCTGAGCTGTTCCAGGGGTAGGTGGCGAGCAGCTGAGGCTTGGGCGGCACCGACCTGGCAGAGACGCGCTGCGGACGCCGGCGTGCCGCCAAGGAGCTCTGTCGGTGGTGCTGCAGGGCACCAGGGCTGCTTGGCGCGTTCTGGTGAAAGGGGGAGTGCGTGGCGCGGCTATGCAGTGTGGGCCAGGCCAGGGGCGCGACGCGGCGGCTCGGGCGCGGCACGTGCAAAACGCGCGCTCAGCTCGCGCCCAGAGCACACACGGAACGTGCTTGACAAAATGCTAATGCATGCTAGGGGGCTTTAAACTACACGAGGGTTAGCAGGGTGGGGTTGTAGGTTAGGGCAAATCCATGGGACATGCTGGTCTGGTCAAGGGATCAGGTTCACTATGAAAACAAAAACTCATGCCCAATCTGTCCATGCTCTCAAGGTGTTTGACAAAATGCCACAGGCACCTAGGCATTTCTTGGAGTGGCCAAATCTTCCAGGTTGGGGTCTCTTTAGATGAAAGAGAGGGTGGTGAGGTTAGTTTGTCCAAAGCACAAACTTGCTAGTGCAAGTTTTGCAAAACTTCCATTCTGGACAGGAGGTAAATGGCATTACTTCATGATCCAAAAATGATCCAATGGGTGCTTGCTCCTGGACTTAGGGGTTTATCAGGGAGGACTACAAGTAGGAAAAGGAATCAAGGATAAAGGAGCAACTAAAATGTGGTTGCTGTACAAACCATCAAGTTGGACCAGAATGGAAAAGAGGTTGATCCACTCAAAATTTTCAAAGAACAAAGCTGGGTTTTTGCATAAAGTTGAATCATATGCTGCTACTAACATCCCATAATTTTGGTGGAAGCTAGAAAGAAATATTTAATTGGGTTGTATTGTAAAACTGCTCACTGGACCAGATTTGAAAATATGATGTAGAGCTCAAAAAAAATCCAAGGAATGAAATATCTTTTTGCATAAAAGTGGTTTGGTGACATCACAGGACATCTCCAAATTTTGGTGGAATTTTTGAAATAATTTATAAAAGGGTTGCAGTTCAAACAGGACCATAAAACCATGGGAAACCCTTTTTCAAGAAAATAAAGATTATGGAGATTATTACATAATTAATTCCTCTGATGAAAAGTAAATATTTTTCTTGAGAGGATAAACAAGTCCAATAACATATTTGAAAAGTTTTCTTGAAGGAAATAACTCCATGATAAAAATCGAAGGAAAAGTTAAAAAAAAACCAAAAGGGAGCCCAGAAAATAAAAGTTTTAATTTCCTGGCAAAATTTGAATTAACTAAAAAAGGTTAAAATTTTGGGGTGTCACAACACTACCCCCCTTAAGAAAAATCTCGTCCTCGAGATTTGCTAAGAGCTTTTTTTAATAAAAAAATGCATGAATACAAATCTGCTACAATGAGAGGCGATAAGTGGTGCAAAACCACAGTGTGGAACACTTGCGCGGCGTGGAAAAATCCACGGTTTTGGGGAAAAACGAGCGATTTCTACGCTGGATATAAATTTAGAATAAATTCTAAATTTAAAAATACGCTGGTCGTAGCCGAGAGCACAATGCTCCCTCTGGTCGGCTGTGTGGACCCGTGGTCCACTTGTCGATCTCTTCTTCTTCCTCTGGCTCTTTCTTCTTCCTCTCTCCTGCGCGCTTTCCCGTGCTTTCTCCACCGGCGACGTCTAGCTCGTAGGGCATCTAGGCCATACCGCGGTAGTGCGCGGCGTGCTAGCTGCCGGTGCAGCGCGCACTCACTTCGCGGGCCAGTGCGCTGTCGGCACTGCTCGTGGATTCGCCTCCGAACACCGGTGATCGGGCGACGGGCGGCGCTGGTGGACCTCGCCCACCGTACACCGAGCTCGAGCTATAAAACGCCGGGGGTGTTCTTCTCTTCTTCCTCCCACCTGACCTCGCTTCTCCTCCTCCTCCTTTCTCCTCTATCTCCGTTTGCCGGAGCTCGAGGCGAGGATCTAATGGCGGAGGTGGTGCCGGACTGGTACGTGATCCTGTTGTGCGGAGGGCTGGCAGCGGTGCTGGGGCTCTCCGTGCTCCTGTGCGCGATGATCCTCGATGATCGTCGTGATGCTGTTGCTCGGGTGTTGGCTCTCCGCGGTGGCGGTGATCACGAGGAGTAGGTGGGGTGTGTCGGGTGCTAACTGTTGTCGGGAGGTGCTCTGTTAGATGTAACACAGTTGCAAGGTGTTGCAAGCAGTGTATGTGTTCGAATGATTTTGGTTGTGAGTCTGCTGCCGTGGTGCTGCGTGAAATAAAAATAATCCACGTCGTGAGAAGGCGTAGATGCAGCAACTCAGGAAAAACAAATCTCACTCCGTGATTTCTCGCGAGGAAAAACGGTTAATTTAAAGAAAAAATAAACTATAACAAAACTACACACATTAATAGATACTAAATAATTTACTTGCCGCACAAACTCGGGGTACCGCGCATAAGTTACAACTCATAAATAAATGTTGCAAAAATAAACACAGTGGTGACGTCTAAAATTGAAACGGTAAATGGACGGGGTCCCGAGAGAACGTCTCTGGTACTGGGATACACTCCTCTTCTATCGGGGAAAGTGGATTGATTAGTCGATGAATGTGTCTCTCCTGGTCGGGCCTCAGTGATCTGCCGATGGCGATCGAGGGTTTAAATCGCGAGGCTCGAGATAACCCATCACACGTTGGGTTAAACGCTCTTGGCGCGGCGACGATGGACAAGGTTGGCCAGGACTGGGTCTCTCTCAATTCGTCCACCGGGAAAAGATGTTACTCCTCCGGGTGCTGCACGGCTCGGAAAGTAATAATATCCTCTTTCACTGGCATAGGGTACCGCGAATCGAAGGCGGGCAAGCGCTTCGTATGCAGCAGCTTCTACGGCCATATGTGGGGTCGGCATAGATTTCCCCACGAAGGAGACCTCTGTTGGGTCTTGGTTTGGATTTACGGGAGGGATGTGTACTGCTGCCCAATATCTCGAGGTGGAAGGGGTGATTCTCGATTTGAACACCTCGTACTGGGTGGATGGGTAGCGCCCATGGTACTGCAGGTAAAATCCCACAATATCTTGACAAAACTACACGGGGTTGCATCTGGGGTTCTCAGATAAATACTGGGGCTTGGCATGGCAAGAAATGGTTGTGAGGAGGGTGCACAAGTTGAGGGATGCCTCGCAAGGTCTCGCGGTGGCCTTTTTATAGCACCGGAGCTGGGTCATTTTACCGTGGTGAAAGGTAACTAATTTGCCAGCTCAGCTCCAAGGGTCGGAGTCAAAGCCACGATACATATCTCACCAAAGTGACGATCATCCTTTGTGGGGTTTGTCGGGTGGTTTTGGTAGCTGTGCAGGATAGAAATTTATACCGCATGCTGACACCTCCATGCAAGGCTACCATTTAAAACAGAGGCATGACGACTGGCGGCGTTTATCTGTCACATGATTACAAAGCGGGGATACACTAGGACTCGACACTACTTGAGTGACTTAGTCTACCTCGTATACATCCAAGCGGGCGTGCCTTGTGGATGTCGAGGCTTCTCCACGACTCTCAACGTAGGAATTAGTTGGAGAGGGTTGAGGGGCTGCAGGCTCGGGGTAGCGATGATGACCATCTTGGGGATTATTGGCCACAACTCCGTTGGAGTGTGCTCCCCAAGAGGCGATGAAGCACTTCTGGGGTCATCAAAGCGCCTTGGTTGATGGCCGGGGCGGACCTCAAGGTCTCGATTGGGTGTCCGAATAGCACGACTGGGTTGTCGCCGTCGGGCTCGTTCTCTTCTCTTGCCGGGGCTCGACGAACCAACTCTCCACGAGCTGCGATCAGATCAATGGTGATTTGATCAAACAGTTCCTCTAGTGCATCTACATAGCGCACTAGGTGCAACAATGCAGGATCCGTCTCGTGATCTCCGTTGGCAACCTGGGGTGGTCTGCCATACCCTTCTCGTGCTGGGTAGTAGTGGAACGGCGACGCTAACTCAGGCGACAAGTGCCGGAGATGAACTATAGCTTCTCGAGCAGCTAGTTGGATGGCTTGTGGCTCAAAGGAAGTTGTTCTTCCGGTGAACCTGTAGGGGCGCTCGGGTGCTAGACCCCTACCGTAAATGTGTACAGTGGCCCAGAATTGACGGCTCTCTTCGCTCATGGGTCCTTGGTACACAACATATTCGGGAGGCTCTTCTAACGCATAGGCTCGGCGGGTGAGGTTTGCGAGTATGGTCACAAAGTCTCCAAGGTTGGTTGCTGTGGTCTCGTTGTGCACGACGGGACCAGGCATTATGGCTCGGTTTGGGGTAGCGGTTGTGCTGTGCTGGGTTGGGGCTAGCATGCCCTTTTTATAGAAAAAGGGGACGGAGTCTTCCTTCACACGCTTGCAAATAAGACATCTTGGGTGCTGGTCACTGGTGCGCGATAGACATGCTAGGTTGATAGGTTGGGCACCGATTGCCAAAAAGGTGTCGGGTCACTGGGTGGCTATCTTGCACGCGAAGCTTGGCTGGGGTTCGGTTAAGGTCTGATGGTTTGGCTTACCTAGGTTTATTGACCCGGCTAAGATAGGATTAGCCAATGGTCAGCCTGGTTCTGATACCAAGTCTGTGGCGACTGGTTTTCCGGGTAATAAATTCCAGAAAATGGCCGTTGTGCTCACCAGCCCCAGGATTACTATTAGCTGATGAGGCACCAACTTGATACAGAAATTCCAAGATACAAGACCATTCTGGTCTGTGAGTACAACAAATGGTTTCTAGTGGTTGATGGCGGAAGCGGTTTGTGGATCATCAGCGTCTATGGGACTCAATTTCCCACAGGAACAGCTGACCAGGTTAACTCCTATCTTCGCGAGGTAGCTATCACTGCTACTTAGTTTCCAGAGTTGTCGTCACAACACTCCTCTCCAAGTAGGAAATCTGGCCAAGACAATAGCGAGGACAAGCCGTGAGTACTTTGAATGTACTCGCAAACATTATGAACACAGGTATAATATAACAACTGATAATCATGCTCTAAAAATATTCTACGATCACAACGTCAGTCATAAAAATAAAATCCTTGATGCATGCGGCTGGTTATTAATAAGCAACAACAAATGTATAATGACAGAATAGGAATAAAATGCACCATTCGAATGTCTGAAGTGACATCTCGAATTGATGGTAAATAACAAGCATGCCTCAGTCGGGCGTCTGAGCGACACCACATAAAGGGCTTATAAAGTAAAATGAATAACAAGCTTGCCACAGTCGGGTGTCTCAGCGACACCACATAAAGGGATTATAAAGTAAATGAATAACAAGCATGCCACAGTCGTGCGTCTCAGCGACACCACATAAAGGGCTTATAAGGAAAATAAATAACAAGCATGCCACAGTCGGGCGTCTCAGCGACACCACATAAAGGGCTTATAAGGAAAATAAATAACAAGCATGCCACAGTCGGACGTCTCAGTGACACCACATAAAGGGCTTATAAAGTAAAATAAATAACAAAGCATGCCACAGTCGGGCGTCTCAGCGACACCACATAAAGGGCTTATAAAGTAAAATAAATAACAAGCATGCCACAGTCGGGCGTCTCAGCGACACCACATAAAGGGCTTATAAAGTAAAATAAATATCAAGCATGCCACAGTCGGGCGTCTCAGCGACACCACAAAAGGGCTTATAAATAAACATAATGAATATCCAGGAGGTAGAACCATCCCAGGGATACTCGATAATTCAAATAATATAACGGTTAGTCCATAACAAAATAATAATCGTAATCATTACAAGTCTCAAAACGCGATCCCAGTTCTGGTTTAACAGCTTCTCCTCCGAAGACCGACACTAAGACCGATACCTGACCCATCCCAGATTGTAATCCTTAACCATGGACACGGCTATTCGAATAGGTTTAAACTCTGCAGAGGGTGTACTCTTTACCCACGAGTAACGGATTCCTTTAGTCCATGGGGACTAATTCCGTCTACGGCCTTTTAGTTGAAAACACACCTAACTTGCACACACCAGCTTAACTTACCGGTGTCTGGAATCACCCATGACACTTGTTAAGCAAAACTCTAAGTGGGGAGGCTACATCCTCGCATAGCATGGGATCAAATTTATATCGCGCGCTCTAAGGGGTGGCCTCCCCTCTCGGTCTCAACCGAAAACACCCATGCCCCCGGACCAGGTGGCCTGCCTACCAGCTACAACCGGTATCTTCCACCATGGCCTCTCATGCGATGTGTGCTAGAAAGGGTTGACGACTTACTGAACCGTACCCTACTTGTTGTAGAGCCAAGTGGTAGTACCGAAACAAGTATGGGGTTTTTTGGAACAAGACTCGATCTATGGTCGACTCAGGAGGTTTTAAGTATTCCTGCATGATTAGCATAACGACTATATTTCATCCAATGATAGAATCACCACTCATCATACCCCTCATGCCATGCCGGACACACTCGTCTCGACGAGGAACTAGGGACAAGCTCAGGTCTACCCAAGACAGAGACTTTCCCGTTTTCCTTCCGGTAGGCACGAAAGGCATACGAGGATGATTATTATTACAAGCATGTACATTCCAACAGCAAGGAAATTTCAAATAAGCATTTCTGCAAACGATCACATCACCACATAAAATAACGAGTTCCACGTATCGAGGTGATGCCATAATCGTGTCAAATAATGCATGCAAAATATTATGCCAGGGTTCAGAATGCTTGCCTTTGATATGTGGAAAGGCAGGGTGCACTCCAAAACCTTTGAAGGTTTGCTTCTCTCTCTCCAAAGTCCTATTTTAAATAAATTTGAATATACACACAAATTTAAAACAGCACAAAAAGTTGTCTTGAAATTTTTTCAAATAAATCTTAAAATAAACTAGGCAATATTTGAGACAGGTAGGAAAAATAATCAATTCATTTGGAGTTATCATTAAAAAGTTATAGGCAGTCAAAGTTGTGGTCAAGTCTGGTTTAAAAAAACAGAAAAAGAAAACGGTTCGATTATACGTACACGTCGAAGGCGTATTCTGGAAATACGTTTCCACTTAACCAGCGCGGACCGCGCGGGGAGTCACTGACAGTGGGTCCAGGTGGCCCACTAGTTAGGTTTGACTAGTCCACCTTCCCTCCTCTTCCTCTGCCCGAGAGGGGGCGGAACTCTGGCGATGCTCGCCGGCGAAGCGGCGGCACCATTCGGGAAACGGAGGTCACCCGCGGGCTCAGGGGATCGAGGCGGTCACTCCGTTAGTCGCTACGGTCTCTGGGGTGGACGGAGCTGCCGGCAGCGAGCTTCGCAGCGGACAGTGGCCGTCGGGCAAAGTGATTTTTCTCCCGCGGCGAGTCCCGATCAAAATTGAACAGGGGGATGGATTCACGAGAGGGAGAGGGGGTTCCTGGTGAAGAGAGTGGAGAGGGGTCGGCTCTTGTGGTGCCGGAATGGCCGGGGCAGTGGCGGCGGCTGCAGTTGCCAGAGGTGGGGAAGAAGACCTCCCCGGGTCGATTGGCTGCCACGGAAGAACTAGGGGAGCATGCTGAGGCTGCCTAGTGGACGGAACGTGCTCGGGGGCCTCTTTTTATAGCGCAACGAGGTCGGTTTGCGGCGGCCGTGGATAAGTTCGCCGGCGAACCGCCTCCCTGTAGCGGCAGGGCGTCGTGGCGACCACGAGAGCTAGAGGACGCGCGAGAGGATGAGGCTGAGCTGTTCCAGGGGCAGGTGGCGAGCAGCCGAGGCTTGGGCGGCACCGACCTGGCAGAGACACGCTGCGGACGCCGGCGTGCCGCCAAGGAGCTCTGTCGGTGGTGCTGCAGGGCACCGGGCTGCTTGCGCGCTCGGTGAAAGGGGAGGCGTGGGCGCGGCTATGCGGTGTGGGCTGTGCCAGGGCGCGCGCTGGCGGCTCGGGCGCGGCACATGCAAAACGCGCGCTCTGCTCGCGCCCAGAGCACACACGGAACGTGCTTGACAAAATGCTAATGCATGCTAGGGGGCTTTAAACTACACGAGGGTTAGCAGGGTGGGGTTGTAGGTTAGGGCAAATCCATGGGACATGCTGGTCTGGTCAAGGGATCAGGTTCACTATGAAAACAAAAACTCATGCCCAATCTGTCCATGCTCTCAAGGTGTTTGACAAAATGCCACAGGCACCTAGGCATTTCTTGGAGTGGCCAAATCTTCCAGGTTGGGGTCTCTTTAGATGAAAGAGAGGGTGGTGAGGTTAGTTTGTCCAAAGCACAAACTTGCTAGTGCAAGTTTTGCAAAACTTCCATTCTGGACAGGAGGTAAATGGCATTACTTCATGATCCAAAAATGATCCAATGGGTGCTTGCTCCTGGACTTAGGGGTTTATCAGGGAGGACTACAAGTAGGAAAAGGAATCAAGGATAAAGGAGCAACTAAAAATGTGGTTGCTGTACAAACCATCAAGTTGGACCAGAATGGAAAAGAGGTTGATCCACTCAAAATTTTCAAAGAACAAAGCTGGGTTTTTGCATAAAGTTGAATCATATGCTGCTACTAACATCCCATAATTTTGGTGGAAGCTAGAAAGAAATATTTAATTGGGTTGTAGTGTAAAACTGCTCACTGGACCAGATTTGAAAATATGATGTAGAGCTCAAAAAAAATCCAAGGAATGAAATATCTTTTTGCATAAAAGTGGTTTGGTGACATCACAGGACATCTCCAAATTTTGGTGGAATTTTTGAAATAATTTATAAAAGGGTTGCAGTTCAAACAGGACCATAAAACCATGGGAAACCCTTTTTCAAGAAAATAAAGATTATGGAGATTATTACATAATTAATTCCTCTGATGAAAAGTAAATATTTTTCTTGAGAGGATAAACAAGTCCAATAACATATTTGAAAAGTTTTCACTGAAGGAAATAACTCCATGATAAAAATCGAAGGAAAAGTTAAAAAAAACCAAAAGGGAGCCCAGAAAATAAAAGTTTCAATTTCCTGGCAAAATTTGAATTAACTAAAAAAGGTTAAAATTTTGGGGTGTCACAACACTACCCCCCTTAAGAAAAATCTCGTCCTCGAGATTTGCTAAGAGCTTTTTTTAATAAAAAAATGCATGAATACAAATGCGGCTACAGCGAGAGGGCGATAAGTGGTGCAAAACCACAGTGTGGAACACTGGCGCGGCGTGGAAAAATCCACGGTTTTGGGGAAAAACGAGCGATTTCTACGCTGGATATAAATTTAGAATAAATTCTAAATTTAAAAATACGCTGGTCGTACCCGAGAGCACAATGCTCCCTCTGGTCTGCTGGTGGACCTGTGGTCCTTGTCGATCTCTTCTTCTTCCTCGCTCTTTCTTCTTCCTCTCTCCTGCGCTTTCCGTGCTTTCTCCACCGCGACGTCTAGCTCAGAGGGCATCTAGGCCATACCGCGGTAGTGCGTGGCGTGCTAGCTGCCTGTGCAGCGCGCACTCACTTCAGCGGGCAGTCTGCGCTGTCGGCCTTTGCTCGTGGATTCGCCTCGAACACCGGGCGATCGGGCGACGGGCGGCGCTGGTGGACCTCGCCCACCGTGACACCGAGCTCGAGCTATAAAACGCCGGTGGTGTTCTTCTTCTTCCTCCCACCGACTCGCTTCTCCTCCTCCTCCTTTCTCCTCTGTCTCCGTTTGCCGGAGCTCGAGGCGAGGATCTAATGGCGGAGGTGGTGCCGGACTGGTACGTGATCCTGTTGTGCGGAGGGCTGGCAGCGGTGCTGGGGCTCTCCGTGCTCCTGTGCGCGATGATCCTCGATGATCGTCGTGATGCTGTTGCTCGGGTGTTGGCTCTCCGTGGTGGCGGTGATCACGAGGAGTAGGTGGGCTGTGTCGGGTGCTAACTGTTGTCGGGAGGTGCTCTGTTAGATGTAACACAGTTGCAAGGTGTTGCAAGCAGTGTATGTGTTCGAATGATTTTGGTTGTGAGTCTGCTGCCGTGGTGCTGCGTGAAATAAAAATAATCCACGTCGTGAGAAGGCGTAGATGCAGCAACTCAGGAAAAACAAATCTCACTCCAGGATTTCTCGCGAGGAAAAACGGTTAATTTAAAGAAAAAAATAAACTATAACAAAACTACACACATTAATAGATACTAAATAATTTACTTGCCGCACAAACTCGGGGTACCGCGCATAAGTTACAACTCATAAATAAATGTTGCAAAAATAAACACAGTGGTGACGTCTAAAATTGAAACGGTAAATGGACGGGGTCCCGAGAGAACGTCTCTGGTACTGGGATACACTCCTCTTCTATCGGGGAAAGTGGATTGATTAGTCGATGAATGTGTCTCTCCTGGTCGGGCCTCAGTGATCTGCCGATGGCGATCTGAGGGTTTAAATCCGCGAGGCTCTGGAGATAACCCATCACACGTTGGGTTAAACGCTCTTGAGCGATGACGTACTGGACAAGGTTGGCCAGGACTGGGTCTCTCTCAATTCGTCCACCGGGAAAAGATGTTACTCCTCCAGGTGCTGCACGGCTCGGAAAGTAATAATATCCTCTTTCACTGGCATAGGGTACCGCGAATCGAAGGCGGGCAAGCGCTTCGTATGCAGCAGCTTCTACGGCCATATGTGGGGTCGGCATAGATTTCCCCACGAAGGAGACCTCTGTTGGGTCTTGGTTTGGATTTACGGGAGGGATGTGTACTGCTGCCCAATATCTCGAGGTGGAAGGGGTGATTCTCGATTTGAACAGCTCGTACTGGGTGGCTGGGTAGCTCCCATGGTACTGCAGGTAAAATCCCACAATATCTTGACAAAACTACCCGGGGTTGCATCTGGGGTTCTCAGATAAATACTGGGGCTTGGCATGGCAAGAAATGGTTGTGAGGAGGGTGCACAAGTTGAGGGATGCCTCGCAAGGTCTCGCGGTGGCCTTTTTATAGCACCGGAGCTGGGTCATTTTACCGTGGTGAAAGGTAACTAATTTGCCAGCTCAGCTCCAAGGGTCGGAGTCAAAGCCACAGATACATATCTCACCAAAGTGACGTATCACTGTGGGGTTTGTCGGGGTGGTTTTGGTAGCTGTGCCTGGGATAGAAATTTATACCGCATGCTGACACCTCCATGCAAGGCTACCATTTAAAACAGAGGCATGACGACTGGCGGCGTTTATCTACATGGTCACATGATTACAAAGCGGGGATACACTGGGACTCGACACTACTTGAGTGACTTAGTCTACCTCGTATACATCCAAGCGGGCGTGCCTTGTGGATGTCGAGGCTTCTCCACGACTCTCAACATAGGAACTAGCTGGAGAGGGTTGAGGGGCTGCAGGCTCGGGGTAGCGATGATGACCATCTTGGGGATTATTGGCCACAACTCCGTTGGAGTGTGCTCCCAAGAGGCGATGAAGCACTTCTGGGGTCATCAAAGCGCCTTGGTTGATGGCCGGGGCGGACCTCAAGGTCTCGATTGGGTGTCCGAATAGCACGACTGGGTTGTCGCCGTCGGGCTCGTTCTCTTCTCTTGCCGGGGCTCGACGAACCAACTCTCCACGAGCTGCGATCAGATCAATGGTGATTTGATCAAACAGTTCCTCTAGTGCATCTACGTAGCGCACTAGGTGCAACAATGCAGGATCCGTCTCGTGATCTCCGTTGGTAACCTGGGGTGGTCTGCCATACCCTTCTCGTCTGGGGTAGTAGTGGAACGAGCGACAGTTAACTCTGGGCGACAAGTGCCGGAGATGAACTATAGCTTCTCGAGCAGCTAGTTGGATGGCTTGTGGCTCAAAGGAAGTTGTTCTTCCGGTGAACCTGTAGGGGCGCTCGGGTGCTAGACCCCTACCGTAAATGTGTCTGATGGCCCTGAATTGACGGCTCTCTTCGCTCATGGGTCCTTGGTACACAACATATTCGGAGGCTCTTCTAACGATAGGCTCGGCGGGTGAGGTTTGCAGTATGGTCACAAAGTCTCAAGGTTGGTTGTTGTGGTCTCGCAGTACGACGGGACCAGCATTATGGCTCGGTTTGGGGTAGCGGCTGTCTTTGTCTTTGGGTTGGGGCTAGCATGCCCTTTTTATAGAAAAAGGGGACGGAGTCTTCCTTCACACGCTTGCAAATAAGACATCTTGGGTGCTGGTCACTGGTGCGCGATAGACATGCTAGGTTGATAGGTTGGGCACCGATTGCCAAAAAGGTGTCGGGTCACTGGGTGGCTATCTTGCACGCGAAGCTTGGCTGGGGTTCGGTTAAGGTCTGATGGTTTGGCTTACCTAGGTTTATTGACCCGGCTAAGATAGGATTAGCCAATGGTCAGCCTGGCTCTCATACCAAGTCTGTGGCGACTGGTTTTCCGGGTAATAAATTCCAGAAAATGGCCGTTGTGCTCACCAGCCCCAGGATTACTATTAGCTGATGAGGCACCAACTTGATACAGAAATTCCAAGATAAATACAAAATATGTGGTACAAGACCATTCTGGTCTGTGAGTACAACAAATGGTTTCTAGTGGTTGATGGCGGAAGCGGTTTGTGGATCATCAGCGTCTATGGGACTCCATTTCCCACAAGAACAGCTGACCAGGTTAACTCCTATCTTCGCGAGGTAGCTATCACTGCTACTTAGTTTCCAGAGTTGTCGTCACAACACTCCTCTCCAAGTAGGAAATCTGGCCAAGACAATAGCCAGGGACAAGCCAGTGAGTACTTTGAATGTACTCGCAAACATTATGAACACAGGTATAATATAACAACTGATAATCATGCTCTAAAAATATTCTACGATCACAACGTCAGTCATAAAAATAAAATCCTTGATGCATGCGGCTGGTTATTAATAAGCAACAACAAATGTATAATGACAGAGTAGGAATAAAATGCACCATTCGAATGTCTGAAGTGACATCTCGAATTGATGGTAAATAACAAGCATGCCTCAGTCAGGCGTCTGAGCGACACCACATAAAGGGCTTATAAAGTAAAATGAATAACAAGCTTGCCACAGTCGGGTGTCTCAGCGACACCACATAAAGGGCTTATAAAGTAAATGAATAACAAGCATGCCACAGTCGATGTATGCGTCTCAGCGACACCACATAAAGGGCTTATAAGGAAAATAAATAACAAGCATGCCACGATCAGGCCTCAAATGACACCACATAAAGGGCTTATAAGGAAAATAAATAACAAGCATGCCACGATCAAGGCGTCTCGGTGACACGACATAAAGGGCTTATAAAGTAAAATAAATAACAAGCATGCCACGATCAAGGCCTCAAATGACACCACATAAAGGGCTTATAAAGTAAAATAAATAACAAGCATGCCACGATCGAGGCGTCTCAGCGACACCACATAAAGGGCTTATAAAGTAAAATAAATATCAAGCATGCCACGATCAGGCGTCAAATGACACCACAAAAGGGCTTATAAATAAACATAATGAATATCCGGAGGTAGAACCATCCCAGGATACTCGATAATTCAAATAATATAACGGTTAGTCCATAACAAAATAATAATCGTAATCATTACAAGTCTCAAAACGTGATCCCGTTCTGGTTTAACAGCTTCTCCTCCAAGACCGACACTAAGACCGATACGACCCATCCTGCATGTAATCCTTAACCATGGACACGGCTATTGAATAGGTTTAAACTCTGCAGAGGGTGTACTCTTTACCCACGAGTAACGGATTCCTTTAGTCCATGGGGACTAATTCCGCTCACGGCCTTTTAGTTGAAAACACACCTAACTTGCACACACCAGCTTAACTTACGGTGTGCGGAATCACCCACGACACTTGTTAAGCAAAACTCTAAGTGGGGAGGCTACATCCTCGCATAGCATGGGATCAAATTTATATCGCACACTCTAAGGGGTGGCCTCCCCTCTCGGTCTCAACCGGAAACACCCATGCCCCCGGACCAGGTGGCCTGCCTACCAGCTACAACCGGTATCTTCCACCATGGCCTCTCTGTACGATGTGTGCTAGAAAGGGGTTGACGACTTACTGAACCGTACCCTACTTGTTGTAAAGCCAAGTGGTAGTACGAAACAAGTATGGGGTTTTCTGGAACAAGACTCGATCTATGGTCGACTCAGGAGGTTTTAAGTATTCCCTGCATGATTAGCATAACGACTATATTTCATCCAACAAATAGAATCACCACTCATCATACCCCTCATGCCATGCCGGACACACTCGTCTCGACGAGGAACTAGGGACAAGCTCAGGTCTACCCAAGACAGAGACTTTCCCGTTTTCCTTCCGGTAGGCACGAAAGGCATACGAGGATGATTATTATTACAAGCATGTACATTCCAACAGCAAGGAAATTTCAAATAAGCATTTCTTCAAACGATCACATCACCACATAAAATAACGAGTTCCACATATCGGGGTGATGCCATAATCGTGTCAAACAATGCATGCAAAATATTATGCCAGGGTTCAGAATGCTTGCCTTTGATATGTGGAAAGGCAGGGTGCACTCCAAAACCTTTGAAGGTTTGCTTCTCTCTCTCCAAAGTCCTATTTTAAATAAATTTGAATTAACACACAAATTTAAAATAGCACAAAAAGTTGTCTTGAATTTTTTTCAAATAAAACTTAAAATAAACTAGGCAATATTTGAGAGAGGTAGGAAAAAGAATCAATTCATTTGGAGTTATCATTAAAAAGTTATAGGCAGTCAAAGTTGTGGTCAAGTCTGGTTTAAAAAAACAGAAAAGAAAACGGTTCGATTATACGACACGTCAAGGCGATTCTGGAAATACGCTTCCACTTAACGAGCGCGGACCGCTGGGAGTCATCGACAGTGGGTCAGGTGGCCCACTAGTCAGGTTTGACTAGTCCACCTTCCTCCTCTTCCTCCGCCCGAGAGGGGTGGAACTCTGGCGATGCTTTCGCCCGTAACAGTGGCACCGTTCGGGAAACAGAGGTCACCCGCGGGCTCAGGGGATCGAGGCGGTCACTCCGGTAGTCGCTACGGTCTCTGGGGTGGACGGAGCTGCCGGCGGCGAGCTTCGCAGCGGACGGTGGCCGTCGGGCAAAGTGATTTTTCTCCCGCGGCGAGTCCCGATCAAAATCGAACAGGGGGATGGATTCACGAGAGGGAGAGGGGGTTCCTGGTGAAGAGAGTGGAGAGGGGGAGGCTCTGGTGATGCCGGAATGGCCGGGGCAGTGGCGGCGGCTGCAGTTGCCGGAGGTGGGGAAGAAGACCTCCCCGGGTCGATTGGCTGCCATGGAAGAACTAGGGGAGCATGCTGAGGCTGCCTAGTGAACGGAACGTGCTCGGGGCCCTCTTTTTATAGCGCAACGAGGTCGGTTTGTGGTGGCCGTGGATAAGTTCGCCGGTGAACCGCCTCCCTGTAGCGGCAGGGCGTCGTGGCGACGACGAGAGCTAGAGGACGCGCGAGAGGATGGGGCTGAGCTGTTCCAGGGGCAGGTGGCGAGCAGCTGAGGCTTGGGCGGCACCGACCTTGCAGAGACGCGCTGCGGAAGCCGGCATGCCGCCAAGGAGCTCTGTCGGCGGTGCTGCAGGGCACCAGGGCTGCTTGGAATGTTCTGGTGAGAGGGGGAGTGCGTGGCGCGGCTATGTAGTGTGGTCCAAGCCAGGGGCGCGATGCGGCGGCTCGGGCGCGGCATGTGCAAAACGCGCGCTCTGCTCGCGCCCAGAGCACGCACGGAACGTGCTCGACAAAATGCTAATGCATGCTAGGGGGCTTTAAACTACACAAGGGTTAGCAGGGTGGGGTTGTAGGTTAGGGCAAATCCATGGGACATGCTGGTCTGGTCAGGGGATCAGGTTCACTATGAAAACAAAAACTCATGCCCAATCTGTCCATGCTCTCAAGGTGTTTGACAAAATGCCACAGGCACCTAGGCATTTCTTGGAGTGGCCAAATCTTCCAGGTTGGGGTCTCTTTAGATGAAAGAGAGGGTGGTGAGGTTAGTTTGTCCAAAGCACAAACTTGCTAGTGCAAGTTTTGCAAAACTTCCATTCTGGACAGGAGGTAAATGGCATTACTTCATGATCCAAAAATGATTCAATGGGTGCTTGCTCCTGGACTTAGGGGTTTATCATGAAGGACTACAAGTAGGAAAAGGAATCAAGGATAAAGGAGCAACTAAAAATGTGGTTGCTGTACAAACCATCAAGTTGGACCAGAATGGAAAAGAGGTTGATCCACTCAAAATTTTCAAAGAACAAAGCTGGGTTTTTGCATAAAGATGAATCATATGCTGCTACTAACATCCCATAATTTTGGTGGAAGCTAGAAAGAAATATTTAATTGGGTTGTAGTGTAAAACTGCTCACTGGACCAGATTTGAAAATATGATGTAGAGCTCAAAAAAATCCAAGGAATGAAATATCTTTTTGCATAAAAGTGGTTTGGTGACATCACAGGACATCTCCAAATTTTGGTGGAATTTTTGAAAGAATTTATAAAAGGGTTGCAGTTCAAACAGGACCATAAAACCATGGGAAACCCTTTTTCAAGAAAATAACGATTATGGAGATTATTACATAATTAATTCCTCTGATGAAAAGAAAAGATTTGTCTTGAGAGGATAAACAAATCCAATAACATATTTGAAAAGTTTTCACTGAAGGAAATAACTCCATGATAAAAATGGAAGGAAAAGTTTCAAAAAAAACAAAAGGGGGCCCAGAAAATAAAAGTTTTAATTTCCTGGCAAAATTTTAATTAACTAAAAAAGGTTAAAATTTTGGGGTGTCACACATTCCACATCAAAATTTTCTTTTTTATCATTTACCCACTCGAGGACCAGCAGGAATTAAGCTTGGGGATGCTTGATACGTCTCCAACGTATCTATAATTTTTGATTGTTCCATGCTATTATATTACCCCTTTTGGATGTTTATGGGCTTTATTTTACACATTTATATCATTTTTGGGACTAACCTACTAGCCGGAGGCCCAACCCATATTGCTGTTTTTTGCCTATTTCAGTATTTCGAAGAAAAGGAATATCAAACTGAGTCCAAACGGAATGAAACCTTAGGGAGCGTGATTTTTGGAACGAACGTGATCCAGAGGACTTGGAGTGCAAGTCAAGAAGCAGTCGAGGCTCCCACGAGATAGGAGGGCGCACACCCCCCCAATAGGGCGCGCCCCCTGTTTCGTGGGCCCCTCGGGTAGCCACCAACGTACTTCTTCCTCCTATATAAGCCTACGTACCCCGAAAACATCCAGGGGCAGACGAAACACAATTTCCACCACCGTAACCTTCAGTATCCGCGAGATCCCATCTTGGAGCCTTCGCCGACACTCTGCCGGAGGGGGAATCGACCACGGAGGGCTTCTACATCAACACCATAGCCCCTCCTATGAGTTGTGAGTAGTTTACCACAGACCTACGGGTCCATAGTGATTAGCTAGATGGCCTCTTCTCTCTTTTTGGATCTCAATACAATGTTCTCCCCCTCTCTTGTGGAGATCTATTCGATGTAAACTCTTTTTGCGGTGTGTTTGTCGAGATCCGATGAATTGTGGGTTTATGATCAAGTTTATCTATGAATAATATTTGAATCTTCTCTGAATTCTTTTATGTATGATTGAGTTATCTTTGCAAGTCTCTTCGAATTATCAGTTTGGTTTGGCCTACTAGATTGATCTTTCTTGCCATGGGAGAAGTGCTTAGCTTTGGGTTCAATCTTGCGGTGTCCTTACCTAGTGATGAAAGGGTTGCAAGGCACGATTGTATTGTTGCCATCGAGGATAACAAGATGGGGTTTATATCATATTGCTTGAGTTTATCCCTCTACATCATGTCATCTTGCTTAATCGTTACTCGTTCTTATGAACTTAATACTCTAGATGCATCTGGATAGCGGTCGATGTGTGGAGTAATAGTAGTAGATGCAGGCAGGAGTCGGTCTACTTATTATGGACCTGATGCCTATATACATGATCATGCCTAGATAATCTCATAATTATTCTCTTTTCTATCAATTGCTCGACAGTAATTTGTTCACCCACCATAATATCTATGCTATCTTGAGAGAAGCCACTAGTGAAACCTATGGCCCCCGGGTCTATCTCTTATCATATTTGCTTTCAATCTACTTTTATTTGCATCTTTACTTTTGCATCTATATTATAAAATACCAAAAATATATTTATCTTATCTTACTATCTTTATTAGATCTCACTTTACATGAAGTGGCCGTGAAGGATTGACAACCCCTTTATTGTGTTGGTTGCGAGTTCTCGCTTGTTTGTGTAGGTGCGTGGGACTTTTGAGGAGCCTCCTCTGGATTGATACCTTGGTTCTCAAAAACTGAGGGAAATACTTACGCTACTATTGCTGCATCACCCTCTCCTCTTCGAGGAAAACCAACGCAAGCTCAAGACGTAGCACTGCCATGTGGGCGAAGCGCGGTGGCGACGGAGCGCAGATCAACGGAAGAGAAGCTACGGTGCACCCCTACCTGGCGCCCCAAATGTCGGATCACGGGTTCCGGCAAAACCCTCGAGGTTCTAACACTGGGGTGCGCGCGAACATCTCCTCCCTACCGATCCACGCCCTAGCTCTCTAAAATCTCGCTGACAAACTCGACGAACTCACAAGACAAAGACACAAGATTTATACTGGTTCGGGCCACCGTTGTGGTGTAATACCCTACTCCAGTGTGGTGGTGGTGGATTGCCTCTTGGGCTAATGATGAACAGTACAAGGGGAAGAACAACCTCCTGAGGTTGAGGTGTTATTGTGCTTGACGAAATTGTGTGGGTGAGATGCCTCTGAACGAGTTCTTGACCCCCCCCCCCCTACTGTGGTGGCTAGTTCTACTTATATTGGCCCTGGTCCTCTCCACAAATATTGAGCGGGAAGGGAGCCAACAACGGCCAATTTGAAAGGGGACAACTAGTACAGCTTATCGACAAAAGCGGTCTTCGCTGCGAAGGCTCAGTGGTGACGCCGTCTTGGGCTCCATGGTGACCTCCGTCTTGCCGTCCTGCTGGTCTTGGTCTCGTTGCACCGATATGGAAACCATTGCTTGATGCCTCGGTACTCCGTGCCTGCGCCTGCCCCCTTGGCACCAAAGAGGAAACAAGGACGCTGCGCGCGCTGGCGCCCCCTGGCACCTGCCTGGTCTCGATCGTCATGGCTCACGTCACGAGGACCTCGCGAGGTTTGCCTTGCCTTGATCTCTCCGCCCCTCGTGAGCCTGCCTGGCGAGGCCGCTCCTGAGGGGGTCTTGCGTCGTCCGCCTCGCGAGGCTTGGCCCCTCGCGAGGGTCTGGAATGCCTTGTCGATGAAGATGGGCCGCGCCGGCCCGCTAGCTCAGCCACGCCGTGGGCCGCAGGCAGGCAAGTCTAGGGACCCCCATTCCCAGAACGCCGACAACCCCCGACATTCATAGCTCCGGTTAATTAAACACAACATTTGCATGTACTGTAGTACTAGACTTAATATTCATGTTTCAGTTTCATGTTCGTTTTAAATATTGAAATGAGGACCATGCATGTCTTACATTTTACTCCCTTCGTTCCTAAATATTTGTCTTTTTAGAGATTTCAAGTGGACTGGCACATACAGATGTATATAGACATATTTTAGAGTGTGGATTCACTCATTTTGCTCCGTATGTAGTCGCTAGTTGAAATCTCTAAAAGTCTAATATTTAGGAACAAAAGGAGTATTTTTGAATTCGTGTCATACATGCATGGTTTGGAAAAATAGATGCACTATACTTATTGGATTGTTGTTGTGTTCGTGTGTGGGTGTGTGTGTGTGTGTGTGTGTGTGTGTGTGTGTGTGTGTGGTCATATGCTTGATATATACAAAGTTTTCTCACCTCCATATTGTTCATCTTTTAAATTTGAATTTGCATTGAAAAACTTACCATGGATACCATGAAATGTGAAATCCACGTTGAGATCACTATATCACAAACTCACTCTAATTCAACAACTCGTCATAAATCAATTACCACGTTGAGATCTGTATTTGCAAGGAAAATATGGGCATTGTAATACACATAGATTCGTTCGGCAATTTAAAAGGTTCCTTTCGTATTCTTGAATGGTAGGACCCAACGGCGTTCCAGCCAGAGCTTGGCTCGTGTTGATCCTAAAAAATTAAAAAAATTAAAAAAACCGGGCTCGTGTCCTTCTGGTGGCGTGCGTGGTACGCACATTAGGCAACCCCCAACCAGTCGAGCCTCCGCGTTTCGAGTCGAAATATCCGGCGGCTAGAATTCCAGCCCAAGGAAATTCTCCTCATGTCCCCGGTCCATAATGACTACCGATGAACAACGGAGGGATGCTTTAGTAACTAGACAACATTACCTACCGTGCCGAGCACGGTTCAATTCCCTCGGTCGCCGCTCGCTAAGGTCACCCGTCAACTGCATTGCCTAGTAGTACTACTACTACTACACCAGGATGAGCACAGAATTGAGCCCGTTTGTTCGTGCCTAGTACTTGAGTTAATATATCAGGCAATGCACTGGTACGGAGGGATTATCCTTTTGCTCTTCATATATAACTTGTATGAAGTCTAACTGAGCAAAATGTTTGACCAAATCCTTTCTTAAGAAATACAACAGGACAGATGTATGGCTTGAAAATTTATTGCATGATGCAGGTTATGATATTGTTTCGAATCCTGGATCTTAAATTTCAGAAAATCCAAAAGTGACCATAAATTCTTGAAACTGAGCATGGTCACGTGATATGGCACAAATATTACTTCGTAATTTTTTTCTTCAATTTGAGACAAGCTGCTTATGACAAATTGCACAAATGAAGAGCCAAGGTATTTTGGAACAAAGACCAGTCACATTAAGGCGAATGCTTTCACTATTGAAACCGTGGGCGTTTACGTGCCGCCACGAGTCCTGCTTCTCATCGGCAGGTGCCGTCCTAGCAAGCGTGTGAGTCGACGGGAGGCGTGCGAGCAGACCGCTGCGCCAGCTGACAGGGATGCGTGAGAGCAGACCGCTGTGCAGGCTCACCGGGAGGCCGGCCCTTTGACCAGGCTCCGCCGCCACTTTCGTCCCAACTGCTCCCACTTTTAATGTCGTCGGCGCCGCAGTTTAAAATCAACCCCGCACTACCCGGTATCGCTACAATCTTCTCTCTTCCTCTCCGATTCTCCTGTCGTCTACCTCCAACTAGCCTGACCTAAACGTACGCCATGCCGCATTACGATGGTCTGCCCTTAGTTTTCCAGTTTCCCGAGGAAGACACCCAGCTGGAGTCTCAAGAACATAAGGTGATTTGGGACGAGCTTGAACTGGCCTTGCGGGAAGACGTTGCGCCTGTCCCCGCTCCCGTTCCGGCTCCCGTCGCCCCGACTGCGCCAGTGCCCATCCCCATGGCATTGATGGGCTGGGAGACGCAAATTGTCGCCGAGCTTGATGCCACAGGGTTCCACGAGGTCCCCGCCGACTTTCATGCACCCGTGCACCTACCAACAAGATGCGCTTCTTGCGTGCATCGACGCAGACGCCGTGCGGTGCCGATGCACCTGCGGCGCATGCGCTGTGCGATCGAGCGTGGCGCCGTGCGGTGCCGTGCACACGAATGTCTCCGCCGCGCCGTTGACAGCGCATATCCCCGCGTGGGTGCCAGTGCCCCTCCAGCAGCATGGATGGCCGTCGTCGACCACTTCCTTGCACCAACGCCAGTCGCCTCCTCCCGCCAGTTGACTCGCTACGAAGTCCAGAACATTTTGGCCTTCCTTGAAGCTAGGCCAACGTCCAGGAGTACGCCAACAACGGCGCAAGGCGCCGCCATCGCCGTCGGTCAGTGGCCCGACGACACACAGAGCACAGCAGAGGAGCCGCTTCCCACCGCAAGACGCCCCCGCCGCCGCCGTGTAACCTAAATTTGCCATGAAAAACATTCGGATTGCCATGCTTAAAATCCGAACATTTATCATTTCCGTTTATTTTAGATCGATCGTCGTATAATTAAAAGTTGGAGTCAAACTGAACGAAATCTATGGTTTGATCGATTGAATGTTCTGCTAGAGCCGTATCAAATTAAATATAAAACGCCATCAAGCCACATGTATTCCTTGTCATCCAACGACCTATACTGCTTCAATGTCGAGCGCTCAACACGTTTAGTGTGCAGTTAATTTCATGCCAAAAATAGTGCTAATCACATAATAACACACAAATAATATCCTACTTAATATCCGCATGCACTTAATATACTTCCAAATAAACGTGCATTGCACGTACACACTGACTAGTGCTGCTAGCACGTGAAACTGGTGACGTAACTTGTGAACGCGTCCAGATATGGTCAACGGCAACATCGCCCGCGAGTTCTTCATGTTTGCCCGTGCGTCTAAACACAGAAGGGGAGGAGAGAGAGAGAGCACACATGGAGCCCACCAGTAAGTGAAGGCGAATAGTACTAAAAGAAAATTTACATGTTATCAATTAAATAGGCTGTGGTAATATAAAAACATTATGTGAACAAAGGGAGGTACAACAAACATTGATGTTCTACGTATGTTGCCTATTGACGTGCGGCTTGAAGGCCCTGGTCGCATGTTCGATCCTCGTCCTTTATTTTTTAATTTGTATATAGGTCCAAATTTGTTTCATGACATGTGGGCCCCTCGGTGTGTAGTTTGTAGCACTTTAATTTGTGGGTCGAAATTTGTTCCATTCCAAGTGGACTATCGGTGTGTAGTTTTGTACCTTATGTATAATAATTAAGGAGAAAAACAGAGTTTTTTGCAATAATACCATGGTGCGACGTTGAAGGCGAGAAAGGACGTGCGAGAGAGCAATGACCGAGCCAAAGGGAAATCAACTAGGGGAGTTCCGGGGGTTGCAACGGTGTTTCGAGTAGTTGTGGGCCGAATGCTATGAAAATATAATCTAAAATGACCGGAATAAATGCCTACACAAATTAATCCAAGGTTGGAGTGCCCCTCACATTGTAAATAGCTCCAGCTTTGCGAGGGATGGAGAGGTAACTTCAATGTGTGGAAGATACAGCATGAGAAAGCAAGGTCAATCGAGAGACATATAGATAGAGAGACAAAGTGAGTGTGGTCCGACATTCATTGAACAAGTATATATGCTCTGGAGAGATATTGTCCGATTGAGCTTTTGGCAAGGGTGAGGGCTGTAAGATAAAGCTTGAGAGATGATCCAGTCACAGAAGTGTAGATATATTTTGTGTGCGGGAGGAAGCAAGGTCAATCGATCACATAGGGTCGTCGTGTGATCGGAAGAGTGAGACGGGTTGGAGAGAGTGACCTAGATAGACAATGTACGTGAGAGAGTATACAATGTCAATAAGTCGAACTGGGCTCAAACATGGTGATATATCATTTTTGTCCGAGAAAGAGCGAGGTCAATCGAGACATACAAGAGAGAGAGAGAGAGAGAGAGAGAGAGAGAGAGAGAGAGAGAGAGAGAGAGAGAGAGAGAGAGAGAGAGAGAGAGAGAGTGGCCCTCCATGAGGTCGAAAGAGTGGGGGCGGCTTCGATGGACTGACCTAGATAGACAATCTGCGTGAGAGAGTATAGAGTGTGTCGATCGAGGCCCGAACAGGGAGATATATCATTTGTGTGTGAAAGAAAACGAGGTTAAACGAGACTTAGATAAAGAGAGCGAGATTGAGCGAGTGTGGCCCGCCGTGCGGAAGAATGAGTGAGATAGTCTCGAGGGAGTGACCTAGATAGACAACGTGCGTGCGTGCGCACGAGAGGTTGGGGGGCTAGATAGGCAATGCATGTATTTGGCACGAGAGGGTGAGAGGGAGAGGGAGAGAGAGAGAGAGAGATCTCAGCATGGGGTGCAATGGCGGGTGTGTGAGGTAAATACATTTCATAACAGAGTGGAAAAAGGGGGTTGTGTAGTTGAGAGAGTTAGAGATCGAAACATGGAGAGAAAGAATTGATGTGTGTTGAAAACCGATAGCTTCCTAAGGTGGTTAGGAGAGGAAGATTGACCGACACAGAAGTATGTAGCGTAAAAGGGGGGGCTAAAACAACATTTGAATGTAGATAGTACGAGACTTAATATCGATGTTTCAATTCGTTGTACATTGTAAGATCTAAACTGAGGACCATGCATATGGGTAATTGTTTCGAATTCGTGCCATACTAGGTTTCGAAAAGTTGACATTGACTCGATTTGTTGTGCTATTTTGTAGGTCATATGTTTGAATCCATCCAAAAGTTTTCTCACTACCATGGTGTTCATCACATACATATGAATTTGTATTAAAAAAAGTAGCGTGGATACAGTGAAATGCGAAATCCACGTTAGAATTGGAGATTGCTATGTGACACACACTCTAATTCAAATAACTAATTATGTGACACACACTCTAATCCACGTTAGCATGGATACCGTGGATACCGTTTCATTTTTTTTTCAAATAACTCCTCATTAATTAATTTATAGTATCTCGTTTCGAATGACTAATTATTGCAAGGAAAACAAGGGCATGGTAATACATACAGATTCGTTTGCAAATGAAAGAAGATTCGTTTGCATTCTCAAATGTAGGTGCACCAGGCAGACCAGGGTCGTGTCGTGGTGGTCGCATGTGTCGGACGGACGCTTAGCACCCAGCCACCCACCCCCCTCCCTCCCTCCCCCCTCCCCCCAAAAAAAGGACGACGACAAAATAAGTTCGCACTTCCACGTTCGGATTGAAATATCTGGCAGCCCCAATTCCAGCCCTGCAAAATCTCCCTTCTCCATCGTCCCCTTCCGCGCCCAGATTGCTCAAATCCCTAATTCACCGCCAACCCAAGCAAAGTTTGAATCGCCCCTCGTCTCGTCTCTTTCCCCACCTCTGTGCCGGACGACGATGACGAAGACGACGGCCACACTTCACCACCGCACTGGAGCTACCTCATCTATGCCCTCGTCCACCGCACCGGGTGGTCCACCGACAACGTTGGCCTCCGCAACCAACATGCCACACAGATACCGACTTCCACCACATCAGGTGCGCTTCACCGACGTCGTCTCCTAGCTCACCGGGGCTACTTCACCGAGCACATTGTCGCGCCTCCGCCCCCCGAGGCCGTTGGGGCTTCACCAACGGTCTCGTCCACCACATCGTAGCGCTCCGCTGCCACTCAAGATCTGCATCCGTGCGCAGCTAGCCAACTCCAGCTCATCACCCTCAACGGCTCTGAAGTGACCCGCACTCTAGCTAGGCGAGCATATGCCCAAACGCCGGCCCGAACTAGGTATCCACACATCACTCCCTTGTGCGTTGTTCCGACGATGTTTGGATATCCTTTCACTGCTCTCTTAGCTTACACGCCTATCCAACTCTAAATTTAACTCTTACTTTTTCCTGAGATATCATCTGAAACAAGCAAATCCATTTTTTAGCGAAGCATGACGGCGCTACGGGATCTGGTACAGATCCTGCACACCCGTATGACCTTGTAAGTATCTGTCCTCCTGTACAACAGCAAGGTCGATTCCTCTTATTTGATCAGCCATTTCCCGTGTCAAAAATGCAAAGGGGGATGCAAGGAGCACAAGGCCTGCACATCCAAGCAAGTGGTAACATGGACTTGTACATGGAACATCCCAAGTGCAAGCAGAGCTGCAGTGAGCCTGTACAACGAGCTAGCGTAAGTCCTCGCATTTCATTTAATTCGTACTGGCATTCGTGTATGATTTGTGTGAAGTGGCAGATCCACGAATTCAAGTTACCAGGGGCGAACATTTAACTTAAAAAATACGAAGGCACTTGCACTCCGGAAATCAAACATAACTTGAGAAATGTGAACCTACATGCACTTTGAAAACCAGCTAATGATCCAAAGTAGTTCAGATTATAAACACTAAATGATGCAAGCACCAAAAACACAAAATGCAACATGGTGTACAAGGACTACAAACATGGACTGTAGTTTGTAGCACTTTAATTTGTGGGTCGAAATTTGTTCCATTCCAAGTGGACCATCGGTGTGTAGTTTTGTACCTTACGTATAATAATTAAAGAGAACAACAGAGTTTTTTTGCATTAATACCATGGTGCGACATTGAAGGCGAGAAAGGACGTGCAAGAGAGCGATGACCGAGCCAGAGGGAAATCAACTAGGGGAGTTGCGGGGGTTGCAACGGTGTTTCGAGTAGTTGTGGGACGAATGCTATGAAAATATAATCTAAAACAACCGGAATAAATGCCTACACAAATTAATCCAAGGTTGGAGTGCCCCTCACAATGTAAATAGCTCCGGCTTTGCGAGGGATGGAGAGGTAACTTCAATGTGTGGAAGATACGGCATGAGAAAGCGAGGTCAATCGGGAGACATATAGATAGAGAGACAAAGTGAGTGTGGTCTGACATTCATTGAACAAGTATATATGCTCTGGAGAGATATTGTCCGATTGAGCTTTTGGCAAGGGTGAGGGCTGTAAGATAGAGCTTGAGAGATGATCCAGTCACAGACGTGTAGATATATTTTGTGTGTGGGAGGAAGCAAGGTCAATCGATCACATAGGGTCGTCGTGCGATCGGAAGAGTGAGATGGGTTGGAGAGAGTGACCTAGATAGACAATGTACGTGAGAGAGTATACAATGTCAATAAGTTGAACCGGGCTCAAACATGGTGATATATCATTTTTGTCCGAGAAAGAGCGAGGTCAATCGAGATATACAAAGAGAGAGAGAGAGAGAGAGAGAGGGAGAGAGGGAGAGAGAGGGAGAGAGCGTGGCCCGCCATGAGGTCGAAAGAGTGGGGCCGGCTTTGATGGACTGACCTAGATAGACAATCTGCGTGAGAGAGTATAGAGTGTGTCGATCGAGGCCCGAACAGGGAGATATATCATTTGTGTGTGAAAGAAAACGAGGTTAAACGAGACTTAGATAAAGAGAGCGAGCGAGATTGAGCGAGTGTGGCCCGCCGTGCGGAAGAAAGAGTGAGACAGTCTCGAGGGAGTGACCTAGATAGACAACGTGCGTGCGTGCGCATGAGAGGTTGGGGGGCTAGATAGGCAATGCATGTATTTGGCACGAGAGGGTGAGAGGGAGAGGGGGAGAGAGAGAGAGAGAGAGAGCTCAGCATGGGGTGCAATGGCAGGTGTGTGAGGTAAATACATTTCGTAACAGAGTGGAAAAAGGGGGTTGTGTAGTTGAGAGAGTTAGAGATCGAAACATGGAGAGAAAGAATGGATGTGTGTTGGAAACCGATAGCTTCCCATGGTCTGTACCTGCTTGAATTATTCATTCTCTGGCTGAAAATATCGAAGTGGAATTGCACCTATAACCAGTGCGCAGACTACATATCAATATATCTATCTTGCACAAGTATGCCAATAGTTTCAAACAATAGATTAGAAAATTATTTATGCTACATTGTCATGATATGGGGACTTTCTGGTAGATGGCCTCGACGTTTCCTCAAGCCATGAAAATGCACTATAATTTGCTTGTCATCAATGCCTGCAAATCTCTATGTCTCTCTCAACATAGCAGATCATCATTAGACACTAAATCCTTTAATGGGAGCTTGCAAAATGCTTGCATTAGATGCCTCATTAGACACTATATGTTCATCACCAGGAGCATGTAAAATGTTTGCATCAAATCCTTCATTAGCAGTCTATTCATTAGACACTTCAGGGTCAAGAACAACATGAGCTTGGATGTTTGCACCGGAAACTTGGTTAGATACATCAGATTCATCGATTCAAGATTGATTGGGGAGTTATAAAATAAGTAGAAATTGGTTTCATTTTCTCATAGATTCCATACATACAAGCAGTTTTACAACACCGTCAGGTTTAACTATTGGCCAGAAATTGAAGAGTTGAATTAGATATAATCAGGGATGTGATGTACCTACTCGTTGCGCATGCTACTCTTGCAAGTTGCGAATGTCCGTTTGCGCAAGCTCGATGCCATGCCCATGATGCCGCCGCTGCCTTCCACGCAGGCTACACCCAGGGTTGGATCTTCATCTTCTTGTCCTTCCGTTCACTTGAAGCCCGGTGACCGCCCTCCAACGAGGGCGCAAGGAAGTGTTGTGTCGGTCTGTCCAGCGGCGGCTAGGTTAGGAGCAAACCAGACTGGAGGCTGGAGCGGATGAATTGGGATTTTTCCTACTGTCGATCGATATGGGAGGCGCTCGTTTGGGCCGCGAGCCTGCTATAGGGCCTGCCTTGCACTTATGTTATTGGCCTATCCAAATTGAAACATTTTTCTTCATTTTTTACATTTCCTGCTCGTGCGTTGGGACAAACAAAACTAGCCTGGACCAACCTGGACGACTCAAACTAGGTGCACACTTTCGAGCCACCCGAGGCGGCAGCCCATACCAGCCCCTATGGTGGCGTCGCCCCTTTTTGCGTGTATGATAGGGGTAGTGAAAAATATTCCATTGGCGCTTATGATTTACCCACAGAATGGTTGAATTGCTTGTTTCTATGAACTGAGTTCGCCAATAATGTGAAGGATGCCAGTCTTTTCATCCTGTTGTAGATTGCTTAGATCTCGATATGCCAAAAGTAATCGTATGAAATATATAGTAAAATCCAGTGTGATGCGTGTGGCTACAACTAGTCTGACTACACGTCCTCATATAACATATCAAGGACGCACCATCTTACCAGATTAACCATTCGACTTACCAATGTAGTGTGGGAAGAAAGAAGTATTGGGATTGCGTATCCAAGCAATTGATGCCATGGACTCCTTCGTACAACCTTGTAAGCAAAAAATAAGTTGCAGTGTGCCTGTACAAAGAACTAGCGTAAGTTCAGTTACCTGCTTCTCGGAATTTTAGTTAGCCACTTATTGCAAAATTGTTCAATTACGTTGCTTGGCTTAATTTAGTTTGCTACTGATTACATAATGCCATGGCCTGTTAATCCTATTATAGACTGCGCCTATCTATGTGTTTGATACTTACTGTGTCGGTGTACAAAAATAGGGGCACGCTTTTGTACCCCTTTACCTGTGCACGGGCAGTCGGAGCCGCGCCCATGACCATGCCAAGCAGAACAGGGGAGGTCAGCCAAGGTAGGACCAGAGCCCAAGATAACCAAAGCAATGCCAAGGCCAAGACCACAAAGACCAGAGGGACGAAGCAGGTTCCCTCGGAAAGACCCTTGCCAGGGCGGCCTCAGCAGCCCCGGCATGACCATTGTCGGGGCAGCTCGCCCCACACCAACAGAGCAAGCCGCCCTTGAGCCCACGGCCCCCAACGCCATCATCCACGTGGGGCCAGAGCTCGGGAAGGCACCTCTGTGGTGGCATGCAGATCTTTGTGAAGACATATTCAAGATCAGATGAGGATTAGAAGACGACGACCCTCGGCAAGATCCTTGCCGAGGAAGGCCACCAGACCCCCGGCAAAGCCCTTGCCGGGAACGACAGCGCGCCACGGCAGGACCCTTGCCGGGCCACACGGCGAGACCCTTGTCGAGCCACCCGGCAAGGCCCTCACCAAGGACGCCAGCAGGGCCACTGCCAGGCCCGCCGATGACCAAGCTTCCACCGCCGTTCACATGCGGCTGCCAGCCCAACCAGCTGGGCGGGAACCTGCGTGGCAACATGCAGCTCCCAGGCCAACTCATCAAGCGCCTGCGTGGCGGAATACAGATCTTCGTGAAGGCTCCATGTGATGCCCGGATAATCAAGCTACAGTAATCCCACGTTAACGATGCCACGTCACCCCGATTTCTGTGCTAATCCCGTGTTAGTTTGAAACCGATTCAAATTAAAATTTAAAATAAAAACAAACAACAAAAGTTTTCAAACGCTAAAAACTAAAATGTTCACAATATTGCAAAAATTACCAAAGTTGTTATAACAATAAAACCAACACTCTAGAAACTCCAGAAATGCCCCTAGGAATTAAAACAGTGGACCAATAGCACATCACCTGGCGTTTTCGCTTTCTAAAAATAATTAAACCTTTTCGAAAGACCTTCAGCTTTTTGTGGCATTGCTATATAATGCAATGATGTTCATGTGACAAGCTACATGATTTACGAAAGTCCTTTGGTGGCTAAGCAATTAACAAACCAGAGCAAAAATAAAATAAAAACTGTAGAAAAGGAAAAAGAAATAAATGACAACCCCCCCGGACTGGGCCTTGGCCCAGTTGGCTGAAGGAGCCAGTCGGCCCAGCCGACCCACTCCTGCACCCCCTGGCCTACTAGGCCTCCTCCACCCCCCGAAACCCTAACCCCCACCCCACCCCCACTCGCTCCACTCATGCCCCCACTCTCCCTCCTCCCCGATCCAATTGGGATCGGGCTCGCCGCCGCCCGCTGTTGCCCAGGGAACCCCCTTCGCCAGCCGCCGCCGGCCCCGCCCCTCTCAGGCTCCTCCGCACCCCTCCTCTCCCTCGAGCGGCATCGCCTAAAGCCGCGGCCTCGCTTAGTCACCGACCCATCGTCGTCGCGCACCATCACCCTGCGCCCGTCCTTCACCATCCATCATCGCCCGAGGTCCCCGTCGGCGCCACCTCCTCGCCCTCTCCCTCAACGGCCACCTCATCGCCGCGCCCGTCGCCGGACCGCCTCCCCGTCTTCGTCGATCGTCCCCGTCCTCCTCCCCACGGGTCGCCCCCGAGCCTCGACGCCCATGTGCCCCTGCAAACGCCGGTGAGGCCCTCGGCCTCCGCCTCCCCTCTCCCCTTCCTTTCGTCCGCGATCACCGTGCTCGTCCACCCGCGCCCGCCCGTGCGATGCGCGCGTGCCCCGTGCACCCCGTTGCGCGCCTTGCAGCACTCGACCACCGCCCACGCCCGCCAGGCTCGTCGCGCTGCTGCAGCCGGGCCCCGGCGTTACCGCCGCCTCTGAAGCCCGCCTCCGGTCACCCTCTGCCGCCCCTGGAGCCCCTCGTTAGCCACTTGGTCGCTCCCTCGTCGGCGCTCCGCCCTGCCCCCTGCTCCCCATGGCCGCGCACTGCGTGCCGTGGCCGCCGCCGCCCGTCGTCCCGCTTCCTCCATGCGGCACCGCCCGGATCCACACCCGATGGCCGTCGCCCACACTGGCCAAACGCCACCGCGCCCATGTGGCCTCACCTCGCCTCACCTCCCCGATCGGGCTTGGCCCTACACGGGTGCGCCCGTAAGTGCACTGCTGGCACCCGCGCCCGCTAAGGCCATAGGCCAATGACAGGGGGCCCGCCCCCAGAACGATTTTGTTTTAAAAAAAGAATAAAAAATGTGTTAGAATAAATAAATTATTAATTAATTAATTAATGAGTTAATTAAGTTAATTAATCATGTTTAACTAATCTAATTAAAATAAATTATCCTAATCACTTAGTTAGTCTAATTAACCCGGTTTAGTTAAACATGAGTCTATGACCAGTGGGACCCACGTGTCAGATTGACCAGTCAACCCCTCTGTTGACTGCTGACATCATGCTGATGCAATAATACTAATTTCGAGTTAATTTAATAATAATAATTTAGAAAATGATTTAGAACTTTAAAAATCAATATAAAATAAACCGTAGCTCGGATGAAAAACTTTGTACATGAAAGTTGCTCAGAACGACAAGACGAATCCGGATACGCAGCCCGTTCGTCCGCCACACATCCCTAGCATAGCAAACATGGAACTTTCCCCCTCCGGTCCGTCTGTCCGAAAACGCGAAACACCGGGAATACTTTCCTGGATGTTTCCCCCCTTCATCGGTATCACCTACCGCTATGTTAGGTCACCCTAGCACCGCATATAGCCGCGTCTTGCTTTGTGTTACATTTGATTGCTCTGTTATTTATTGTGTTCCCCCTCCGTTTCTTCTTTCCGGTAGACTCTGAGACCGGTGCCAATGTCCGTGTGTTCGACTACATCAAGATGACCCTCCTTCTTGCCGAGCAACCAGCAAGCCCCCTTTGATCACCAGATATCGCCTATTCTTCTCTATACTGCTTGCATTAGAGTAGTGTAGCATGTTACTGCTTTCCATTAATCCAATTCTGCTGCATATCCTGTCATTGTTGCTACAGTTGTTACCCTTACCTGCTATCCTACTGCTTAGTATAGGATGCTAGTATTCCATCTGTGCCCTACCTTCTTGTCCGTCGGCTGTGCTATACTATCGGGCCGTGATCACTCGGGAGGTGATCATGGGTATATACTATATACTTTATACATGATACATGTGGTGACTAAAGTCGGGTCGGCTCGAGGAGCACCCGCGGGTGATTCACGAATTGGGGGCTGAAAGGACCTTTGTCCCAACGGCCTTCTATGTGGATCTTTGTGGCGGAGCGACAGGGCAGGTTGAGACCGCCTAGGAGAGAGGTGGGCCTGGCCCTGTTCGGCGTTCGCGGATACTTAACACGCTTAACGAGATCTTGGTATTTGATCTGAGTTGGGTCGTTGACCTTATACGCACTAACCGCCACGTGGGACAAGATATGGGCAATCGGCGTCGTGGTATCACCGAAGCATTTCGTGACGTCGGCGATCGAAGCGGCGCGCGCAGATTGACCGAATGCTCGCTAGGCTAGGTTCGCTTCCGCCGCCGCAACATAGCGTGCAGGTGTGCTAAGGGCGATGGTCCTGCACTTCGTGGCGCTTAGGTTTAGACCGGCGGTTGACTCTCTGTTGTGCCTAGGTGGGGCTGCGACGTGTTGATCTTCCGCGATCGGGCATGACCCGTAAAAGTGTGTCCGCCAAATGGGATCGAGCGTGTCGTAATGTGGTGCACCCTGCAGGAAGTTAATCTATTGAATAGCCGTGATCTTGATAACAGGCGACTTGGAGTTGTACCTTGACCTTATGACAACTAGAACCGGATACTTAATAAAACACACCCTTCCAAGTGCCGATACAACCCGGTGATCGCTCTCTAACGAGGTATGACGAGGAGAGGATCGCTGGGTAGGATTATGCTATACGATGCTACTTGGAGGACTTCATCTACTCTCTTCTACATGTGCAAGACGGAGGCTGCCGAAGCGTAGTCTTGACTGTGATTAGTTATCCCCCTCTTATTCTGGCATTCTGCAGTTCAGTCCACTGATAAGGCCCTTTGCACATATACCCATGCATATGTAGTGTAGCTCCTTGCTTGCGAGTACTTTGGATGAGTACTCACGGTTGCCTTGTTCCCCCTTTTCCCCCTTTCTTTACCCGATTGCTGCGACGAGACGATGGAGCCCAGGAGCCAGACGCCACCATCGACGATGACTCCTACTATGCTGGAGGTGTCTACTACTACGTGCAGCCCGCTGATGACGACCAGGAGTAGTTTAGGAGGATCCCAGGCAGGAGGCATGCGCCTCTTTCGATATGTATCCCAGTTTGTGCTAGCCTTCTTAAGGCAAACTTGTTTAACTTATGTCTGTACTCAAATATTGTTGCTTACGCTGACTCGTCTATGATCGAGCACTTGTATTCGAGCCCTCGAGGCCCCTTGCTTGTATTATGATGCTTGTATGACTAATTTATGTTTTAGAGTTGTGTTGTGATATCTTCCCGTGAGTCCCTGATCTTGATCGTACACGTTTGCGTGCATGATTAGTGTACGATTTAATCGGGGGCGTCACAAGTTGGTATGAGAGCCGACTGCCTGTAGGAATCCCCCTTTCCAACTCCTTGGCCGAAGTTGAGTCTAGTCATTGCTAAACTTTTACTAACATGGCTGTGTGGCTTACGGGCCCACGTCTCCATTGGGTGGTATTAGGATCTTTTATTCCTCATCTATACTCTAGGATTCTGATCTCTCTCCTATTCGGGTTTAATGAATTTACTAAAATCTAACTTTAGGATCTCGTTACTACTTCCTCCCGGAGAACCCCTCACTCCAGGTGATTGCTCCATGAACCAGAATTCTCTCGAGACCTTGTGCCTGTCGCTTTTGCAATTCCCTACCACCGAAACATCCCTATGGATAAATACTTACACCTGTTGTTCTTACTTTTATTCCCAGTTGATCTTGTTATTACAAGATACCCCGAAATTCTCTCTAATATTCCGAGAATACTTTGTGCCTATTGCCTTGTAGTTCTTTGCTACATGAATACCCCTACGGATAATTTCTCGCACTTACCGAATATCAACTCATTTCGAGTTGATTCATGTATGTCACCAATCCTCGAAATACCATTCGATCTTCCAAAAATCATGAGCATCCTATTGCTCTTGAAATTCTTGATTACTTGCATTATGGTTAATCCCATAAGTCTAGTAATCTTGTTGACATCCATTGTCATTATCATTTTGAGTCAATTGATTCGATTTGTTGCGAATGCTCGCAATCCTCAAACAGATCCTAGAATTCATCCTTCCGGCTCAGACGTTGTTTTAATCATGAACTGGTTCTCGCCAATTAAATTGTCGTCGATTGTGCCCCTAAGTCTATTGAACTTATCCATCCTTGATCAGAGCGTCTGCTTCTGATCCTTCGCTTTATAAATCATAATTCCTTAGCAAATTGAGCTCTAAGTTATTCAGTTGTTTCTATAATCCAATGTCTTTGCCTTGCTTCTTCCTCGGGTTGTGTGCCGATACTAACCCCAGATCCTTTGTTGGATTTTATCCGACAATGTCCTTCATATTCAATAACCTTGAGCCTTTCCTAGGATATATAATGCCTTTGGTAAATGGTATCCTTTGCTTTGTCAACCATGCTCTACTTTTGAGCTTGTGTTATTTACTCCTAAAGTTCGTGGTATATGTTCTAAGAAGCCCCGATGGCTTGAACCTATGCCTTCCTTGATATGTGTGAACTCGAAAGTTTTCACGAGTCATACTCTTCTGGTATTTTACCAAGATAAAATTTCAACACTACAACTTCATTGAACGCGAGAAGTAAATGAAAGGTTATGTATTGGAGAAGTGGGAGTCGACCTTGAACTTTGTGTTCATGACCATAGACACGATGTAGATCTTCTCATCGAAGCTTCTTTTAAAATTAATTATTCCCTTGGTATAAGTTCATCTTATATCTAGGATCTGGCCCTTTTCAATCGTGGTTCCGACCATGTTCTCCTTTAAATACCATTTCTCGTGCAAGTTTAAGCACTTGTTTTCTGCAGAGCAATACCCCAGTCCAACCTCTACTTTGATCTGTCGTCGAGTATTACCCCCTGGTATCTCGAGATTATCATGGAACTGCATAACCTCTTATGAGTTCTTCATCAAGTACTACATTCTCACGGATTCCAAATTTTCACGGGCTCTGAGTTATTAAACACTCAAAGACACCGATAACTGAATCGAGTCCGCACTACGGTTCAACAACTCTTCAGTAATCTTCTTTGAGTACGAGTTTGTACCTTATCATGTCATTCCTAGCCTACTCTGCTATACCTACTCGTGTTGATTTTAACTGTGCTACCTGGTCCTTCTTCTCGGAGCACAATTTTCGACGATGAGCTAAAGCTTACGTCGATTTTCCTCATCATGTCATTTCGCCTTGAACAGCAAACTTGGTTTGGAGTTTGTGACGTACCCGTGGCTCCAATAACCTTTCGCTTCATCATTCCTTTGACTTGATGTCATCACCGATCGATTACACCTTCATGAAATCTCTCGACAATTGTGTCGTGATCATCATCAACATTTTGAGCTCTTCTAGGATATCAATTGAATTCATGATGAGAAATACCATCCTTGCCCTCGATGAATTTTATTATCATCGACCACTCTATTGCCTTCCCTCCAACACAAACTTGTTTGTGTTTTGTGTTATACCTTGAGTTCCTTGCTATCCAGCAATTGCTCTTCTTTACCTTGGAGTATTACCATCTTTTATGTCAAGAATGTTGTGAGAATTTCACCACCTCTTGAGAATTCTTGGTAAAGTGATACTTCTCACCATCACCATTTTTTCTTGGTCCCCGTGTTGATTCCCAACAAGTGAACGATGTTTTTTGGATGCTTTCCTTCTAGCAACCCTATTGCTTTGAAGTTAATGGTCGACATTTCATTCTTAGACCATTGGTTATCGAATCACCATTATAACATTGGTCGTGCAACCCAACCCATATTTTGGGCGCACCTTTCCACCAATGTTTAGTTGAGTATATTTTCCTCGAGCATACCTCGTTATATCATTTGATCTGACAAATGCTATCTCCTTGTTGACATAATTGTGCAAACCCATCTTTTAGAAGTCTCGATGAATTTTTGATGAGTTCATCAACTACCACCTTATCCCTTCATTGGTTTAATGATGAGTTCTTGTTTCGAAACTTGCTTCCATAGTTCATTGCCCGAGGATCTTATAATGTCATCTCGTCAATTGCGTTGCAGCTTGTCTTCTTAGGCATCCTGGGTCTGAGGTATCCTGCCCCCAATCAGATCTGAATATCGGGCAGATATGATGGTTGGAACATATTTTCCAAGAGTTATAATGTTGGTCTTTATATGACCCGGTAATGTGGTGTCATGCCTAGCACACCTGGCCGGAGGCCCTATTGGTATCGTTTCCTTTTTAGCAAAGATAACCATTCTTCCATGAGGGAATTGTAAGACTTATTCTATAAGTTGTTCCTGATGGATCCTTTGTGCATCCAAATTCTGACCCTTACTTGATGACAATGTCAATGCTATCTCGATGCATGTTGTGGTACTCTGATTTTCAATAAGAACAGTTGAAGCAATGCTATCTTTTCTTTATCTATTATCCAAACACTGTTCTATGGGTATTGTCATCAAATTCCTCTCCCCTTACCTAAATGGCTTCTACTTTCTATCATGTCGTGGATATCTTGCTCTGCTTGTCCTTGGGAAGGATATACCCTTGAAATATGTGTTTAAACACATTTTCCTTTCCATTGTCCTGTTTAATCTGATAATAACACTTTCCTTTCTGTTGTCTTGTTTAACCTTACTGGTGATCTATATGATCTAAGCAGTAATATTCTCCTGCTTATGTAAACACCTTGGTGTACAGTTCTGTCAGCAAGACCATGTTACTATTGTTGATGACATTCCGGTAGCCACCGATGGACGAGAACTTTGCCTATTGGTCCGCCTCATTCAACGAGCAGGAAAATGGTTCTCTTCGTCCCTCGCCCTTGGTACCAACGATGCTGTCAACATAACTGACAGGCTATCCTCTGACATGCCTTGCTTACATGATCATGCAAGACATTACTGCCCTTTCTACTTTCAACCCACATGGTGGGCCCATAACCCACAGTTCCACAGGAGCGAAACCTGACTCTCCTGTACCCCTTGTTTCCAAAGTTATTCCTCACGCGCGGCTTTATATGTAATTCATGAGCCACCTTTCGAGAGATCACCAATTATGGTATCCGAAACAATACTTATGCCCATTGCTCTGAACCCCTTTCACACTCTGTTTCAGGCATCGAATGATTGCTTAGCCGCTTGAAACTTCCCATGATACCTCTTTATATTGCTCTCGATATTTTCTTAAGTTTCAATTCGAGAGTTACTTTCCGCCACCCTCCCTGATGTTATCTACCACATAGTCAACCTTGTAGAGGTCCATTCTCCCAGAATACCCCCTTATTCTTTCGTAAGTACGATGAAGTTCCCGAAGAAAGGATGACGACTTGATCATGGTGACTTGAAGCGGAGAAATGAAGACATCAGCGAAAGGGGTCAACCTCTTCGAGAAGAGCAAGCCGGTATGAGAAGACCCGCTAGATTCGTTACCGAACCTTTCCCCCTTTCACTACCTCTTAAATCTCGGGACAAGATTTCTTGTAGTGGAGGAGAATTGTGACGCCCGGATAATCGGGCTACAGTAATCCCACGTTAACGATGCCACGTCACCCTGATTTCTGTGCTAATCCCGCGTTAGTTTGAAACCGATTCAAATTAAAATTTAAAATAAAAACAAACAAGAAAATTTTTCAAACGCTAAAAACTAAAATGTTCACAATATTGCAAAAATTACCAAAGCTGTTATAACAATAAAATCAACACTTTAGAAACTCCGGAAATGCCCCTAGGAATTAAAACAGTGGACCAACAGCACATCACTTGGCCTTTTCGCTTTCTAAAAATAATTAAACCTTTTCGAAAGACCTTCAGCTTTTTGTGGCATTGCTATATAATGCAATGATGTTCATGTGACAGGCTACATGATTTACAAAAGTCCTTTGGTGGTTAAGCAATTAACAAACCAGAGCAAAAATAAAATAAAAACTGTAGAAAAGGAAAAAGAAATAAAAGACAACCCCCTCGACCGGGCCTTGGCCGATTGGTGAAGGAGCCGATCGGCCCACCGACCCACTCCCGCACCCCTGGCCTACTAGGCCTCCTCCACCCCCCGAAACCCTAACCCCCACTCCCACCCCAACTCGCTCCACTCACGCCCCCACTCTCCCTCTCCCCCGATCCAATCGGGATCGGGCTCGCCGCCGCCCGCCGTTGCCCAGGGAACCCCCATCGCCAGCCGGCGCTGGCCCCGCCCCTCTCAGGCTCCTCCACACCCGTCCTCTCCCTCGAGCGGCATCGCCTGAAGCCGCGGCCTCGTCTAGTCACCGACCCGTCGTTGTCGCGCGCCATCGCCCTGCGCCCGTCCTTCACCATCCATCGTCGCCCGAGGTCCCCGTCGGTGCCGCCTCCTCGCCCTCTCCCTCAACGGCCACCTCATCGCCGCGCCCGTCGCCGGACCGCCTCCCCGTCTTCGTCGATCGTCCCCGTCCTCCTCCCCACGGGTCGCTCCCGAGCCTCGACGCCCATGTGCCCCTGCAAATGCCGGTGAGGCCTCGGCCTCCGCCTCCCTCTCCCTTCCTTTCGTCATGCGGTCATCGCGCTCGCCCACCAGCGGCCGCTTGCGTGCGCTGCTGCGTGCCCGTGCACCCGTGGCGCACCTTGTAGCACTCGCCCACCGCCCACGCTGCTGCAGGCGGGCCCGGCGTTGCCGCCTCAAGCCGCGCCCGGTCACCCTCTACCGCCCTCGAGCCCTCGTTAGCTACTTGGTCGCTCCCTCGCGTCGGCGCTCCGCCTGCCCCGCTTCCATGGCCGACTGCTGCGTGCCGTGGCCGCCGCCGCCGCCGTCCCTGCTTCCCCATGCGGCGCCGCCGGATCCACCTCGATGGCTGCCGCCACATCGCCAAACGCCACCGCGCCCCGGTGGCCTCGCCTCGCCTCACCTCTCCGATCGGGCTTGGCCCTACACGGGTGCGCCCGTAAGCGCACTGCTGGCGCCCGCGCCCGCTAAGGCCATAGGCCAATGACAAGGGGGTCCCGCCCCCAGAACGATTTTGTTTTAAAAAAGAATAAAAAATGTGTTAGAATAAATAAATTATTAATTAATTAATTAATGAGTTAATTAAGTTAATTAATCATGTTTAACTAATCTAATTAAAATAAATTAGCCTAATCACTTAGTTAGTCTAATTAACTCGGTTTAGTTAAACCTGAGTCTATGACCACTGGGACCCACGTGTCAGATTGACCAGTCAACCCCTTTGTTGACTGCTGACATCATGCTGATGCAATAATACTAATTTCAAGTTAACTTAATAATAATAATTTAGAAAATGATTTAAAACTTTAAAAATCAATATAAAATAAACCGTAGCTCGGATCGAAAAACTTTGTACATGAAAGTTGCTCAGAACGACGAGACGAATCCGGATACGCAGCCCGTTCATCCGCCACACATCCCTAGCATAGCAAACATGGAACTTTCCCCCTCCGGTCCGTCTGTCCGAAAATGTGAAACACCGGGAATACTTTCCCGGATGTTTCCCCCTTCGTCGGTATCACCTACCACTACGTTAGGTCACCCCTAGCACTGCATATTGCCGCGTCTTGCTTTGTGTTACATTTGATTGCTCTGTTATTTATTGTGTTCCCCCTCCGTTACTTCTTTCCGGTAGACTCTGAGACCGGTGCTGATGTCCGTGTGTTCGACTACACCGAAGATGACCCCTCCTTCTTGCCAGAGCAACTAGGCAAGCCCCCCCTTTGATCACCAGATATCGCCTATTCTTCTCTATACTGCTTGCATTAGTGTAGTGTAGCATGTTACTGCTTTCCGTTAATCCTATTCTCCTGCATAGCCTGTCATTGTTGCTATAGTTGTTACCCTTACCTGCTATCCTACTGCTTAGTATAGGATGCTAGTATTCCATCTGTGGCCCTACCTTCTTGTCCGTTGGCTGTGCTATACTATCGGGCCGTGATCACTCGGGAGGTGATCACGGGTATATACTATATACTTTATACATGATACATGTGGTGACTAAAGTCGGGTCGGCTCGAGGAGCACCCGCGAGTGATTCACCGATTGGGGGCTGAAAGGACCTTTGTCCCAACGGCCCTCTGTGTGGATCTTTGAGGCGGAGCGACAGGGCAGGTTGAGACCGCCTAGGAGAGAGGTGGGCCTGGCCCTGTTCGGCGTTCGCGGATACTTAACACGCTTAACGTGATCTTGGTATTTGATCTGAGTTGGGTCGTTGACCTTATATGCACTAACCGCCACGTGGGACAAGATATGGGCAACCGGCGTCGTGGTATCAGCCGAAGCATTTCGTGACGTCAGCGACTGAGCGGCGCGCGCCGGATTGGACCGGAACGCCTGCTAGGCTAGGTCTGCTTCCGGCCGCCCTCGCAACATGCAGGTGTGCTAGGGCGATGGGCCTGCACTGCTGGCGCTTAGGTTTAGACCGCGTCTTGACCTCTCTGTTGTGCCTAGGTGGGGCTGCGACGTGTTGATCTTCCACGGCCGGGCATGACCCAGAAAAGTGTGTCCGGCCAAATGGGATCGAGCGTGTCGGGTAATGCGGTGCACCCCTGGAGGGAAGTTAATCTATTCGAATAGCCGTGATCTTCGGTAACAGGACGACTTGGAGTTGTACCTTGACCGTATGACAACTAGAACCGGATACTTAATAAAACACACCCTTCCAAGTGCCAGATACAACCCGGTGATCGCTCTCTAGCAGGGTGACGAGGAGGGGATCGCCGGGTAGGATTATGCTATACGATGCTACTTGGAGGACTTCAGTCTACTCTCTTCTATATGCTGCAAGACGGAGGCTGCCAGAAGCATAGTCTTTGACAGGATTAGTTATCCCCCTCTTATTCTGGCATTCTGCAGTTCAGTCCACTGATATGGCCCTTTGCACATATACCCATGCATATGTAGTGTAGCTCCTTGCTTGCGAGTACTTTGGATGAGTACTCACGGTTGCCTTGTTCCCCCCTTTCCCCCTTTCTTTACCCGATTGCTTCGACTCGCACGATGGAGCCGGGAGCCGACGCCACCATCGATTTATTTACTCCTACTACGCTGGAGGTGTCTACTACTACGTGCAATCCGCTGATGACGACCAGGAGTAGTTTAGGAGGATCCCAGGCAGGAGGCCTGCGCCTCTTTCGATCTGTATCCCAGTTTGTGCTAGCCTTCTTAAGGCAAACTTGTTTAACTTATGTCTGTACTCAGAAATTCGAGCCCTCAAGGCCCCTGTCTTGTATTATGATGCTTGTATGACTTATTTATGTTTTAGAGTTGTGTTGTGATATCTTCCCGTGAGTTCCTGATCTTGATCATACACGTTTGCGTGCATGATTAGTGTACGATTGAATCGGGGGCGTCACACTCCACCACCGCGCCACCTCAGTTGCCTGCCTGCCTACATAGCGCCGCACGCATCGCTGGCAAGGTGCGTGTCAAGGCGAGGAGGAGCGGCGACGGACGGGACGGGCCTCGCCCCCGTCCCCAATAAAGCAAGGGGACACCTAAGCTACACATTAAATGCGTCTTGTCCTGTAATACGAGCGATAAGCTCAGAGCATCGTACGCCTTTCCACCTCCTGTTTGTCACTGTGGCAGCCCCTTTCAACTATAAAAGGAGGCCCATGGCATACTGGAGAAGGATTCGGCTCTTTCGAACCACGCACTGACCACAGCTAGTTCGAGAGCTCAAGAACTCTCAGAAATACACCCACCAAAGCAGGACTAGAGTTTTACGATCCTCGTGGGTCTTAACAGGTAAACAATCCTCTGGCTGTCTACTAGCCCTGCTCTCCTTGCAACCCTGCGCCCAAGCAACCGTAGTAGGGATTCTTGTGATCCCATAGGTTTCGTTCCACACTGACATCTTTGGCGCGCCAGGTAGGGGGCGTAATTGTGAGAATCTGGTCTAGTAGTTAGCCTAACAGTTCTTTATCGCCCATGGCCCCTGAGAAGAAGGCGGCCGGGGGAACGACGCCAGCTCGGCAACAGAAAAGCTAAGTCATTCATAGCCTTGGGTTATTTCCTTTTACATTTAAGGTTATCATCCTCGAGGATCTTGCCTATGTATCGGAAACCCGCACGCAAAGGCCCCCCGCAATTGGTAACGCCCTTGTTCTGTTTCAAGTCCGCTCAATAGCTCAAAGCGGCCGCCTCGAGAGTGGCGGGGTAGCCTTCCACACTGCAACGCCCTAACTCGACTCGAAGTCAAACTCGACAGTTCGGGCGGCGGCGCTAAGAAGCGGCAAGGTGCTTCGCCCGAGCAGCAACACCCGACAAAGCCATGGGATCCGTCTCCAAGACGCCGCCTTGGGTTTATGCGTCGGCGAGCCTACCCAGTAACGTAGGGTGGACATACAAAGGAAAATCAAACAGGAAAATAACATGCATGATACTGAAAGTGCTACAGAGTTATATTACATCAAATTGTTGTTGCGGTTCTAACTAGAGATAGCGATTGTCTTGGTTGTGAACCTGCAGCGGCGATAAAGAACAGAATGCCTAATCCCGGCGCTGGCCCTCCACCCTTAGAATTCCGCCGACACGGCTGATGATGGGCTTGATGCGCTCCCTGAGCGGCGCGAGGTCATTACCCTCCGGCAAGCTCTCCAGCGCGGCGTCGAAGTCGAGGTCGGGGTACCAGTGCGCCTCCTTGGTGAGAACCTTGTTCATGGCACCCTGGCAAAGCCTCCGGGACTCCTCGGCCAGTGAGGCCGCCCGGTTGGCGTGGAGCCGCTCCAGAGCGCCGACGACCTTCTCAAAGAACATGGTCCGGCTGCAATTGGCACTCACACTCCGCTCCGGGACATACCTCACATCCGGCATCCCCATGATGGCCAGCTGCACGGCGGGTTGGTTGGCGACGGTGGCGAGGCGATCGAGCCAACGGTTTTCGCCTGCCACGTGATCCGCGAAGCTGAGGCCCTCATTCGTCAGCAACTGCTTCTCAGCCTCCAGCTCCTTGGCCAGGGTCCCCTCTCGGGTTGTTGGCCTCTAAGAGCTCCCCAGCCTTGCTGACGACCGCGCCCTGCGCCTCTGTCAGGGCACTGTTAAGCGTGTCCCTCTCCTAGGACAGCTTCCGGGCTTGCTCCTTCAACCCGTCGCGCTCCGCCTCCAACTCCTCCACCTTGCCGGCGTGAACCTAGGCCTGGGCATTGAGTGCCTCTTCGTGCCTCTGCTCCAGCTCACTGGTCCGCTGCAAGACGAGCTTCTCCACCTCTGCATCCTTGCCGCGAAGCATGGCGGCAAGCTTCGCCTCGCGAGCAGCGAGGTCCTCCTCCTGGGAATTCAGCGCGGCCTCGCATTGGGTCCGAGCGGCTTTGGCGGCTGCGGCCAAGTTCTTCACCATCTCCTGAGCTTTCTCGACGTCGGCGAGCTTCATGGTGAGCTCCACATCGCGCTTGGCCCGCTCACCCTGGGCAGCCTTGAGCTCCTTGTGAGCCTCGCGGAACCAGTCTTGCGCCTTGTTGATGCGCTTCTGGAGGTCCGCCTCCGCCTTCTCCACCACCGCCGTCCTGGACTTAACTTTGTTCAGGCGGGCACGGTGGAGCGCCTGGAGCTTCCGGAAGTTGGCGCCCATGGCATGGAGGAGCCGCTCCTCCTGCGAGCCGTCGCCACCAACGATCGGCTCGTCGACGACTTCAAGCCCGGCAGCGGCAAGCACCTCGTCGTCGAACACCTCTCCCTCAACGGGTGTCCTGGTGCTCACCCTCAGGTACTTGCCGGAGCCGGAAGCAGCAGAGGAGGAAGGCTGGTCTCCATCCTCCTCCTCCTCCTCGGCAGCGGCCCCGCCGGCTTCCCCAGCAGGCCCCTTGCCGGCCTCCCCGGTAGGCCCCTCGGCGGCGCCCTCGGGAGCGCCCTTGGCGGCCTCCTCGGCGGCCTCCTCGGTGGTGATCTTCTCGGCGTCCGCCTCGGCGGCCTTGGCGACGCCCTCGATGACAGCGTCCATGTCCTCCGGGTTCACCGAGGAAGAATCTAGGCACCGAAGTAGGGGGTGAGGCAAGGCCGGGACCAAGAACCGGAAAGAAAAAGAAGCAGGGATGAACGGTGAATGACTTACCTGTGCGAGTACCCGGCTGGGAAACGGAAGCCCCCTCCCCGCCAACATTTGGCGTCGAGGCAAAACCACCGGCGCCCAAGTTCTCCTCCTCCTCCTCCATGTGCGTGGGCTCGGTATTTGGCGCCCTTGCCGGGGACGCCCCTTGGGGCGGCGTGGTCGATGGGGCGGCGTGTTGAGAGTAGCCCTCTACGGCTCCTCCTACTGCTGCTCTCCTCCTGCATATCTGGCAAGGTCAACACCAAAATGTCGTGCCCCTGACACGTGTCGACGGGGAAGAGTGAAGAACTTACGCTGGGGGCTAGGCCGGGGGCTGCTGTCTAGGCTGCTCAACACCACCAACGGCGCCCTCGAAGTACCAGCCAGGGGCTGGCTACCCGCCGAGACCTTGGCCCTCTTCACTCTCCGGGCCAGCGTCTCCCCGTCCCTGCAAATATGAAAACAAATCAAGACAAGCAACGCAGATAGAGGGGAGTGGACGCCTTGAAGACCGCACCCCGGCCCCGCTCAGTATATGAGCCGCGCCTCCACGCCTCCCTCTTTTTACGGGGAGGGCGCGAGCCGCCTCTTTACTGCGATATGACACATGCGTGTGGAAACCGCCCCATGCATGCCGCCCACGTCATGCACGCCCCTCCACGCCGCGCCGCGCGCGCGGGTCGTGGGAAGGGAAGCGCGCGTGAAAGCACAAGTGCTCCCTGGGTGATTTTGGTAATTAATGTCAACATATCTCTTGTTGGACTAACACTTTTACCTAGTATGTTTCAGACAAGTTCAACAAATTAAGTGGCATGGACTAAAGGATGTGGAACCCCTTCAAGATACTAAGGACAAAGGATTGGCTCAAGCTTCAAGTACAAGATTCTACATTTTATATTTTAGTGATCCAAGATCACATTGAGTCTATAGGAAAAGCCAATACTATCAAGAGGGGATGAGGTGTTGCTTAATGGCTTGCTTGCTCAAAGTGCTTAGTGATATGCTCCAAAGCCCTCAACTACTTTCTCACATCCACATATGTCCTAAACCAAAGGTCTAACTCGGCCCACCGATTCTTTCTATCCGGCACCACCGAGTTCAGATGTCATAGCCACTGCCACAAACCCTAGGCAAATCAGTCTCACCGATAGGGATCTCAGTCTCACCGAGATGGGATTGTAATCTCTCTGTGTATGTCCATTACCAAAATCGGTCTCACCGAGTTTGAGCAATCGGTACTACCGAGATTACAATGCAAACTTTCTGGTTAGCTTATTACCAAAATCGGTCCCACCGAGTTTGTGTATTCGGTCTCACCGAGTTTGCTTGACCAACTCTCTGGTTAGCTTATTACCAAAATCGATCCCACCGAGTTTGTGTAATCGGTCTCACCGAGATTACGTTATGCCCTAACCCTAACCATATCGGTCCTACCGAGCTGCATGTCGGTCCCACCGAAAATCCTAACGGTCACTAGATTTGCTGAATCGGTCTGACCGAGTTTATCAATTCGGTCCCACCGAGTTTGGTAAGTTGTGTGTAACAGTTAGATTTTGTGTGGAGGCTATATATACCCCTCCACCCTCTCTTCATTCATGGATAAAGCCATCAGAACGAACCTACACTTCCAGCATACATTTCCTGAGAGAGAACCACCTACTCATGTGTTGAGGACAAGATATTCCATTCCTACCATATGAATCTTGATCTCTCGCCTTCCCCAAGTTGCTTTCCACTCAAATATTCTTTCCACCAAATCCAAATCTTGTGAGAGGGAGTTGAATGTTGGGGAGACTATCATTTGAAGCACAAGAGCAAGGAGTTCATCATCAACACACCATTTGTTACTTCTTGGAGAGTGGTGTCTCCTAGATTGGCTAGGTGTCACTTGGGAGCCTCCGACAAGATTGTGGAGTTGAACCAAGGAGTTTGTAAGGGCAAGGAGATCGCCTACTTCGTGAAGATCTACCGCTAGTGAGGCAACTCCTTCGTGGGCGACGGCCATGGTGGGATAGACAAGGTTGCTTCTTCGTGGACCCTTCGTGGGTGGAGCCCTCCGTGGACTCACAAGAACTGCTACCCTTCGTGGGTTGAAGTCTCCATCAACGTGGATGTACGATAGCACCACCTATCGGAACCACGACAAAAACATCCGTGTCTCCAATTGCGTTTGAATCATCCAAACCCTTCCCTTTACATTCTCGCAAGTTGCATGCTTTACTTTCCGCTGCTCATATACTCTTTGCATGCTTGCTTGTTATGTATTGTGATTGTTAAACTTGTGCCAAAACTCCACTTGAACTTAAAGAAGTTAAAAACTGTAACTTTTGGTACTTAGTGTCTAATCACCCCCCCCTCTAGACACCTCTTCTCGATCCTTTCAATTGGTATTAGAGCTTTGGTCTCCATTGCCTTGGTTTAATCACCGTTGGCGGAAGATGGATGTGTCTACTTTGGGGAGTCTTAGACATAGAGTGCCTATTCTTGATGGAGAGTATTTTCATGAGTGGAAAAATGAGATGCTTGAGTTTTTCAATGAATACCATTTGAACAAGTACATTGCTAGCCCTTGTGCACCTCATATTGATCCTTTGCATCCCACACCCGAAGAGGACCTTGACATGATTCGCAATCTTAGGACCATCAATCTTATCATAAGAGGATTGCCCAAAAACTTGATTGCTAGTTTGCCTACTCTTGATTGCGCCTATACCATATGGAGATTTCTTGAGGAACGATTTCCAGATTATTCCTTGAAAAATCTAGACGAAATTCTCCATAAGTCTATTGCCTTGAGTAAGATGAATTCGAGTGATCCTAGCTTTGGTGATTGTCTATTTGAGCTTACAAATCTCATGCGTGCCATAGGAGATGTTGGAATTATTAGCAATATCATTTCCGAAGCTATTAGAATCCATAAAGACAATCATAGAAATGATCATTTGTCTAATGAACTACCTTCTCTAGGAATTGTTCAATCACAAGATGATGTTGAACATGGATACTATGATGTGGATCATGATAGTGACTATGATCTTGATGATGCGATGAGACATTTTGGTCTTATGGCAAATCTTCGCGGCTACATGGCCGGAGTAAAGGAATGGGTTCTTGATAGTGGATGTACTGATCACATGACCGGAGATAAAGACATGTTCCGTGAGCTTGCTGAAAATGACGGCCCTCGAAAGTATGTCACTTTTGGTGATAACTCAAAGGGTAAGGTGGTTGGCCTCGGTAAGGTGGCCATATCACATGATAGCTCCATACAAAATTTCATGCTCGTTGGATCTCTTGGCTACAACTTACTTTCAGTATCTAGACTTGCTGATTTCGGTTTCGATGTCCTATTTACTGAAGTAGATTGCCAAGTGTATCGTAGAGATAATCATAAAATGGTATTTACCGGTGTACATAGAGGTGATCTATACATTGTTGATTTCACTAAAAATGCTCAACCTAGAACTTGCTTTATTGCTAAATCCTCTGAAGGTTGGTTATGGCATAGACGATTAGGTCATGTTGGCATGCGAAACCTTGACAAGCTTACTAAAGGAAATCACATCCTTGGTGTTAACGATGTCATATTTGATAAGGATAGACTTTGCAGCGCTTGTCAGGCAGGTAAACAGGTTGGAGGGAGGCATCCTGTGAAGAACATCATGACCACAAGGAGGCCACTCGAGCTACTTCACATGGATCTTTTTGGTCCCAACGCCTACAAAAGTCTCGGTGGAAATTCTTTTGGTCTAGTTATAGTTGATGATTTTTCAAGATTTACGTGGGTGTTCTTTCTCGATGATAAATCGGAGGTTCAAAAGATCTTCAAAAACTTCGCTAGGAAGGCCCAAAATCAATTTGAAGTGAAGATCAAGAAGGTTCGCAGCGATAACGGAACGGAGTTCAAGAACGCAAATGTGGATACCTTTCTTGACGAAGAAGGTATTTCACACGAGTTCTCGGCTACATACACACCTCAACAAAATGGAGTTGTTGAGAGGAAGAACCGGACGCCATCGAAATGGCGAGAACGATGCTTGATGAGTACAAGACGTCAAGCACTTTTGGCGGAAGCGGTTGAGACAGCTTGTCATGCACCAAATCGCTTGTATCTTCACAAGCTACTCGGCAAGACGGCATACGAGCTTCTCACCGGTAACAAACCCCAAGTTGGATACTTTCGAGTATTCAGCTCAAAGTGCTACATTCTTGATAAGCATCGTCGTTCTAAATTTGCTCCTAAGTCTCATCAAGGTTTCCTACTTGGTTATGGCTCAAACTCTCACACATACCGTGTCTACAACAATTTCACCCGAAAGGTTGAAGAAATGGTAGATGTGAAGTTTGATGAATCTAACGGCTCGAAAGTAGAGCAATTGCCAATTGATGTAGGAGACAAAGATCCCTCCGAAGCAATCCAAGACTTGTCTATTGGCAAGATTTCTCCAACGGAGGTGAAGGAGAGTACCTCGTCCGTCCAAGTGGAAGCTTCTACCTCACGACAAGGTGAACCAAGAGTTGATACAGAAGCATCCACAAGTAGGACACACCAAGATGAAGAAAACGAGGAATTGCACCAAGACGAATGCCAACAAACTCCTTCTCCAACACGACAAGAGAACAACAACGCCAACAATGAAGAAGGCCAAGAAGAAGAACAAGATGAAGAAGATGTTCAACCAAGACCCAAGCAAAAGCTTTCGCGAGTTCGAGCAAGAATTGCTAAAGACCATCCCGTCGAGCAAATCTACAAAGATATCCAAACCGGGAGAATCACTCGGTCTAAAACTCGTTTAGCTAACTTTTGTGAACACTATTCATTAATCTCTAGCATTGAACCTATGAAGGTTGAAGAAGCATTGGAAGATCTGGACTGGATAAACGCTATGCATGAAGAGCTACACAACTTTGAGAGAAATCAAGTGTGGACTTTGGTTGAGAAGCCCGACAACAACCACAACATCATCGGTACCAAATGGGTGTTTCGCAACAAGCAAGATGAAGATGGACAAGTAGTTCGCAACAAAGCACGTCTCGTCGCTCAAGGCTACACACAAGTCGAAGTGAAAAGTTTGGGAAGCTAATGTCGGAGAAGTTTGAGATGTCTATGATGAGTGAACTCAAATTCTTTCTTGGTTTGCAAATCAAGAAAACTAAGGAAGGTACCTTTGTCTCTCAAACTGTCAGGACCCCGATCCTAGGTCACACCGATCTAGCATGTAACACATCATATCACTTTGCGGCCTCACGCACGGTATTCCCGCGGGTGTCGCCTTACCATGGCCCGGGACCGCTTATGCCTTTTGGCTCACGATATGATAGTGTCGCTAGCATCCATATGACGAAGAACCCGGCCGACATGGCTAGTCGTGAACCCAAAGCGGCGCTTAACCCATGGGGACAGGCATACATGAATCACATCGAGCATGTCGGTCATCAACGATGTATTCGGCTGTAGCACTGGCTAACAGGACTCCGTATCCCGGCTGTAGCAGGCTAGGCAGGACTCAATAACACCGCGTGACATTTCAAGGGATGATATAGGAACGGTGAAACACATGCCGCCACCAAGTGTCCAAGCAGAGTGCTGGCTAGTGACTCGTGAACCGGCAGAAGCGGACTACTATCGCCGTAAGCACGAGACTACATTTCCCATATGAGAGGCTGCCAAGGATAAACAACTAGTTTGTCGGATCCCACACATACCAAGCATTTCAAACATACACACATTATGCTCAATATGCGAGATACAACATGGCATCACAACATAACTCTACGACTCAAAATATTATTCATTAGGCTCAAGAGCTTAGATATTACAAACATGGGTCTCATGACCCAACACTCGTGAGCATACAAGTCAAAGCACAAGCGAAGCTAAACATGTCTGAGTACGCATAACTATAAATGGAAAAGGCTGAGGAGCCCGACTATCTACCAGATCCCGCCGAGGCACAAGATCGTAGCTGAGGTAACAAGCTAAACGTCAAGTCCAAGCGAACTACTAGCTAGACCGACGCTCTCTCGCAAAACATAAAATAAGCAAACGTGAGTACAATTGTACTCAGCAAGACTTACATCAGATCTAACTACATATGCATCATTATCAAAAGGGGTGGTGGAGTTTGATCGCAGAAGCCAGCTTTGACTCGGTGGCTATCCTGAACTACGATCGCAAGTAACTCTTTTGAGGTGGCGCACACGAGTCCACATATTCACCATATCAATACACCACTATGGATCCGCCCCGCCTCCTCACGAGAACGCCATCCATAGCACTCACGCTTATCTTGCGCATTTTAGAGTATCCACTTTCACTTGTCTATGAACTGATATAGGCAACCTGTAAGTCCTTTTCCATGGACACGGCTATTCAATAGATCATATTAAACCCTGCAGGGTGTACTTCTTCACACACGCTCACCACTTACCGCCACACGACATGTACTGCAACCTTCAAGCGGAAGCCCAACGTGGGTGTCGGCCACGGCCTACCTAAACACTCAAGTCCCTAGTCCAGGTTTATCGCCTATTCGGGTTCCATCCGCAGGAGTCCGCCGAGGTTTCCCATACAGCCCCGAACGATGTGTGCAGGGTTCCCGAGATACCAAACGGGCACTCGGTACACGGGCCACGGTGCCTACCGCAACACAACCCACCCCTAAGGTCAGCGCTATGCATGCCCCAAAGATGCTACAAACACCGTAAACTACTTGCAACTCCCTGACCGAGGACAAGGGTGGTTAAGAAGCCGAGAGGGTCAATTAAGGATCCCAATGCGTGGTAGTAACTGTTTCATGGATCACAAACACGTAACTCAGTTCCCGAGGACGGTTTCAATGAGACAACCCACCATGTACTCCTACATGGCCTCTCACCGCTACCTTTTACCAAATCGTGTTCACACACTTAGCTCACACACAATAGGACATGTTCATAACAATTCCAATTCATTCCCGATGAATCAGACCCGACTCAACTCTAAGCAGTAGCAGGCATGACAAACAAGCATAAATGAGTAGGCACATCATGGCTCAAACAATTCCTACTCATGCTAGTGGGTTTCATCTAATTACTGTGGAATGACGGGTCATGCAAAGGATCAAGGGGTTCAGCTACCGCAACAAGTAACACATGAGTCGTTGTTGTCCTAATGCAATAAAATAGAGCAGGAGCGAGAGAGTGGGATTATATCGGAATGAACAAGGGGGTTTTGCTTGCCTGGCACTTCTGAAGATAATAGTTCTTCATCGGTGTCATCGAATAACCATCGCTTCAGACATCGCTCACCGAGAGGGACAATTACCGCAAACAAGAGAGAGCACAATCAATGCAATGCACATATATGATGCATGATCATGTTAAGGTACTGAATTCACCTAATGCAATAATAATCTGTTAGTTGAAGTGGAATTCAAACAAGGTTGAATTCCAACTCCAAATGCTATTTCATAACTTACCCTAATCATGATTCATCCTATTCAGTGATGTTAACTTGTTCAAACATGCATGATCATGGCATAAACAGATTCTTCATATTTTTCTGATCATTTTCATATATAAATTATTTCCATCCGAAAGTTACTGTTGAATTTATATGATTTATTAAAGTTTAGGTATTTTCTGAAATTTACTCAATTAAATTAAATCTAGAAAATATATATTAGGCCACCGACGTCAATGTGACGTCACGGGTCAACGGGTGCCCTAGTCAAACCTCGACGTGTGGGGGCCACACGCCGCTGACTAACTTAACTAATCTAGTTAATTAGCACTAACCCGGTTAGTTAAATTAGTTTAAACCTAACTAAAGTAGTTAGTCGGGCGGGCCCGCATGTCGCTGAGGAGAGGGAGGTCAAACCGGCGGTGGTCAACCCACGCCGTCAACGGTCACGGGCGCTGGCGTTAGTCGCCGGCGAACCACGCGGCGGCGCAAGTGCAATGGCTATTCCGCCACCAAAAGGGCCGGGAGAGTACCACGAGAGCCGGGATGCGCCGAGGTTCTTGGTGGGGTGATTAGAGCTCGGGCGGCCGGCATCGACGCCGTGACGAATCATGCGGGCGGCCGGAGCTCGGTAAGGGCGGCCGCGGTGTTATGCTCGAGGGAGTGAGCGGAGGTGCTAGGCAGCACCTAGAGGGCAGCGGGAGCTGGCTGAACTGCTAGGCGAGGCAGAGGCGCTGGGCACGGAGCTCGGCCGGCCGTGGGCGGACGGCGGCTGGAGACCATGGGCGGCGGCTACTGGGCGCGTGGAGACAGAGGGGGATGAGGGGAAAGAAGAGGAGCTCACGAGGAGGCGGGGTGGCCTCGGCGTGCTCGGGAGGGGCTGGTGACGACGGGAGGGTCGCCGCGATCTCGGTGGCCGAGGAGGAAGAAGACGGCGGTGACGGCGGAGCAGGCCTCCCGTGACGCCTGGAGCGGTGAGGAGGAGGAGAGGCCGAGGCGGGCTTGGGGACACTCGGGAGGTGAGGCGGTGGCTGTGGTCAAGGGCGAACGGCGACGGTGGCGACGAGGCCGCCGGTCCTGGACGAGAGGGAGGGAGCAGAGGAGAGGGAGGCGCTCGAGGAGAGAGTGAGAGGGCTGGGGTCGCGTGGCGCACGGGAGGCGCCCAGGCGCTGGGACGCAGTGCAGCCTGGAGTCGTGGCGAAGCGGCGAGCGCAGCGCTGGCGGCACGCGCCTGGCCCTCCCCGGCAGAGGAGGAAGGCGACAGGAGGAGGCGGTGGGGCTGGGCCAACCGGCCGGCCAGCAGGGGGGAAAGAACTGGGCCGGTTCGGGCGCTAGGTAAGCCAGGTGAGTTCCTGCTCCTTCTCTCTTAATATTTCTGTTTTCTATTTTGCAGTTTGTTTTGATCCAGTTTTAAAAACCAAATCATTTTTTATAAATCCTGAAAATATTCACGGGCACTTTCTGAATTATTTCTATGGCCCACAAATACTTCCAACATTATTTGAGCATTTAAATTATTTATAGTGTTCAAATGCCCAAATTCAAATACTTCACGAATTAATCCAAAAATCCATAATGGCCAAGGAATATGCTCATCATTTTTGGCAAGAGGGTTTTACCTTTATCAAAATCATGAACATCTCCAAAGGCATTTTGGGTTATTGAAGAATATTTTATTTGAACCTATTGGGATTCAATTGGTGCTAGGGTTTCAACAACCCCATTTCAATTTTCATGGAAATTAACATGATGACATGAATGCCTTAATGCAACTAATTGTCAAACAATTTAGGGTTGTGATAACTCACCCTCACTAAACAAGAATCTCGCCTTGAGATTCAAGACGGAGGTAAGAGGAAAAGGAGGTCACAAACTATTACAATTTCCATGATCCAATCGCTTTCTCAAGATGTTGGTTCACTCCATCTTCTTGGTCTTGACGCCTTGAGATCTTCACCCGACACGACAATGTAAAGAAGGGGAAACCCTACATGATTCGATCTTCACGAGGATTAAGCAAACATGATCAACTCACAGACTGAAATGGTGACATATTTCGAGTTGGGACACCAAATACATCGAGGGGAATGGGAGAATAACAACGAAGTTTGATTAGTGGCAACAATTCCATGCTTTAGGAAGATGGTGGATGGTGTCAAGGTGGCGAGGAGATATTTACCAGGATCCCGTAACGGGACACCCCGAGAAAGGTGGCGCAAAGAACTATTCCCTTAAGTGGCAAAAAGAATTACTTTTGATCCATAGATCATTGGAACTCTTTATACCAGCCTAAGGCAATCACAAGCGACCATTTGGTGGAGTGCAAAGGAATGGTACACCCGGATTAGAATGGATGATGTGGACTACCTTGTTGAAGACAACGCAATGGACGATTTGCTTATCATCGAAGGTGGGGGGGACCCATGGTAAGTCTACTTTCAAAGATAAACCTGGACAAGAATTGCTAAGAAGACAGTCTATAGCGAGATAGCACAAGGACGGTGCAAGCTGGGAACGAAATGCAGCTGTTCGAATGTTCCAACCATCATGTCCGCCTGAGATTCAGATCTGGTTGGTGTTAGGATATTTCAGACTCATCATGTCTGAAAATGAAGGGTTGCAACACAATTTGACGCGATGGCGCTATGTAGATTCTCGGATATGAACTACGTATAGCAAGCTCCAAAACATGAGCTGGTTCTCTACAAACCTGTGAACACACCGCCCTAGACAAGCATGACCACATGGTAGTCTTATAATAAAACACTACCGAGTTCAGGTGGGGAACCATGATCGAGGATATTGAAGTCCTTGCATAAGGCATGCTCTTAAGAAGGAACTTCCTTTCCTTGACAAATCAATCAGTGGCTTGGTGTGCTAGGAATACATACGGAATGAAGATGATCAGTCTATCAAACCATAGAATACTTCGCACATGCATGACGGACTTGGGATGATTCCAGAGGAAGCAAAACAAACCTTTCTCATTTTCATGACGGCAACTTACACCTAAAGCACATGAATTCGAGGAAGTCACTACTTCCATCCAAACATATGCTTCATGAACGGGACATGAAGAAATGCTTACACAAGTTTCCAACACTAGGTTGATGCTCAACATGGCTCATGGGGGAGACAAAATGCTACTGATGGGCTCAACAGCAACTCATCGGAATTTCCATATCACTGGACTGCCACCATCATGTGAACACGGTGTTAGCATTGGTCAGACCAAAGATGTAATGGGTATGCTCGAGGATTAACCACGGGTAAGACAACATTACTTAATATCGTTGGTTCTGATTTGACTTGACAATGGCCCATACTCAAGTCAAAGAATTGGTAGGACAATAGGTCCAACAACTGATCATGTGGACCAATCGATTGATGATATCATCTTTCTTCAACACACACTACACAAGAATATCCCTTGATCGAACTAAGTTAGGCAAGCTTTTATCTTCCAACTCTCCAAATTATTGTCTAGCTTAACCAACTAGCTCAGAATAGCCAACACAGATTCTTGGAGAAAGGGTGGTCCACAGGAACCAACTTGATCACGAGCTCAACATAACAAATGTGGAACAACCCGTAACACTTCCAAGAAGATATTTGGAAAGTCACGACCCACCGTATGTTACTAAGCTCGAGAACAATCTTGCTTTTCGGGCAAGACGAAATGATCAAATGAGTGAGGACTTGACAAGATTCTAACTCATCAATCAAGAGTGCACCAAAATAAGGCCTAGGTAGCACGATCAATCTTAGGATGATGATTTAATAACCAACACGCTAAGAATGAGAATATTGTCCATTCACTACCAAGCAACAAGTTGCTCGGGGTATTGATTTCACACATCACAATTCACTTGTCGGCATTCCGGTTGCATCAACACGGAACCGAGGAATGAATAATGATGGCGAGAAGTATCACTGCATCAAGAATTCCTAGGAGGTTGTGCAATTCCCATGACATTCTTGACATAAGATGGCAATACTTCAGGGTAGAACAGAATCAAAAGCTGGATGGCACTTCGATCTGCGGAATACAACTGCTTTGACCCAATCCTAGAAATGGATGAGGTACTGGAGTTTGTTTCTCCTAGTCATTCCGGGATAGAATGGTTTGACGGACCACAAGGATAAAATGCATCGATGAACACAATGCACACGTAACCTTGGCTATCAATTGATAGATGAAGGTCAGAAGGCATCTAAGAGAACAACTCAAAGGAACATATAATTTTCTGAGTTGTGGATGCACAGATTAGTATGTCGAGCAAGCTCAACATTTCTTCCGGATAACCATGCAGAAAGGTAGAATTGGCAGACTCACAATTATGAATGGAGAACTCCTCAAGAGCACTCTTATTGTGATCTTTTGACTCAAAGGAACTTCCGCCATAATTAGTTCATGGTATTTGGAAGAAGGAGAATACCACGGACTTCGAGGACTACCATAAGGTTACTAATATCCTAAAGGCACTAGCAAATACTAACAACATGAAGTAGGATGAATCTCGGTTCAAGAACCCCAGAGTAGAATACCTACTACTAAATGGCATCACGGAATGCTTTCAAGAATATCGCCGTAATCATCACACCGGGATACAAAAGCATTGCTGAATTGCTAGGTGACTTCCTAAGCATCTAGGGTCATACTAATAGTTCCAATATATATGTCGAGGCAATGGAGTACCTCGATCGATCGGTTAGTGTGCTTAATCCGCCCAAAAGGACATCGGAAATGAAGAAAGGAATTGCAAATGCATCGACTATTTAGAGACTGGGATGACTTGACAAGATAACGGCTGTAAATGCTCAAAATGATTTGAGACATCCTGCAGAAATGGTGGCATAACCACTCAACAACATCATAACAAGATTCCGAGATCAACAGCTATCATACGTAAATAGTAGGAACTGAATCGGGATTAAAACCAACAATCTTATAAGTCTATGGATTAGTAACACGTCATCCTAATAGATAGATGAGAAGCCTAGTTCTTAACCCCAGAGAAGAGAAGAGGATGACTCAGATCGAAGGCCATGAGGTATAAGGAGTAAAAAGAGCCTTACGCTCCCTTCCACAATCAATTCCCTTACATAGCTAAAGCATTTCTAGACACAACTTCACCAGTTTGGCTTGGTAATCCCACAGCAACAAAGCTCGATACCAACGCTGTCAGACCCCGATCCTAGGTCACACCGATCAAGCATGTAACACATCATATCACTTTGCGGCCTCACGACGGTATTCCTGCTGGTGTCGCCTTACCATGGCCCGGACCGCTTGGCGCCTTTTGGCTCACGATATGATAGTGTCGCTAGCATCCATATGACGAAGAACCCGGCCGACATGGCTAGTCGTGAACCCAAAGCGCGCTAACCCATGGGGACAGCATACATGAATCACATCGAGCATGTCGGTCATCAACGATGTATTCGGCTGTAGCACTGGCTAACAGGACTCCGTATCCCGGCTGTAGCAGGCTAGGCAGACTCAATAACACCGCGTGACATTTCCAAGGGATGTATATAGGAACGAAGTGAAACACATGCCGCCAGTCAAGTGTCCAAGCAGAGTGCTGGCTAGCAGGACTCGTGAACCGGGCAGAGCGGACTACTATCGCCGAAGCACGAGACTACATTTCCCCATATGAGAGGCTGCCAAGGATAAACAACTAGTTTGTCGGATCCCACACATACCAAGCATTTCAAACATACACACATTATGCTCAATATGCGAGATACAACATGGCATCACAACATAACTCTACGACTCAAAATATTATTCATTAGGCTCAAGAGCGAGATATTACAAACATGGGTCTCATGACCCAACACTCAGAGCATACAAGTCAAAGCACAAGCGAAGCTAAACATGTCCGAGTACGCATAACTATAAATGGAAAAGGCCGAGGAGCCTCGACTATCTACCAGATCCCGCCGAGGCACAAGATCGTAGCTGAGGTAACAAGCTAAACGTCAAGTCCAAGCGAACTACTAGCGAGACCGACGCCTCTCGCAAAACATAAAATAAGCAAACGTGAGTACAATTGTACTCAGCAAGACTTACATCGATCTAACTACATATGCATCATTATCAAAAGGGGTGGTGGAGTTTGACCGCAGCAAGCCAGCTTTGACTCGTGGCTATCCTGAACTACGATCGCAAGTAACTCTTTTGAGGTGGCGCACACGAGTCCACATATTCACCATATCAATACACCACTATGGATCCGCCCCGCCTCCCTCACGAGAACGCCATCCATAGCACTCACGCTTATCTTGCGATTTTAGAGTATCCACTTTCACTTGTCTATGAACCGATATAGGCAACCCGTAAGTCCTTTTCCATGGACACGGCTATTCAATAGATCATATTAAACCCCGCAGGGTGTACTTCTTCACACACGCTCACCACTTACCGCCGCCATACACGACATGTACTGCAACCTTCAAGCGGAAGCCCAACGTGGGTGTCGGCCACGGCCTACCTAAACACTCAAGTCCCTAGTCCAGGTTTATCGCCTATTCGGTTCCATCCGCAGGAGTCCGCCGAGGTTTCCCATACAGCCCCGAACGATGTGCAGGGTTCCCGAGATACCAAACGGCACTCGGTACACCGGGCCACGGTGCCTACCGCAACACAACCCACCCCTAAGGTCAGCGCTATGTATGCCCCCAAAGATGCTACAAACACCGTAAACTACTTGCAACTCCCTGACCGAGGACAAGGGTGGTTAAGAAGCCGAGAGGGTCAATTAAGGATCCCAATGCGTGGTAGTAACTGTTTCATGGATCACAAACACGTAACTCAGTTCCTCGAGGACGGTTTCAATGAGACAACCCACCATGTACTCCTACATGGCCTCTCACCGCTACCTTTACCAAATCGTGTTCACACACTTAGCTCACACACAATAGGACATGTTCATAACAATTCCAATTCATTCCCGATGAATCGACCCGACTCAACTCTAAGCAAGAGCAGGCATGAAAACAAGCATAAATGAGTAGGCACATCATGGCTCAAACAATTCCTACTCATGCTAGTGGGTTTCATCTAATTATCGTGGAATGACGGGTCATGCAAAGGATCAAGGGGTTCAGCTACCGCAGCAAGTAACACATGAGTCGTTGTTGTCCTAATGCAATAAAATAGAGCAGGAGCGAGAGAGTGGGATTATATCGAATGAACAAGGGGTTTTGCTTGCTCGGCACTTCAAGATAATAGTTCTTCATCGGTGTCATCGAATAACCATCGCTTGTACATCGCTCACCGAGAGGGACAATTACCGCAAACAAGAGAGAGCACAATCAATGCAATGCACATATATGATGCATGATCATGTTAAGGTACTGAATTCACCTAATGCAATAATAATCCAAGTTAGTTGAAGTGGAATTCAAACAAGGTTGAATTCCAACTCCAAATGCTATTTCATAACTTACCCTAATCATGATTCATCCTATTCAGTGATGTTAACTTGTTCAAACATGCATGATCATGGCATAAACAGATTCTTCATATTTTTCTGATCATTTTCATATATAAATTATTTCCATCCGAAGTTACGGTTGAATTTATATGATTTATTAAAGTTTAGGTATTTTCTGAAATTTATGAATTAAATTAAATCTAGAAAATATATATTAGGCCACCGACGTCAATGTGACGTCGCCGGGTCAACGGGTGCCCCAGGTCAAACCTGACGTGTGGGGGCCACACGTCAGTGACTAACTTAACTAATCTAGTTAATTAGCACTAACCCGGGTTAGTTAAATTAGTTTAAACCTAACTAAAGTAGTTAGTCGGGCGGGCCCGCATGTCGTTGAGGAGAGGGGAGGTCAAACCGGCGGTGGTCAACCCACGCCGTCAACGGTCACGGGCGCCGGCGCTTAGCCGCCGGGCGAAACCACGCGCGGCGCAAGTGCAATGGCTCATTCCGCCACCAAAAGGGCCGGGAGAGTACCCACGAGAGCCGGGATGCGCCGAGGTTCTTGGTGGGTGATTAGAGCTCTGGGCGGCCGGATCGACGCGGCGATTTAACTCATGCAGCGGCCGGAGCTGGTAAGGGCGGCCATGTGTTGCGCTCGAGGGGAGTGAGCGGAGGTGCTAGGCAGCACCTAGAGGGCAGCGGAGCGGCCGGAACTGCTAGGCGAGGCAGAGGCGCTGGGCACGGAGCTCACGGCCGCGGGCGGACGGCGGCTGGTGACCAAGGGCGGCGGCTACTGGCTGTGGAGACAGAGGGGATGAGGGAAAAGAAGAGGAGCTCACGAGGAGGCGGGGTGGCCTCGGCGTGCTCGGGAGGGGCTGGTGACGACGGGAGGGTCGCGGGCGATCTCGGTGGCCGAGGAGGAAGAAGACGGCGGTGACGGCGGAGCAGGCCTCCGGTGACGCCTGGAGCGGTGAGGAGGAGGAGAGGCCGAGGCGGGCTTGGGGACACTGGGAGGTGAGGCGGTGGCTGTGGTCATGCGAACGGCGACGGTGGCGACGAGGCCGCCTGTCCCAAGCGAGAGGGAGGGAGCAGAGGAGAGGAGGCGCTCGAGGAGAGAGTGAGAGGGCTGTGGGGTCGCGTGGCGCACGGGAGGCGCCCAGGCGCCGGGACGCAGGCAGCAGCTGGAGTCGTGGCGGCGAAGCGGCGTGCTGCGTCGGCCGGGCACGCGCCTGGCCCTCCCGGGCAGAGGAGGAAGGCGACAGGGAGGAGGCGGTGGTGGGCTGGGCCAACCGGGCCGGCCAGCAGGGGGGGGGAAAGAAACTGGGCCGGTTCGGGCGCTAGGTAAGCTGTGAGTTCCTGCCCTTCTCTTAATATTTCTGTTTTCTATTTTGCGCTTTGTTTTGATCCAGCTTTTAAAACCAAATCATTTTTATAAATCCTGAAAATATTCACGGCACTTTCTGAATTATTTCTATGGCCCACAAATACTTCCAACATTATTTGAGCATTTAAATTATTTATAGTGTTCAAATGCCCAAATTCAAATACTTCACGAATTAATCCAAAATCCATAATGGTTAAGGAATATGCTCATCATTTTTGGCAAGAGGGTTTTACCTTTATCAAAAATCATGAACATCTCCAAAGGCATTTTGGGTTATTGAAGAATATTTTTATTTGAACCTATTGGGATTCAATTGGTGCTAGGGTTTCAACAACCCCATTTCAATTTTCATGGAAATTAACATGATGACATGAATGCCTTAATGCAACTAATTGTCAAACAATTCTAGGGCTGTGACACAAACGAAGTACACCAAGGACTTATTCAAGAAGTTCAATATGCAAGAATGCAAAGGTATGACTACACCCATGCCTGCTAGTGGACATCTTGATTTGACCAAAGATGGTGAACGGTTGATCAAAAGGTTTATCGCTCTATGATTGGTTCATTGTTATATCTATGTGCTTCACGTCCCGATATCATGCTAAGTGTGTGCATGTGTGCACGATATAAAGCTGCTCCTAAAGAATGTCATCTTAAGGCCGTGAAAAGGATAGTGAGATACTTAATCCATACACCAAATTTTGGCATTTGGTATCCAAAGAGGGCTTCTTTTGATCTTGTTGGCTACTCTGACTCGGACTATGCCGGTGACAAGGTTGATAGAAAGTCCACTTCGGGTACTTGTCAATTTCTTGGTAGATCTCTTGTATCTAGGTCTTCCAAGAAACAAAACTCGTATCCTTATCCACCAAGCGGAATACATTGCCGCTGGTTCATGTTGTGCTCAATTACTTTGGATGACCCAAACTCTTAAAGATTATGGGATATATGTGAAACATGTTCCATTACTTTGTGACAATGAAAGTGCTATCAAGATTGCTCACAATCCCCTGCAACACTCTCAAACTAAGCACATTGAAGTTCGCCATCATTTCATTCGAGATCACGCTGCTAAGGGTGACATTAATCTTAAGCATGTTCGCACCGAAAAGAAATTAGTGGATATATTCACTAAACCACTTGATGAGAAAGTGTTTTGCAGGTTAAGAGGTGAATTGAACATCATTGATGCTTCAAACTTGGAGTAGGAACTCCATTGGATACATGCAAGACTTGACCTTATGACTAATCCTTGATATTTCTCTTATGATGATTATCTTATGTCCTGGATATATTTGCATCTTGCATGTTATCTAACCCTTGTAGGTACTTGGATTAATCTAAATCTATGAGATCGCAACTCACTCACATCTTGAGCAATCTCTATATCACCAAGTCTCTACACAATGGTGGTTGAAGACAAGGAAGCACGAAACCATTCAAACATATCCTTTGACAAATTCTATGTTGAGTTTCATGATTGTCATTTTGGATACACAAGTGCTCTTCCTTGTAAAACTAACCCATGTAGGTAGATGAACTCATTCCAAGTGGTGCTGCCAACTCTTGATGAGCTACATCAACCTTGAGCAACCCACACAAGTTCAACTACATCATCACGATCAACACCACCACCCAAGGTATGTTATTCCATCTTAGAGAAGCTTTACTCCAAGTCATGAGTCAAAGCAACTCGACAAGATGTGAATACATCAAGATGTTTAAACGAAAAATGGCAACCCCATTTTGAGCTTAAACGATGAGTATGACCTATGATCAAGTGATCTCACTTGACTCCTAAGTCAATATACTCTAATATAGGTGACTTTGTCGCCGACCATCTCTAGATGAAGTTTTCTTGTGTTCTTTATGTGCCCTTGCATTTGTCTCATGCATATTTGTTTCCTTTCAAAAAAACTTCATCTAGATTTCCTTCCTTTTCTTTTCTTTTCTTTTCTATTTGTTCTGCATTCCCTGCATCCAATTCATTGCAAATCTTTCAGTGAATTCCTTGCAAATCCTTGTGAGATCTTACTTGTCTAGTGAGCTGAGGTGACAAGTGTTTTTCTCTGTGACGAACTCGGTCACACCGGATTCTTGTTTTCGGTCTAAACGAAGTTTTTTGGTGCAACCGAAGCATACAACTCGGTGCCACCGATTTCACTACAGGAAAAACATTTTGCCATTTATTCATGCATTACTCTTGATCCAGCTCCACTCAATGAATCTTGTCCTCTACAAGCATCACATTTACCTTAATGCTTTGTGCTGTGACTCAAGGACCAAACCCATTCACGACAAATTCCAGAAGGCCCTTCTTGGAAATTGATGTCAAAGGGAGAGAGAGAGAGATCACATCAAAGCTTAATCATATCTCTAGGGGAGAGAATACTCACATCTCTAGGGGGAGGGAATACTCAAGGAAAGAGTAATCTTCAAGGATCCCAGATGCTTGGTGTTCAAGAGGAGAGATGCCACATGTCTTCTTCAGGGGAAAGACATGTTCATATGTGCTTATTTGCATTAGCTCTGTTCATTTCTTTCTTTGAGCTATGATTTTCTGTTCTCTATCTTCTCCTAGTATCCCATGCTAGATTCAGGGGGAGCAAGACATCTAAGGGAAAGAAATTTCTTAAATTCATTGCACATGTTTACCTTTGGGGACATGTCAATATCTATTGTGGTACTTAGTACTCACTCTACATGTCATCCCAGTCTTTGTACTCTTGTGGTTTCTTTCTGTCTGCTCTGGCTAGTAGGTGCATCTGTGTTATCTAACCTTCTTTACGCAGGTTCATTCCATCCTAAGCCAACTTAAGACCACAAGGTAAGTATATGCATCACAATCATGTGTATGAGGAATTCTTGCTGATGTACATATTGTTTGCAAGAAGGACTCATGAGCATGAAGGTACATTTCCCACATTCACATCTTTTGCTCTGATGCATATAGCCAAGATACATGTAACACATTGCCTACTCTGTCATGGTTATGCTCTCACATGCTTCTATATTCCATATTCACATGATTGCATACATGTTGGGGGAGCCTATGCATGTCACATGTCTTTCCAAAGCTTTACTTGCTATTCTACATATCTTTATCTAAAGCTTTGATGTATGTTGCCATCAATTACCAAAAAGGGGGAGATTGAAAGCACAAATGCTCCCTGGGTGATTTTGGTAATTAATGTCAACATATCTCTTGTTGGACTAACACTTTTACCTAGTATGTTTCTGCATAAGTTCAACAAATTAAGTGGCATGGACTAAAGGATATGGAACCCTTCAAGATACTAAGGACAAAGGATTGGCTCAAGCTTCAAGTACAAGACTCTAAAATTTATATTTTAGTGATCCAAGATCACATTGAGTCTATAGGAAAAGCCAATACTATCAAGAGGGGATGAGGTGTTGCTTAATGGCTTGCTTGCTCAAAGTGCTTAGTGATATGCTCCAAAGCCCTCAACTACTTTCTCACATCCACATATGTCCTAAACCAAAGGTCTAACTCGCCCCACCGATTCTTTCTATCCGCGCCACCGAAGTTCGGGATGTCATAGCCATCGCGACAAACCCTAGGCAAATCGGTCTCACCGAGATGGGATTGTAATCTCTCTGCGTATGTCCATTACCAAAATCGGTCTCTCCGAGTTTGAGCAAACGGTAACCGAGATTACAATGCAAACTTTCTGGTTAGCTTATTACCAAAATCAGTCGCACCGAGTTTGTGTAATCGGTCTCACCGAGTTTGCTTGACCAACTCTCTAGTTAGCTTATTACCAAAATTGGTCCCACCGAGTTTGTGTAATCGCTCTCACCGAGATTATGTTATGCCCTAACCCTAACCATATCGGTCCTACCGAAGTTGCATGTCGGTCCCAATCAAAATCCTAACGGTCACTAGATTTGCTGAATCGGTCCGACCGAGTTTATCAATTCGGTCCCACCGAGTTTGGCAAGTTGTGTGTAACGGTTAGATTTTGTGTGGAGGCTATACATACCCTCCACCCTCTCTTCATTCGTGGAGAAAGCCGCCGTAACGACCTACTCATGTGTTGAGGCCAAGATATTCCATTCCTACCATATGAATCTTGATCTCTAGCCTTCCCAAGTTGCTTTAGACTCAAATCTTCTTTCCACCAAATCCAAATCCTGTGAGAGAGAGTTGAGTGTTGGGGAGACTATCATTTGAAGCACAAGAGCAAGGAGTTCATCATCAACACACCATTTGTTACTTGGAGAGTGGTGTCTCCTAGATTGGCTAGGTGTCACTTGGGAGCCTCCGACAAGATTGTGGAGTTGAACCAACGAGTTTGTAAGGGCAAGGAGATCGCTTACTCGTGAAGATCTACCGCTAGTGAGGCAAGTCCTTCGTGGGAGACGGCCATGGTGGGATAGACAAGGTTGCTTCTTCGTGGACCCTTCGTGGGTGGAGCCTCCATGACTCGCGCAACCATTACCCTTCGTGTGTTGAAGTCTCCATCAACGTGGATGTACGATAGCACCACCTATCGGAACCACGACAAAAACATCCGTGTTCCAATTGCGCTTGAATCCTCCAAACCCTTCCCTTTACATTCTCGCAAGTTGCATGCTTTACTTTCCGCTGCTCATATACTCTTTGCATGCTTGCTTGTTATGTATTGCATTGTTAAACTTGTGCCAAATCTCCACTTGAACTTAAAGAAGTTAAAACTGCAACTTTTGGTACTTAGTGTCTAATCACCCCCGCCTCTAGACACCTCTCCTCGATCCTTTCAAACAAGAGTCTTACCACGGTAAAACCGCCCACTTGCCCACGCAGACGCTTTGGGCCTGGGCCAACAACGTGTCGCGCTTATGTGTGGCCCAGCCTGGGGGCTCCTGTTGGTTTACAAAAATAGGGGCACGCTTTTGTACCCCTTTACCTCTGCACGGGCAGTCTGAGTCGCGCCCACGACCACGCCAATCTGAACAGGGGAGGTGAGCCAAGGTAGGACCAGAGCCCAAGATAACTAGAGCAACGCCAAGGCCAAGACCACAAAGAGCAGAGGGACGAAGCAGGTTCCCCCGCCAAGACCCTTGCCGAGGCGGCCTCAAGAGCCCCAAAGAAGACTTTGCCGGGCAGCTCGCCCCACACCAATAGAGCGAGCCGCCCTTGAGCCCACGTGAAGGAAATATGCCCTAGAGGCAATAATAAAGTTATTATTTATTTCCTTATTTCATGATAAATGTTTATTATACATGCTAGAATTGTATTAACCGGAAACATGATACATGTGTGAATACATAGACAAACTGAGTGTCACTAGTATGCCTCTACTTGACTAACTCATTAATCAAAGATGGTTATGTTTCCTAGCCATGGACAAAGAGTTGCCATTTGATTAACGGGATCACATCATTAGGAGAATGATGTGATTGACTTGACCCATTCCGTTAGCTTAGCACTTGATCGTTTAGTATGTTGCTATTGCTTTCTTCATGACTTATACAAAGTTCCTACAACTATGAGATTATGCAACTCCTGCTTATCGGAGGAACACTTTGTGTGCTACCATACGTCACAACGTGAATCGGGTGATGATAAAGGTGCTCTACAGTGTCTCCGAAAATACATGTTGGGTTCGCGATTTCAAGATTAGGTTTTGTCACTCCGATTGTCGGAGAGGTATATCCGCCAATGAGTTGGTTACGGATCGATGCATTACGAATCTAGTAAAGAGACTTGCCGTAACGATATTGAACTAGGTATTGATACCAACGATTGAATCTCGCAAGTAACATACCGATGACAAAGGGAACAACGATGTTGTTGTGAGGTTTGACCGATAAAGATCTTCGTGAGAATATGTAGGAGCCAATATGAGCATCCAGGTTCCGCTTATTGGTTACCGACTGAAACAGTTCTAGGTCATGTCTACATAGTTCTCGAACCCATAGGGTCCGCACGCTTAACGTTACGATGACAGTTTTATTATGAGTTTGTAAGTTTTGATGTACCTAAGGTTGTTCCAAGTCCCGAATATGATCACGGACATGACGAGGAGTCTCAAATGGTCGAGACATAAAGATTGATATATTGGATGACTATATTCGACACCGGAAGTGTTCCGGTGATTTCGAGAAAACCGGAGTGCCGGAGGGTTACTGAACCCCCCGGGAGAAGTAATGGGCCTTATGGGCTTTAGTGGAGAGAGAGGGCAGCCAGGATGGGCCGCAAGGCCCCCTCCCCTCCGTCCGAATTGGACTAGGAGAGGGGTGGGGGCGCCTCTTCCCTCTCCTCTCCCCTTCCTTTCCCTCCTAGTAGGAGTAGGAAAGAGGGAGTCCCACTCTACTAGGAGGAGGACTCCTCCTCCTGGCGCACCCCAAGGGCCGGCCGCCTCCCCCTTGCTCCTTTATATACGGGGGGGGGGCACCCTAGAACACACAAGTTGATCTTCGTGATCGCTTTCTTAGCCGTGTGCGGTGCCCCTCCACCATATTCCACCTCGGTCATATCATTGCGGTGCTTAGGAGAAGCCCGCGCCGGTAGAACATCATCATCGTCACCATGCCATCATGCTGACGGAACTCATCCCCGCAGAGTCCAGGGATCGCCATCAAGCTGAACGTGCTGAACTCGGAGGTGCCGTGACGCTCGTACTTGGATCGGTCGGATCGTGAAGACGACGACTACATCAACCGCGTTGTCATAACGCCTCGCTACATACCACGAGGGTACGTGGAAAACACTCTCCCTCTCGCTGCTATGCATCACCATGATCTATGCGCAGCGTAGGAATTTTTTGAAATTACTACGCCCCCAACAAAGGGCATCAGAGCCAGGTTTTATGCGTTGATGTTATATGAACGAGTAGAACACAAGTGAGTTGTGGGCGATACAAGTCATACTACTTACCAGCATGTCATACTTTGTTCGGGCGGTATTGTTGGATGAAGCGCCTGCACCGACATTACGCCAGACGCTTACGCGAGACTGGTTCTACCGACGTGCTTTGCACATAGGCGGCTGGCGGGTGTCAGTTTCTCCAACTTTAGTTGAACCGAGTGTGGCTATGCCCGTTCCTTGCAAAGGTTAAAACATCACTAACTTGACGAACTATCGTTGTGGTTTTGATGCGTAGGTAAGAACGGTTCTTGCTCAGCCCGTAGCAGCCACGTAAAACTTGCAACAACAAAGTAGAGGACGTCTAACTTGTTTTTGCAGGGCATGTTGTGATGTGATATGGTCAAGACATGATGCTATATTTTATTGTATGAGATGATCATGTTTTGTAACCGAAGTTATCGGCAATCGGCAGGAGCCATATGGTTGTCGCTTATTGTATGAAATGAAAACGCCTCGTAATTGCTTTACTTTATCACTAAGCTGTAGCGATAGTCGAGAAGCAATAGTTGGCAAGACGACAACGATGCTACGATGGAGATCAAGGTGTCGCGCCAAAGGATTTATGGTGATCATGATGTTGCTCGAGATGGAGATCACAAGCACAAGATGATGATGGCCATATCATATCACTTATATTGATTGCATGTGATGTTTATCCTTTATGCATCTTATCTTGCTTTAATTGACGGTAGCATTTTAAGATGATCTCTCACTAATTATCAAGAAGTGTTCTCCTGAGTATGCACCATTGCCAAAGTTCGCCGTGCCTGCACACCACGTGATGATCGGTGTGATAAGCTCTCACGTCCATCTACAACGGTGCAAGCCAGTTTTGCACACGCGAATACTCAAAGTTAAATTTGACGAGCCTAGCATATGCAGATATGGCCTCAAACACGGAGACCTAAAGCGAGCGTGAATCATATAGTAGATATGATCAACATAGTGATGTTCACCATTGAAAACTACTCCATCTCACGTGATGATCGGTTATGGTTTAGTTTATTTGATCACATGATCACTTAGATGACTAGAGAGATGTCTGCCTAAGTGGGAGTTCTTAAGCAATATGATTAATTGAACTTAAATTTATCATGAACTTAGTCCTGGTAGTATTTTGCAAATTATGTTGTAGATCAATAGCTCGCGTTGTTGTTTTCAAATGTTTATTTTGATATGTTCCTAGAGAAAATTGTGTTGAAAGATGTTAGTAGCAATGATGCGGATCGGATCCGTGATTTGAGGTTTATCCTCATTGCTGCACGGAAGAATTATGTCCTTAATGCACCGCTAGGTGACAGACCTATTGCAGGAGCAGATGCGACGTTATGAACGCTATTAGCTCAATATGTGTAACGCCCCAAGACCGGAGCTTCGATGCCTTCCGTGGTTTTCTAGATTCGCTAGTGATTTTTTTGGTTCGTGTATTCATCTCGTGATCATGTGCATTGCATTACGTCATCATGCCATCATATCATTAATTTTAAAAACTCAACTAAATAAATTGTATGGATCTTCGATCCATTTAAATCGAGGGAAGGGTGACTTCTCTTTATAACATACCCTCCCGATATTTAGGGAGATATTATAAAATATTCCATTGTTTTGGAATCACCCATGAACCCACTTGCATATTAAATCCCTTGGCCTATTCTTCTTCAAGTTTTGGCTCTAACCTTGCCAATAATTCTTTTGCCATTTTCCGGAGCTCCACCAAAAATCCGAACATTTTTGGACCTTCCTTTTATCAAGTCCTAGTTCAAACCCATTTGAATTAAATTCAAATGAGTTTGAATTTAAATCTTTCAATCATGGCCCTTCTATTTTTCTTGGTTCCAACTCAATTTTATGCAGTCCGGGAAAATTATCCCCATGCTAAATCTTTCCCTAACCCTCTCTTTCTTTTTCTCTCTCTATTTATTTTCTGCTAGAAAATTAGAGGGAGGGAGAGAGAGAGACAGCCCAGCCGCCACTTGTATCCATCTAGGCAGCCGCAGCCCACTACCTAAGCCGCCCAAGGCCCAGCCGCGCCTCTAACTCCTAGCGCAGGGAGAGCCTCCCGCCGATCCCCATCTCCCTCCACACAAGACGATCGAGCTCCCTCTCCCGATCCACTTCTCTCCTCGATCCTTCCTCCAGCTCCGCCATCTCCTCGCTCATCCCGATCCCCATCTCACTCTCTCCTCTCGATCCCGCGCCCCTTCTCGCCAAACCTCGTCGCCCGAAGGCCGAGGAGAGGAGCTCGAGCACCCGCGCCAGATCCGCCGCCCCTCGCGCAGCCTTCGCCGAGCGCCAATAGCTCAACCTCGAGCCTTCCACGCTGGGCCAGACGATCGCTTCGCTCCGACAGCGCAGCAGCCGCCTGCGGGCCCTCCGCTCTCGCCCCATTGCCGCACCATCTTCTTCACCTCCTGCTGCGAAGCCCGCCTCCCATGGCGCGGTTGCTGTCGACTCCACTTCGCGACCTCCTGCCTCGCCCTCGCTCTCCGCCATTGCCGCTGGCTGCCAGGAGAAGCCCCGCCCGCCGAGGGCCCCGAGGCATCCTCTGCTGCACCTCCACCACCGGGCGACTCACCTAAACTCGCCAGCGAGCAGCCCGCTAGGACAGGCTAGTCTCGCCGAACCAACCTCCTCCATGCGCCAAGTCCCGCGCCGTCGCCTCTGATCGCGCCAAGGCCCAGCCGACTCGCACATCGAGGCCTCCGTGCACCTCTTGCTCCCGCCGACCTGCACCATGCCTCCGCCATCCATAAGATTGCTAAGACCGAGACCTCCTTGAACAGGAGCATTTCTTTTGATCGCCAAGTACCGCACCGCCGCCAAGTACCTCTACGGATGCACTGGTCGCTCACGACAAGTGTACCTCTACATCCTGAATCGCCAAGTACCGCATTGAAATGCAAGTACAACAAGGAACTCAAGGACTTGATGCGATAAGTTCCTTCCAAACGGTACGACTACCGACGCCGGTACCACTACTTCCACTACCGTCGCGAGAACGACTACTTCCACTACGACCCGTGAACGACTACTTCTCTACAAAACGCTGCTCCGCCTGAATGCACGCTCAAGGTATAAGCCCCAGACGATCAACCGAGGACCGAATGCATGTGTTGTATGAGATACTCATGTTCAAACCGTGTCCGAGAGAGGTTTTTGCACGCCTCGCTTGCCATGTCGTCAATTCGTGGGAACCCGTAGTCGGGAGCACCCCACCATCTCTTGCGTGTTCTACACATCCGCACACTTCTCGCTTGCATCGGTATCTCAATAAAGTTATCGAGATCGATATGTTGCCGTGGCATCATTTTTGATTGCTGTCGTGGCACCCTTTCGCTCCGCCACGGTGAAAAATGCTTCATAACATGCTCATGTCAACATTTTCATAAAATTGCATAAAACTTGTATATGTCATCCGATCATGATAACAACATTTAAATGTTTAAAATTGTTGTTGCATTAAATTGCTAAATGCATATGGGGATTTACCGGATTTGTTGTTTTTATATCCGCCCCATTTAAATTGTTTAGATAGTTAGTTTAATTATGCTTCATCTCTTGCCATGTTTAATAACATTTAATATTGTTGGGTCATAACCTAGAGAGAACTAAATAATTGATGTGGTAGCCATTAATATGCAACTCGCTGTATATTGGGCTCCATTTAACTTGTAGTTTTGTTTGTGCATATTGCCATGCCATGCTATTTAAACCGGCATGCATCATATTTGTTTATGATCATGCCATGTTTATGTGATGGTTGTTTACTATGTTGTTTGTTTCTTTCCGGTTGCTTCTCTCGTTAGCTTCGGTTTCGCTCCGAGTTGTGAGGATTCGCTCGACTTCGTCCGCTTGTCTTCTTCATGGACTCGTTTTCTTCCTTATGGATTTCGTGCAAGATGACCATACCTCGAAATCACTTCTATCTTTGCTTGCTAGATGCTCGCTTCTTTGCTATGCCTATGCTACGATGCCTACCACTTGCTATATCATGCCACCCATGTTGCCATGTCAAGCCCCTAACCATCCTTTCCTAGCAAACCGTTGTTTGGCTATGTTACCGCTTTGCTCAGCCCTCTTATAGCGTTGTTAGTTGCAGGTGAAGATGAAGTTTGTTCCTTGTCGAACATGGAGATGTTGTTCCTTGTTGGAACATGTTTACATGTTGGGATATCACAATATCTCTTATTTAATTAATGCATCTATATATTTGGTAAAGGGTGGAAGGCTCGGCCTTATGCCCGGTGTTTTGTTCCACTCTTGCCACTCTAGTTTCCGCCATACCGTGTTATGTTCCTTGATTTTATGCTCTTACACGGTTGGGTGATTTATGGACCCCTTGACAGTTCGCTTTGAATAAGACTCTCCAGAAGGCCCAACCTTGGTTTTACCATTTGCCACCTAAGCCTTTTTCCCTTGGGTTCTGCAGACTCAAGGGTCATCTTTATTTTAACCCCCCGGCTAGTGCTCCTCCGAAAGTGCTGGTTCGAACCGAGTAGATCAAGGGGCCACCTCGGGCAACTTGAGGCTTGGTTTTACTCAGAGGATGTCTCATCCGGATGTGCCCTCGAGAACTAGATATGTGCAGCTCCTATCGTGATTTGTCGGCACATTCGGGCGGCTTTGCTGGTCTTGTTTTATTGTCTGTCGAAATGTCTTGTAGTCCGGGATTCGAGATCGATCGGTCTTCCCGTAGAAGGAATATCCTTCGCTGACCGTGAGAGCTATAATGGGCTTGTTGGGACACCCTCGCAGGTATTATCTTTCAAAGTCGTGCCCGCGTTATGAGGCAGATGGGAATTTGTTAATGTCCGTTGTAGAAAACCCGGTTGAGCTTAAATTAAAATACATCAATCTGTGTAACCGTGAGGGTCTCTTCTCGCGGAGTCCGGGAAGTGAACACGGTGTTGGAGTTATGCTTGACGAGGTTGTTCTAGGATCACTTCTTGATCATAGTTGTTCAACCGCGCTTTTGCCTTCTCTTCTCTCTCTCATTTGCATATGTTAGACACCAGATATGCTAGTCGCTTGCTGCAGCTCCACCTCACTACCTTCTCCTACCCATAAGCTTAAATAGTCTTGATCTCATGGGTGTGAGACTGCTGAGTCCCCGTGACTCACGATACTTCCAAAACCAGTTTGCAGTGTGCCGATGAAACCTGCAGTGTTTAACCCGAGCTCAAGGAGGAGCTCGATGAAGATCTTGTTCATTGTGTTGTTTCGCTTCATTGATCAATAGTGGAGCTCAGCTTGGGACGATCGGGATCCGTAGCATTTGGGGTAGTCTTCTTTTATTTTGGTTCCGTAGTCGGACCTTGATTGTATCTGTATGATGTAATGCTTTACTCATGTATTGTGTGAAGTGGCGATTGTAAGCCAACTATGTATCTCTTTCCTTATGTATTACATGGGTTGTGTGAAGATTACCACACTTATGACATTGCTTTCAATGCGGTTATGCTCTAAGTCGTGCTTCGACACGGGAGATATAGCCGCATCAAGGGCGATATAATGTAACATCCCAAATTTCCTATTTGGAATGTTTTACAATTATAGCTAAGCATCTATGCATCCTGCTTGATTTTGAATGCCATTTGAAGTTTCGAAGAGTTTTGAGTTTTCAAATTTGAATTCAAACTATGGCAAGTGGGAATCATTTCAAAACTATACCGATAAATACTTGAGCAAAAGTATGAGAGGAGCAAACATGACACTCCAAAAATATCAGAGGAAACAATGCCAAAAGTTTTGAATTCAAATTTGGGTTTTATTGAATATTGGAAAAAATGAATTTTTATAAACTTTGGATTTTGCCTCGAAAATGTTCAAATGATAGGAATATTCCCGATCATTTTGGTATATATATGTCCTATATAAAATATTTATATTTTATAAGTTATCTCTGCTTTTGTTTTTATTAAAAAATAAATTTTAAAAAAGAACCCCCCCCAGCGCCACCATGCCATCGCCCAATGAGCGCCGAGGCCACCCACCGACTGCCCACCAGTGCCCAGAGGGCCAACCTCATGAGCAGCCAACGGCCAAGCCACCCTCGCTCGAACCTTTTCCGCTCGGCCGCCCGACCAGGCCGCACCCCCTCTCTCTCTCGCCAGCGGACCCCACCTCCTTCAACCCCGCCCATGCAACGACCTCACGCCGCCGGATCCCGTGAGATCCGGGATTCGCTGGATCTCCTCGCCGCTTCTTTCCTCGCCCAAGCCGAGGACCCCTATTTATACCCTCCCCGACCCCATCCTCGCGGAACCCTCCTCCTCCTCTCGGCCGGAGTCGAACTCACCACCGCCATTCACCTCGCCGCCGCTCTAGACCTCCCCGAGCCTCGCCGACCCACTGTAACCCCCTCGTCGCCTCAAGACCCACGGACCACTCGGCCGACCTCCCGACGACCGAGAGGCCAACACACTCGCGCTGCCGCCTGCCGCCGAGCTCCGGTAAGCCACCGGACTCCACCCCGCCGTCTGATCTCACATCTACGGTGTAGATTAGAACACCTCAAGGGGTAAGTTCTTTAAATAAAACTGTTCGCTCCGGTTTAGTCCGGTTTAATTTAAGTTAGGGTTTTATTTTTAGACCGCCCGATTCAGTTTAACCCTAGGGCCTGCTTAGTTATATTACGCCATATGTAGGTTAGCCCATTAGGCCATTTTTTCTTTTATTTTCGTTTTCTGTTTTAACAGAATAGTTTCAGATTTGAAAAATTCATATCTTTTATTCTACTCAATATTTTGAGTGATTCTTTTTTGTTGGTTTGCAAATTTTCTGTAGTTTCTGTATAAAATATTATTTGCTATGTTAAAATTAATTAAAATTGCTTTATTTTAGATTTAGTCAGAATAGTAAATCTGCCATAAAATGAGTTAGAAAAATTATTTTTATATGATTCTTTTTGTCCCAACTTTATTTTGACATTGCCTAACCATAGAAATTAATTTGGGCATTTTAGGATTAATAAAAAATAGTTTCTAGCAGAATCTTGTTATTATGAATTAATTAACTAGCTACTGTTTTCCTATTATTTTAATTAGTAAATAAATTTATTTTTCACATGTGATTGATTATTCTAGGATAGTTTCTGTCACTTTAGGGATGAACTTTTATTTATAATAAATAAAAGTTTTATTTTATTTTTCTTAATAGAAATTGAATTAGGCCTAATAGGAGTTTTATAATAGCTTTTAAGTTAATTCTTTTTGCTCCTAATTGCTTAATGCATTATTTTCTGTTAAGTTAACATAAATCCATGATTAGGTTATGTTGAGAAAATTTTGTTATGTAAAACTATTTTTAGTTGTTGCTTGAAGTAGGAAAAACTTTGAGTTGGTTTTCTTTGAGTTTTCCCTTTGGGTTTTGATTGTTTGTTTGGTGTGTTATGTTACTATGTTGCTATGATAAGTGATTCTTGTGCTATATGCTTATTGTGACTATTGTTTGTCTCGGTAGAGTTTCCGGAGTGCGAAGCTTGCTACTACGAGTCCTTAGCTTACGAGGATCATCAGCAAGGCAAGTTTTGATCATGTTATTTTCAGTACCTATGATTTTGTGCATTAGAATTTATACCACCCCACCATGCATGCAGTAGTTCAAATTTTGAAGTTATGTTCTTGAGTAGTATCATGTGGTAGGATGAACCAATCCCCTTGTTACCATGACCCTGGGACGAAGTAGTTTATTTTGCTATGCTCAGAGACGGTTTTGGTTGAGTGAAATTCATAAGAAAGATGTGAGAGTCAATGATGATGACAACCCCATGAACTACAAGAATCAAGATGGACTTGAATTCACCATCGGGTGGAGGATTTGTTGACGGGCACCCGAGAACCCAGTGGTTGGCCGGGATGCATGGAGAAGTGCCATGACATCTTGCGGAAAGCTTCACCCAGCCACGAAGAGACGGATGGATGCCCCATCGACCGGAAGCTATCTGCAGCCGCAAGCCATTATGGGCTCGCTGGGTCAACCCTAGTAGTGACGCTGGCTGGACGGTACTACGAGATGTAGAAGAACGGTAGGATTGATGGGTACCGCAGAGCTGTAAGAACTCTTTGGAAGACCCTGTTTATCTGGTCCCGCCTTCAAACACCATGAAGTGCTAAGACTTAAAAGGAGGGAATGATTCTTGGGTAAAGTGCTAAACCTCCGCAGAGAGTTAAAGATCTAATCGATTAGCCGTGTCCCCGGTTACGGACAATTTGAGCCTCTGGAACTTGGAAGTATTCGGAAATCTCAACACTAAAACTAATAAACTAATTTGAGGGGTTATGACTTAATAATTTGGGAATGAGACATTGGTTGGCGGAACCATCTCAATAACTACCAACAATTTGTAGTAATTTGCAAGAAAGTCCACTGTAGCAGGATAAAACTGGCTTTTCGCAAAATGATGAAACTTAGAGCCCCACAGCCAAAATGCATATAGTGTTAGTAATTTTTATTATTGCTATTCTCTTCATGACTTGCCAGCTTATTCAAAAAGCTGACCTACACGGCCGCAACGCCTTATGTTGCGTAGATTTATTCCGATCAGAGGAGGCTACACGCCGCGCTTGGCGATTGCCCTTGAGTCGGATGGACTCGCTATTTCGCTTCACGCTCACCGCATTAGTAGTTTATTTCTCATGAGTTGGCCTTTGGCCAATTTATTCTATTGTAATAAAGACTCTATATGAGAACCGTAATAAATTCAGGTGTGATTGAACTTTGATTATTTCATCGATGTACCGTGAGTACCAAAGATGATCTTGGGATGGTACAGCATACGTAGACTTGACCGATTTTGGGTCAGTCGCCACAGAGATGGTATCGAGCACACGCCCGTCAGAGGATCGAACCCTAGGATCGGAAAGCCATAGGAAGAGACCATTTACTTTGTATTCTTATCATTCCGTAATTCTCCCCTGCTCAATTCTCGACTCCTCTCCGATTTTCAACATTCTAGATGGTCACGAGTTCACCCCAGCTTTGCTACCGAGTTTTGCCACCGATGAGACGATGCCCTTCGCAGAAGCTGGTCCAGATGGTGAAGAAGCTGAAGATTGCTCGCCTCGATCACCGAAGCCAACCAATGCACTTCCGACGGACACCCGCCATCAATTGAAGTGCATATTCCAGGAGAACCTTCGAGGGCATACAGAGCCTATTGACTTCGAGTTCACCGACTTCAACCGGATCATCGAAGGGACATGGCGATCTATCGTGCCCTTGGACATCTCCGAGAGGAGTACAGGCCGAGCTCGATCCTCGCACTCGCCATGGTTTCTCGCAGAGCACGGAATGGAGATATCATCCGCACTGTGGAGGACGACTCCACTCTCTTATATCCAGGACTTGGAGTGTCTCCTCAGAAACGGGAGATCCGCATCACCAGAATCTCAAGGTACACTGAGGCTGTTGTTCCGTGAACTGAACCGGAGGAGAAGGCACACGCAGACTTCTTGGCTATGAGGAAGAAATCGCGACTTCATGGAGAGAGTCGACGACCAAGATGAAGCTTGCCGCTATTGAGGAAAAGATGGACTTGGAGAGGACCTTTTCCGAGTGGAGATGATGGACCCTCGTGAGCAATGATCAGGATTATGAAGGGAGTTCCACCGAGGAAGCCGCAAGAGGAGGCGCCACAACATGAGGGCGCCACACCGGAGGACATCGCACTGCAGGACGCAAGGATTATTGATGAAGACTTTTTAGTCGACCACCATGTTATTTTTACTTTTTCGTCGATCAGTTAGGCCGATATTTTTCGATTAGTCGTGAGATATTTTGTAATCGAGATTGAACCATGTTTGAGTGGAATGAATAAATGATTGGTGTGTTAATGTCTGTGCATTCATATGGGTAGTGTTATTTCTCATTAGACCATTGTTCTATTCTAATTTTCTCATCCACTCCAAAACACCAGATGCCTCCGAGACGTGACCCGGTCTCAACTTCCCGCCGGAGCTCACCCAGCTGCTCCAAAGAGCAGTAATGCCATTATGCGATGCTCATCCGTAATCGTAACAACAACAACAACAATCCACCCCGCCACCACCACCCCTGCTGACAACTTGACTCGATTCTCGAGGCTGAATCCGCCAGTTGTTCTCTAGCAGCACCGAGCCGATTGTGGCCGCATTTATTGGCTCCGCAAGATCGGAAGAGAGTTAATCACTGCTGGGAGCGCCGATGCAGAGAAGGTGCGCTTGTCGCACATCAACTTGATGGACCTGCAGCTTGGTGGGAGAACTACACCACCACTTATCCCATCGGCACCATCACATGGGATCAGTTCCAGAAGCTTTCCGCACCGCCATGTTTCAGCTGGAGCCATGAGCTCAAGAAGCGTGAGTTCCGCAACTTACGCCTGGGGAACCGATCGTGGCGCAATATGTGGATGAGTTCAGCAAGCTAGCTCGTTATGCCCCGGATGATGTGGCCACAGATGCCGCAAAGTAGGAGAAGTTTTCGAGGACTCAATGATGAGCTGGGAATGCAGCTTATGGTGGATACTTTCATAACTACCAAAGAGCTGGTAGACAAGGCCATCGACTTGGAGGCAAGCAGCAGCAGATTGAAGCCGCAAGCGGAAGTACAGCCGGGAAGCACAACTCAGAGCTCAGCAGAAGCCCCTGCTATGCCCCATACTGGGAGGGCATATCCATCACAACCATGGAGGACATAACCATGGAGGCAATGGGAACAACCGCAGCTGTGACAACAGGTCCGCAATGGCAATGGCAATGGAAACGGTAATGGTAACCAGCATCGTTCTGCCCCTGCCCAAGGATCTCGAGCCACATCACCGCTTCAAGTGCCAGAAAACAGGGCACTATGCCACCGACTGCCCAGAGTCCAAGCAGAGGAATGGAAACGGCAATGGAAGCACAGCGAAGAAGCCCAACCCTTTCCCTCGTGCTCAGGTGAACCACATTGACGTGGAGGACGTCTATGATCAGCCAGACACTGTGGTTGGTAAGATTTTATTGAATTCATGTTCAGTTTTGGTACTCTTTGATTCTGGTGCAACGCATTCATTCATATCAAGGGTAGTTGTGGAAAAGTACGGGTTGCCCACTAAAACCCTTAGAAACCCCTTCGCCGGGCCCGCAGAGGAGAAATGATGGCAGGCTTAGGCTGTCATGCAACCTCAACATCGGAAATCATAAATTTCCAGACCTCATAGTGTTGGAAACCCAAACCTTGGATGTAATCCTAGGCATGGATTGGTTGACGAAGTTTGAAGGAAACATAGACTGTGCTCAGAAGTCTATTCTCGCTCACCACCCGGAGCGTAAGAGGATCAAGTATGTATCCGACGAGCTGATGAAGAATCGTGAATTCCTCATGGGAGTTGTTCAGAGGAAGTGCCAGAGTGCAAGACTTTTCCGATGTTTTTCCTGAGGAATTACCAGAATGCCACCGACAGGGACATTGAATTTCTGATTGAGTTACTGCCTCGCACAGCCCCAATATCCAAGAGACCTTATCGGATGCCTCCGAACGAGTTGAAAGAGATCAAGGATCAAATTAATGAGTTATTGGAGAAAGGATATATTCGCCAAGCTCATCACCTTGGGGAGCCCCAGCTTCTTTTGGTAGAGAAGAAGGATGGAAGCTTGAGGATGGTTGTGGATTATCGTATGCTGAACGAAGTAACCATCAAGAACAAGTATCCTCCGCCGATGATTAATGACTTGTTTGATCAGCTAGTAGGAGCCAAGGTATTCTCCAAGATCGATCTTCGATCGTGGTATCATCGCTGAAGATCCGTGAAAAGGATATACCCAAAACAGCATTCACGCACTGTGTATGGTTTATATGAGTATACCGTCATGTCATTTGATTGACTAATGCTCCCGCATACTTCATGAATTTGATGAACAAGGTGTTTATGGAATATCTGGACAAATTTGTCATGGTGTTCATCGATAATATATTGATTTTTCCAAGAGCGAGGAAGAGCATAAGGAACATTTATGCCTAGTTCGAGAAACTTCGAGAACATCACCAGTATGCCAAGTTCAGCAAATGTGAATTTTGGCTGAAGGAAGTTGGATTCTCTGACATGTTATTTCGTGGGAAGGAATAGCAATTGACCCCGCCAAGGTTGAATCACCACAGATTGGCAGCCACCCACCTCACCAAGGAGATCCGCAGTTTTCTGACTCGCAGGATATTATCGGAGGTTCATTGAGAACTTCTCAAGATTGCCAAGCCCATGACCGAAGTTGAAGAAGGAAGCCAAGTACATTTGGACCGAGGATTGTGAAGCCAGTTTTCAGGAATTGAAGAAACGCTTGGTTACAGCCCCAAAGGCTGATTTTGCCGGACATACACAAGGAATACCAGTTTATTAGACGCTTCTCGCCAAGGACCTTGAGGAGTACTCATGCAGAAGGAAAAGTTGTAGCTTATGCCTCCGTAAAGCTACTTAACCCCATGAGATGAATTATGCCACACATGATTTGGAGTTAGCACCAGAGTGCATGCACTCAAGACCTGGAGACATTTTCATCGAAACCATTGTGATGTTTACACGATCACAAGAGTTTGAAGTATATTTTCACGCAGAAAGAGTTGAACCTCAGGCAGAGGAGATGGCTAGAGTTAATCAAGGACTATGACATGAGATTGCATTACCACCTGTGGAAGGAAAATGTTGTAGCAGATGATTTGAGCCGAAGAGTTAGGTGAATACTCTTACAGCAGGAGGACTACCCCAGAGTTAGTCGATGACTCGAGATCTCCGATCGAGATAGTTCCTAGAGGATTTGTTGCAACTCGAAGTACAGTCCACCTTGGCCGAAGGATTCGTGAAGCCCGTAAGTCGGACAAGGAAATTGATGAGATAAAGCAAAAGATGAATGAAGGAAAAGCTAAAGGGTTTCAAAGGATGAACACGGAACTATATGGTTCAAGGATCGATTATGTGCCCAATGATCCCAACTCAGGAAGCTAATTCTTCAGAGGCTCATGATTCATCAGATCGATTCACCCCTGAACACCAAAATGTACCTGGATTTGAAGGAAAGTTTCGTGGACAGGTATGAAGAAAGATATTGCTTAGCACGAGAAAGATGCGGCGTTTGTCAATGAGTAAAGGCGTAACATCGGGTCAGCAGGTTACTTCAACCTTTGCCGATTCCCGATTGGAAATGGGAAAACTTGGAATGGATTTTATCACAGATTACCCAGACCCGCTTAGGTTATGATTCTATCTCGGGTAGTGGTTGATCGTTGACCAAGGTAGCTCACTTCATTCCCGTGAAGACTACATATACCAAAGCTAAGTTAGCCAAGATATACATGACCAGGATTGTATGTCCGCATGGAGTTCCGAGGAGTATCGGTCGATAGAGGAACACAATTTACCTCAAAGTTTTGGAATCAGCTTGCATGAAACTTTGGGTACGAGGCTGAATTCAAGACAGCTTTTCATCCGCAGATGATGGATGACCGAGAGAGTCAATCAGATTCGGAGGACATGTTGAGATCTTGTGTGCTAGACTATGGGTCTAGCCGGGATGATAATTTGCCATACGCAGAAGTTCTCATACAACAAAGCTATCACCCAGCTTTGAAGATGGCCCTTTCAAGCTCAGACGGAGGGAGGTGCAGTAACACCATTTGTGGGATGGTGTTGAGATCGATCACTTT